>VWYE01004776.1:350572-433804 GCA_013398995.1 Alaudala cheleensis
AAGACATAAAAATCTCAGTGTGACAGGTGGTTGACAGGAAATGTTTACCATCTTTGCCAAGGAAAATTAAACATTTATAAAATAAGGCATTGAGCACTTGCTTTAAAAGACTCGTATTTCTGTCCCTGGAGTTAAAAAAACTTCTCTTGATATAAACTTTAGGAAGATTTTCAGGATCTTTTAAATCTCTAGTTAATCTAGTGAATAACCACAGTTTATACCTGTAAACAAACTTCTAAATAATGGTTGTGTTCACAAAAAGTCAAATCTGGTAAATGCCATTAAACCTGTATGTTGTAAAACAACATTGCAGGGTGGCTGAAGTGGTATTCAAATAACTTACTTGGTGGCACAGGCTAGACAAAGCCAGTCCTCCCTGATGGCTCTTGTGTTTTGGCAGCATCTGCAACAGAGTGAGTGTCACACAAAACATTTAAACAGGACTTCCTTATTTAATAGTCATCTTTTAAAGGTCATATTGCCCCAGTGTTTATAGAAGACATTGGGGGGAAAAAGCTATTTCTAGAAGAAATAGAGCTGAAACAGTCCAAAGGGAAAGAGAAGTGAATGTGACAAAATTATTTTCTTTCTATTCCATTTTTACTCTGTTCTCCTATTTCTTTAAATTTTGTTCTGTGCTTTCAGCTGCCATTTCTCATGGAGCACTGTTATTCCTTACTTGTCTGACCTAAAATATTCCCCTTGCCATCTAAGCTGGAGGATGCTCCAGTAATACACAAAGATCCTGAGAAGTCTATGACTACAGATGAATTTGTGGCCTTCTCAGGAAATAATCTGGCAGTCTCATGCTGGGCCAGCTGGTGAGCCTTCCTGCAGCCTTGCAACTGGCAGTGCTTCATTGCCCCAAGGAGGTCAAAAAGCTGTGTTTGTGCCTGCTGGCTACTGCTAGAGGAGATCTGCTCTAGTTTGGGTAATTTGCTACTGGAGAGATAAGGATTGTTCCACCAGCCTTCAGTGTGCCTCAGCATGAAGCTTTAAACTTCCACTTGAAGGTTGGTGGTGGATGTTTGCTGTTGGTGATATTCCACTGTGAATCTGAAACCCCTGCAAAAATTAATCTGCGCACATCCTCATGAGGAATGGAGAACTTTTCTCCTAGAAATGTGAAAATAAATACATTTTACCCAATGTTTTGCCTGTTAATATAAAATTTTACTCTTGGGTGCTTTAGTTTATTGTACTAAATGTAAGTTAATACCTTATGTAGTTTAACTTGAATAAAAACAATACATAGATATTCAAAAGAAAAACAGGCTGAGAGATTGAGGTTGTAAAAGGAAGTTTCTGTGCCCATCTCTCTGCTCCATTATAGAAGTTATACACTGGTGTTGTTGCCTTCATGTCAAGAAGTTTATAGAACCCCACAGTTTATGCAATACAGTTGATAACTCCATAACAGCAACTGCATAAATGCTTAAACTTCCCTGAAAAGTCATTGCCTGTGCTGGAGAAGGCAGTGATCCTCCTCTAGAGGCCTTGAGAAAGGTTTAGTAGAAGACAAGTGCCTTTTTAATTTTGTTTTGGTATCAACACACTTTACAAAGTCATTGAAGAAACAGCACCTGTATTCTGTCACTTTTCAGTGGGAAATAGATATCCAGTTATTGCTTTTGCTCCTAAAAATACTCAACAAAGCTCATAAATTCTTGGTTTTACCACGTGTTCTCTTCTTAACTTGGAAAAAAGTTTAAATTACAAACCATTCCAAAAAATAAGGAATTTTATACAGGATATCAGAGAAAATTTGTGTGTTTCTTTGCAAAACTCTTTCATGATCCATCTCTTTTTCTCAATTCTGTTTTCACACCCTGTGCCACAATTTCCTACTATTACACTTTTTAGGAGAACAGCCTTATTCCAGCATTCATTATTTTGTTTGACATGAACATTCCTCTTCACTTCTAGCATTCAACAGAGACCCTGATGTAAACGGCCTTGGAAACCCAACTCTCCTTTACCTGTTCTCTCACATTGAATTTATTAAGCAGCAGATGGCCAGGGACAACGTGCAGTTTGTCAGATTTGAATCAATAGACCTCCATGGTGTGTCAAGATCAAAGAATGTCCCTTCACGATTTTTTCAAGTAAGTTTTTTGATTTCTAGTTGTACCTTTATGTGTTTCCATGCTCCCATCCTTAAATTATATTTTTTTCATATTGCAGGCAACAACTCTAACTTAGAACAAATTATCTGTTCCCTCCCCTTGCTTATGTTCCCAAAGCATCTGGACTTCTTTCATCATTGCAATAATTTATTCCTCTTTTCCTCCAAATAGTAATCTAATTAGATAAGGCTAATAATTTCAGTTCTTCAAAGTTCTAATAATCTCTTCCTCCAGAAATATCTTTTCAGATTCAACACATAATAAAAATTTTAGTTTACTGAACATCTCTAAATGGCAAAAAAAGGAAGGAGTAAAGACTGAAAGAAATAAAATTACTTAAATAAAATAATTTTAGTTAAGAGACATTTCATAATTATCAATAAGATACAAAATTATCACTGAGTTGCACAATGATTTAGCAACAGTATTTGCCATAGTAATGATTCAGGAAATAAAAATCAAATCAGGAAGCAGGATATATTAGGAACCAGTGTTCAAGAAGGGAGAGGTACTACTATGGGGTAGTCATCTTTAACACCTTTTTCAGCGCCAAAGGGACTGCCAAAAGGACCTTGGAGCAGAGTTCACCAGAGTGTGCAGTTTTGGTTAAGAGTGTCACATATTGATACTGTTGACTGCCACCTGCTTAAAAGAAGACATATTTCATTCATTCATTCATTCATTCTTAAGAGAAGCTACCATATGCAGTTTCCATCTTTATATGCAAATTTGGCTATTTTCAGCTCTGAGCTTGCCCTTTTCTGGGTTTTTTCTGTCTCCTCTGCTCACACAAATGGCAATTTTTTTCCCTTAGAAGAATAAAGGTAAGATGTAAACATGAGTCAAATTCCACCTGATAGAACTTGGCCTAATTGCAGCTTTCATCAGAAAAATATTTGATCATAAAGTGAGTTGTAAAGGTGCTTGACTGAAGGTAGATGATCCTTCTTTGGGGTCTTACCTGCATTTTATTTTCATCAGTTGAAGCTTTCTGTTCAAATGGAGAAGAAAGTAGAGTTATGAGATTTTCTGACCTTGAAGTGCTTCTCTGCATTTTACCCCAAACTTTCTGAGTCTAGAAAGTGAGAGTTTTCTGTTAAATGCTGCATCTGAAAAACAGTATTTAAAGAGAAGTAACAGCTTCAATCGAATTGATTTGAGTCTTGTGTGGCCACTTGGGTCTACGTAAACAAAATGGTCTGAGGGTATGGAAGGTAAATAGATTAACTATAGATAAAAGACTGACTTGCAAAGTGTGCACCCAACAATGTGATACCCATAATTATATAAACACCATGCCAGAAAAGTGTTGAGCAATTTTTTTCTCCTTTATGGAAATTTAAAAAATTATCATTGATGTCACAGTTTTCATACTAATCTTGCAGAAAGTTGTTCTGCTTTATAAAGACACAGTAACTGGCTCTTACCATTCATGTCAGTGATCACTGCATTTTAGTGTTCTTTTACAAAAATATCACTGTTCTACCAAAGAATCTGGATTTTACAACTTTTACATACATGAAAATACCATTGAGCTCTTTTCTGCTTTGTTAATATGTCATTCTGCTCTGTGTTTAGGAGAAAGCAATTCATGGTATTGCCATGCCCAGAAGTTACCTTGAACTGACACTGAATCCTAGAGATAATGAAATAGATTACGTAAATGCAACCAATTTCAATTGTGACATAATTCTGAACCCTGATTTATCAACATTTCGAGTGCTACCCTGGACTGAGCAGACTGCAAGAGTGATATGTGATTCCTTCACCGTGCTTGGCACCCCACTAATGACCTCCCCAAGGCACATTGCCAAGAAACAGCTGAGCCAGCTTCAGGACAATGGCTTTTCTTTGCACTCTGCATTCACTTATGAATTTTGTATTTATGGCATTACTGAGGTTGTAAATTCAAAGACAATATCCTTTCCTGCAGCCACAATACTAAATAACCATGACCAGACTTTCATTCAGGAGCTCATTGAAGGAATGTATTATGCTGGTGCCAACATTGAAAGCTTTTCTTCTTCCAGCGGGCCTGGGCAAATGGAGATCATGTTTCGTCCAGCGTTTGGCCTCGATGCAGCTGACAGCGCCTTCACGTTTAGAACAGGCCTTAAAGAGGTGGCTAAAAAGTATAACTACGTGGCCAGCTTTTTCTCAGAGTCAGGATTCCACAATTCGGGGGCTCTGTCACACAGCCTGTGGGATCTGAATGGCCAGAAGAATTTGTTTTCTGCTGGTTATGGGGTTGAGGAGCTCTCAGAGCTGGGTAAAAATTGGCTGTCGGGCCTCTTGGCACACACAGCAGCCATCAGCTGCTTGATGGCTCCCACCACCAACTGCCGCAAGCCTTACTCCAAGTACAGTAAAGAGTCAAAGGAGACTGTAAATGCCAGATGGGCATACAATGACAACAGCTGCGCTTTTAATGTCAAATGCCATGCTGGAAAAGGCACTTGCATAGAGAATAAATTAAGTTCTGCTGCAGCAAACCCGTACCTGGTCCTTGCTGCCACTATTGCTGCAGGTCTAGATGGAGTAAAGAGAGGACTCAGCTATGATGATGTGCTTGAAGAGGAAAATCACACTGGTGATCTGAAACCTTCATCAATCCCTCTGAAACTAGAAGATGCTCTGGTTGCACTTGAGGAAGATTCGTGCATTAAGGAAGCTTTAGGTGAAACTTTTATCCGATACTTTGTTGCCATGAAACATTATGAGTTGGAAACCGAAGAAATGGATAGTGAAAGGAATAAATGCCTGGGATATTTTATTTAGAAGGAACAGTCTTCTGTAGTGGTGCTGTGTAAATGCATACAGTAAATGGCTAAGATTCGTGAAATTAATACATATATTTAAAAATGTTTTAATGCTTTGGGTTTTTTCCACCCTCTGTATAATACATGGTAAATACATTTAATTGTCCATGTACATTCATGGCAGCACAAAGCTGATATATTCATAAAATAAAATGAACAGGCTTTCAAAAAATGTGGAGTTTTTTGGGCTGGTGAAAAGAAGAAAGAAAGAGAAGGTGAAATGGAGAACAGCAGCTACCCAACTGTAACAGAACTGTACAACATGCAGAAAAGTGGGAGTGATGGGGACAGTGATGAGGGGTGGGGTTTAGAACTGGGGAAGGCAGGGAATTTCATATTCAACATTGTTATGGGACTTGTTCCAGCCTATTCAGTAACTGTGGGATTTCTAAACCAAAAGAATATGAGTCTGATTTAAAACATAAGCTAGAACAATGAACATTGTAGGGAGAGGGGCAAAGGACTGAGGCTGTGGAACTCAAGAGGCAGGAGTCAGTATCTTAATGGACATAATTAAAAACGACAGGATAGATTATATAATAATCTATACATCATGAATTCTGCTGCTGAATGGAGTTTTCAAGAATTACAGTTAATAAAGACACTAAAAGAAATCAAATGGTGACTTGAGGAGGGAATAATTCATAGAAAGGCAGCTGGGTCAGGTCACTGTGCAATAAAAAATAATCTGGTTTTATATCTGTTTTGATGGTTAATGGGTTAATTTAGATTTAAATGGCAAATGAGGAAAAAAAAAGGGCAAAAAGCCAGAGAATTTAGAGCTTAAACTGTATTTTATTGGGAAACTTGATTTTATCAAGCATGCAGAAGATGACTGAGAAGAGAGGAGCAGAAAGAGTAAGTTGAAACCAGAAAGAAAGAGAAGATGCAAATTCAGAGACTGAAAAATCATGGTTAAAATAGAAAGAAAAAAGACCTAATCCTAAAATTAGAAGTGGTAGCATAAAGAAAAATAATTTTAGGAATAGTAGGAGGTGGGGTTTAGGTTTGCTCTTTGTTCTTGTTGCTGCTGTCTTCTTTTATCATTAAAGATAACATTTGTTTCCTACACCACCTCTGCATTAACTGTGATTTCTGGTGTTCTTTATCTTGTCACAATATTTTGATCTTTGTATAGCAATTAATGAGTTAAAGACTTTGGCCATCAGTGGAGTAAAACCAAGATTCAGCCAATGTCTCTGTCAAATTGCAGAATTAGGGGGGGTGTGAGCAGGAATGTGCTACTTGCCTACTGATGGATCTTCCATCCTTCCTCTACGAAGCTTTGTACTTGAAATGCAGAACCTGGTATGCTGAAGCTTTTTGTGTGATTCCAAAGATCTCACTTTGTACTCAGGTAACAAGGGGAAATAAATAATCTAAAGAAACATAATGATTTCCCTTGTCTCACTCTGTGATTGGTGGGTGGATTTGATTCTTTCTCTTATTCACATGATACATTTTTGATGTCCCAAAATGTCCAGTTTTGGGGCATATAGGGGACTATTTTCCTTTGCTACAGGCTAATTTGCATTGTCCAGGTCTAGCTTTGCATTTAAGCAGAACTTCCCATTCTAAAAAAATTCTTCTCTTTTGCTGCCCAAGCACTTCTTCAGGGGCTCTGGAAATCTGTCTTTGCTCTTCTCTTTCTGGTTACTTACCATTTTCACGATATCTTGGCAGAAGACACACCTAAAAATTATTCCCTTGCTCAGAGAGCTTACTTCCCATACTTAATATTTAGACCCAGCAGTCACACAGATTAATAGCAATTTGTTGGTGGGGGTTTATAAGACATGTTTTCATCTGTCTTGGATTTATACTTATCTGCCACTGCAAACATTCACTTTTAAAAAGATAATATATTAATGGACTTCTAGAACTGAATTTAATAAACATGAAGTTTGTTATATATACTACATATATTATCCGTATCTTTTCTTATCACAACATTTGCAAAATAACCTCTTGCTATATGTCCAACTACCTGACTAGATTGACAGAAAGCCATAATTTATAAACCAAAAAACCCCAGGTATCTAGAACTGATGTTCTAAATGCTATAAACAGATGTAGCAAGATAAAGTAAATTAATAAAAATAAATCTACAGGCATTTTTTAAGTAGTCCTCAATGACTCATACTCTAAAAAGACATTGACTGTATGATTAAATAGAAACATTTCATGTTTCTGGCAAATGAATGCTTTTTTTAAACTAAAAAGTTCACAGATGGAGCCTAAAGCTAGTGGGTCCCAAATTTTGGTCAGTATTGTTCAAAACCTTTTCCTAAATATATTCTATATAATAAAAACAAAGTAACTCCAACTCTGTGGGAAAGCATAAAACCATTTATTTCAACATGAGCAGTTATGAATTTAAAAGTTACATGCATCCCAAACTCAGTTTTCATGCATATTCCTTAGAAAGACTACGAGAAAAAATTAATTACTTCACTCTGCTCAGCTGAAATCAATTATTTTTGACTGTTGTATCATTAACATTTCATCTTCAAATGTTGCCTAAAAATACTCTTCACACTTCTAAAGGTCTGAGGTCAATCTCTAGAGCATTGTTAGTTAGATAATATAAATATGTGCAGTTAAAGAAAGAGGCATTTGTAATTTTGCATATGCTCTTGATGATTTTCTGGGGTCATAAAATCATAGAACCATAGAATGGTTTGAGTTAAAAGGAATCTTAATAGTCATCTAGTTCCAAACCCCTTCCCTTGGGCAGGGACATTTTCCACTAGAACAGGTGCTCTTGGAGCCCCATTCAGCCTGGACTTGAATACTTCCAGGGTGGGGCCTCCAGGAAAAAAAATGTATTTCAGTAAGAGTAGATGCAGGATGGTGCACTGAGACAAGGATGTGCAGAGCCTCAGTTTGGGCTTGATCTGAGAGGAGTCTGGGTTGTGTTCATCTCACCAGCTCAGCAATTGCAGAGAAGAGGCAGATCAGGAAATATTAAACAAGGTTATAGCTGGCAAGAACAAAAACCTGATCATTTTGCTCAGTTAAATTCTTACACGATTTGATAATAAGGTGACACACTTCAAACACATGCAGATTTGCTGGAGAAAATCCTGGGGACCAAAGTAAGTGAACACATCTAGGTAGGACCTATTTACTAGGAATAACTGAATTGTTCTCTGTAGCTTAGAAAGTGGAGACAGAGTATAGGTTTTACTAATGGTTTTCCAGCTTGTAAAAGATGTAGCTAAGGAGCAGAATCTTATATTTCCTTCCCATCTGTTGCAGTTAGAACATAGCAGCAGGTTTTCATCAAGGAAGATTTAGATTCGACAGTCTGGTATACGTCAGAGTGTTAAAGAGAATGAAATTGGAACCAGGTAGATGTCTGTGGAAAGCAACAGTGTTTTGATAAGGGACTCCAAAGTGCAATTTAAAATGTACTAAGATGATATACCCTGATGCATGGTACCTTCATAATGTTTACTGCAATAATAGGATGGCTCATTTTCATTGTTTGCCAGGGTCTCTGTTGCCATGTGATCATTGAACAGACTGCTAGACTATCTATTTTAGGAGATAAAAAATTAGCCAAATCACATTATTTTTAATGGGAGAAATCTATCCATGATGAGTGCATGCAGAAGAAAACATACCAGAGGATACAGACTAGGAAAGCAGTCAGAAAAACTGATATACAGCTACAGTAGGACTTACCATGTAATGGAACACTAGGGACACAGTGAAAATGCAGTGAAACACTACAATATCATTGCTCAGGTAAATTTTATGTTGAATGTATGCAATGAAAAATGAAGGTACCTCGTACTCCTGGTACATATCATGACTTGATCTCTTTTATGGTGTAAGATCAGAAAAATAATACAAAAACTACACACCCCTTCACACACACAGTATCTTATTTTTAATTTGGAAATGCCATACTTCAAAACCAGGGTTCAGGTTACATAAGATATGAAAAGAGAATTGAATTTGTTAGCTAACTGTACCCAGAATGTCAAGGTGAGGATGCCAAATAGATAAGTGAATATTCAAATTTTATTCTTTCAGGCTCCAGCCAGGGGGCAGCAGTGCACTGTGCAGTGTTCCTCTGGGATCTCAGGCTGTCATGCTGTGCTGAAAAATAGCCATTAAAATACACCCATACATTTTATATATGTACTTCCAATATTTTCTTTTAAAGATAGTGTGGCAGCTGAAAGTTAGAGCATATATTTTTCACTGGTTTAGCTAAATTTAATTATCTGTTGAATTTGCATGACCTTTTCAGTAAATGACCACAGATCCAAAACATTTTCATTCTTGATAACAGCACTTAAATCTTAGTACAAATCATTTAATGGCAGTATTCCATTTTTGTAATTTAATGTAGGCCATTACTGGAATTTCTTTCATGCTTCCATCTTACTTAAATACTTTGGGAGATCTGCTTGTTTATAGGGACTTCCATTTTACCTATACTGTTCTGTCATTTTTTTTCCCATCTGCTGGAGGAAAATCATAATTGCATAATGAATGAACACACCCCAGATGTACCTGTTCCAACCACCTTTCTATTTCTGAGCAGAAACATAACTTTACCCAGAATTTAAATTATTGAAATTGAGATAGACATTCTAGATATCTGTCAGCATGAGAGATACCCATTTTTTTCAGTGGTTCTGACTACACAGATCTAAATGGCTTTGCACTACAAGTCTGCTACTACAACTCACATTTTTCAATATTGAATTTCTTCACAAACTGCAGTATTCAAGTCTTACCAATCCTTTTCCTCCAATACTTTTTTTGCAATGCCTTAATGACTTTTTGGTTTAGTTTGTTTAGTTCTTTTAAAATAAAGAGCTGAATCATGTTTAAAATTCTACAAATGCTCAAAATAAAAATAGATCCTGCAAGGTTGTTGCAGAGCATTAATTTAGCTGCCCTGAAACTCTGCTGTTTTGACACATTTGAATACACCATCTGTGGAAAGCACACTAATGCAGTCCCAGGGTATGGCAGTAGAGGAAGTAAAGAGGAGAGGAATTTGCAAGCAACTCCACTAAACATGCGTTAGTCTTGAGCAATGGGAGAAAGATGTGAAGAGGACTGAGCAGGTGAGAGTGCTTTGTTCAAGCTCTAATTCATCACCTGAGAAAAAAAGGAGCAGTTCATGGATGAAGAATGACTGGTTGAAGGTGAGAAATCACTTGGATGAGTTTGCAACCACAGAGCAATTTTTTTTGATTGAAGGTATACAGTAACAATTGTTCCATTTAATCCGTGATTTCAGAGTGCTTTTTGATTTCTTTGCTGACCTTAAGCTCTCATCATAACAACATCCAAAAATAGAGCCTTCTACTATCTCACACTGACTATGATGTTCCATTCTGGTAATGTTACATCCTTAGTTTTTTGTTCTATTTGTTGTTGTTGTTGTTTCATTTTGGGCTTCTTTTCTGTCACCACTTACAGAATTGCAGCTAATACTGACACTGTATTGTGCCTCTTCAAGACACACTTTACATGGACTCACTCTGCATGGACTTTCTGTAGAATACTAAATTGAATTCAAAACTATTGAGCTCAAACTCAGTGAAATCATCTGTGCCACCTGTAAATCAGAGCATTTCACACTGGAACTACAGTCACAGTGCATGATATAGATGAGCAAGAAGAACCTCCCAACAAAGCAACACCATAATGTTCTGTATATTGTACAGCAAATCAATATAAATTTACAACAGAATTACATGCTAAGCATCTCTGTAATATGTGCTAAATCATGGAGATTCACAATAAGGTTCACCTTTAAGCTCCCATGTAATATACCATAAATCAATAAGTTATAGCAAGGCCCAGCAAGTACCTTGCTTTATTTGGGCTGTTATTATTGCTGCTGTAGAGATATGGGGGTATCTGTCATAGACAGGTAGAGTTAAGGAAAATGGTAAATCAGTTTGACTTTGAGGGTACACATGGAATGTGGCCACCTATTACTGCTTCAAATTTGGGATGCTCACAATGCTGCTTAGAAATCTGGTAGATTTACAACACACAGGGACACACTAACAAAAGAATTTTAAACATCAAAGGGCAGTGAGGTGGCCTCTATAGCACAAGTATTCTGCACATTGCTCCATCACTGCTGACTTGCTGACGTTGCTTGACAGTGAGGATGAACTAATCCCGGGGTTCTGTAGGTTGCCTTAACAGCATATGCATCTATTAAATAAATTGTTAAAAGTAACTTTCAGTTCTCCTTTGGAGATACTTTATCATTCCATGAAGTCTTCACTAGACACTGGGAAAACAACATTCACAGGAAACTGCAAAACATCGCTTAAAAACTTACTTTAGGGTTTTTTTGATGAATAGCTTCAGATCAGCCACATCTTCTTGTGACTAACATTTTCTAATATTTTCACTGAAAACTTAGGGCAGTGCTCTCAAGGGTATACACAGACAGAGCTGTTTACACTCTAATTTTGGTGTGCTGAGGGTTAAAGGGGAAAGGGAACATTCATGCAGATGTACAGACATCAATAAAACCAGAAGAATGAGAAAGAAAAGCTGACACTGATTGTGGAAAAGCAATAGAAAACAGAGATCATTTGCCTGCTTCAGGCAAAAGCATCATCCTTCATCCAAATAAATACTTGGCACATGACCCATCAACAATGAAGTGGTTGTGAAGGGCATCTCTAGAGGCAATTCCCAAGAGGAAGTTGTTTTGCAGATAGCTAACAAAGCTACTTTGTAAACTACTGAGCTACAGTTAGTATGTTGATGGAGCTTCCCCACTCAGAGCATGGTTTTGCTCTTGAAGTTCACATGACTAATAGTATCAAATAATGTCATTGCACTGAGACATCAAATATTACTTAAAGAAGCCACATAAACCAATGGTTACTCAGTTGTTGACTTCTCTGGAGTTGCCATACATCTAAGCAATGAATTCATCTGACATTTTATAGAGGGTCTTGTTCCAAGCACTGAGCTCTAGAAGAGTAATTGCATGCTATAGGACTGATGTGTGATTTTTTTCCTAACCAATCAAAGAGCCAGAAAGGACTGGTACTAGAATGGCATCCAACAGATAGCAGTTTTCCATCTGCCTAGCTGCTGCTGCAGCTCAGTACTGTTGGATCAGAGGAGTCTGAAACCCTTGCTCTGTCCCATGAATGTTGCATGAAATGCTGCTGTCATCCCCTTGCCTCTGTGCTTGACTCCAGACATGACAATGTAAACTATCATTTGGATCGGGGCTCAGCCAAAGTCACTTTCAGTGTCCACTGATCTATTACCTCCTTTTCTTTTGAAGGAGTAAAATGGATTAATATCTTTGTAAAATCTAGAAACTACTACAGGCCCTTTCTGGGAGCCCCTGTGTAGCCTTTGTCATGGCAAGAATTTTGGATGCTAGCAACACCTCTGTGCTGTCATTTTCCTTGTACCACTAAAACCAAATGCCCAGTGCTGATTTCAGAAGGAACTGTGTGGAATGACAAAGGAGATGCCAATGTCATCTGGTATAATTTTCATTAATTCTTGGGATGCCACAGAGTATCAGTGGATCGCTTTTGTGGATCTGGGTTACTTGCTCGGAGGAAAATTCATGGGTAAAGTCTGCACTACCCACCTTGCAGCTTTGATGAACAGAAATGGATGTTACTACCACCTGTTATCCTGGTAGCAGGGGGACAGATATTTCCACTGATCCTGTCAGAACCAACCATGCAGCTCATACTGCTTGTATGAGATGTACTCTCCATTTATGTACTGCAATTTGTACCTTCACAAACTCAGAGCAAAATAAATGGAAGAAAAGTCCACATAGCTTGCTCCTGTCACATCACATCTTTTTTAAAGGGTAAGAAACAAGTAGATAATCAAATTTAAATTTGACCAGGAAACTCCAAACAGCACACATCCAAGTTGACAGTCAAATATTGGCACCATCTTAGTTTTGTTTAATCCAGTAGATGACTATCCCATCAGTTCTGTACAAACTGCTACCATGTCAATCCAGCAGATGTCAGGATATAGCACACACTTCCTGAAGCAATAACATGTTTCCCAAAAGATCTAATGAAATGTGTTTCTTAGGTGAGGGATCTGACAGAAATAGAGTTGGGTAATTGGCTGTTTTTACTGACCAGATTTCAGTGTCTGAGGGAACAGACTCACATATTTGATGGAATTCACACTCATATCCAGCTTAGTTTTCTGGTGGCTACAAGTACATTTCTAAGAGTCATGAACATTGAAGAGGCTTTTATTTTAAAGATTCTTCAGAAAAGAAGAAAAATCAGTCTCAGGTTTAACTCTGCAATGTTTCTTGTTGACTTGCAAAACTTAAAGTACTTTTTTTTAGTAAGACCAAATTATTCAAGTGAGACTGTTTGGAACAGAACCATAAAAATATTTTTTCCAAAAGTGTTACAAGTGAAGATGGGAACACGAAGAAATGGATAATTAAGCAGCATAGTACTACTCCTAAAAATTAATAAAATGTAATTTCCACCTACTACAACAGGAAAGAACATCAAGAATATTTTTATTCTCATTAATTTCCTTCTGTTTTGCTGGATCCTGATCTTGGAAAGAAGAAAAATAAAAGGTATTTACTTAGTCTTCTGTCTTTGGATTACTGTGTCTTAAACATCTTTTTTTTTCTCCCATGCAAGAATACAATTTTAATATTTATATATTCTCTAATACCAATCAAAATCAGTGCTATTAATTATCACAATTATAGGTAATTATTCTGTTACAAGTTATGTAAAATTAAAAGGTTTTTAAATATCCTCTTTTCATCACTCTTGTGTGTCATTTCTGCTGTTAAGAGCTGTTCTGCCAACTAAGTGCATAATAACTGACATTTTTTATCTTTGTTCAGGACTTTTGCTGAGTTACTGCGTAGCCATTCCTCTCTATGGCACGCAGAGAGAGATATCTTTTAGTTCTGACTGACACAAATGTTGTTTTGTTTTAAGAAAACCACATTTCTTTCACCTGTCATAGTGTAAACACCATCTATGTGTATTTAATTCTAAAACCAGTTTGAACAGACACTGTGATTAAGAAAAAAAGTAATATTCTTAGAACAAATCTCACCTCCACTGAGATACATGGAATCTTATTTATATTAGTGCAAATAATCACAGCATTCTGGTCTTTGTTATCTTTTAGCCTGTTTGAACTCTTGTCTGTTGCCTTGTAAGATTTTACATTTTTAAAGATAGAAGTGAAAAAATCCCATTCACTCTGCTTTCTAAGTCATACATCTTTTTGATGAGTAAATAATAACAATGACAGGAATTATTAGCTTTAAGAAGACTTACTCTAGCTCATCTGACATTTTAAATGTGATTCCTGACACAGTAGGCTACAGTCTCAGCTCTTTGCATATCAGACCTTATACTGTGACAATGCAAGGACAATGTTTCTTCGGAGCCTTTTCTTTCAAAGTCCTCTCTTGAATGCCTAAATTTTGCATAATACTACCCCAAGGGGTAGGAAGACTCCTTAGTAAGTGTAATCTTGCCCCTTGTTTTACTTATCCTCATTTTATGTCAGTTTAAATCCAACATGAGTAGAGCTTGTATGTATTTACACCATGGTGAGAACAGAATTTAACTCAACAATTCAACCCTTAATTTGATCCTCATGTGTGATCTACTTAGTTGTTTTCTTCTACAGAGCAACTGAAGACATACAGTCAGAGTAACTTACAAGTGATGGTTCTCAGGAAGGACAGACTGTGGCATATGCACTCATCTTTTATGCTGTTGCACCCTTGAGAGGAAGCCTGGGGTTTTCAAAACCAGCACTAAACAAACACCATCTGTAGTCTAAGAAAGTGTTACTGACACACTGGTGTTGTCAGAGGTGTGATGAAGAGTGATTTTTGTGCTTGCTAACAGAGTAGATTACATTTTCCCATTAAGAGGTAAGTGAATATAAGTCATGACTCATTTATATATTTATGTTTACAAGAATTAACAGGACAAGAGTCTTTGTTCCCCCATCATCCATAATGGGAAAAGAATATAACATACTTTGGATCCTTACTGGCAGTGGATACTTTGGATCCTTACTGGCCCAGGTTTCCATCCCTTCACACAAGCTGAGGTGAAGCAGGATGACAGGAGGTCGTAGTGTGCATCTTTGTAATGGATTAGAACTGAAGATGGGTCAATTTGCATTAGACATCATGCAAATTTTTACAATGAGGGTGGTGCAACACTGGAACAGGTTGCCAAGTTGTAGGTGTCCCATCCCTAGAAAAATTCAAACTCATGTTGGACAGGGGCCTGAGCAACCCAGTTTAGTTGAAGATGTCACTGTTCATTGGGGGGGGTTGGGCTTTAAAGGTCCATTCCCACCCAAACCAGTCTATGATCAGTATCATCCCAGTAAAGGACAATACAGGGTGTGGCCTAGGTCCCAGTGGCCAGAAGATCTCTTTCAATTAGCAGTTTAGACAAATCCTGAAAATCACATCTGTGCCTGAGGCACACTGACAGCTGTTCCTTCACTAGCATAACCATCTGTCTTAGAGAGAGGGTAGAATCAGGCATGCTAGTTTTTCCATATATATTGCAACTCAGAAGTGTGCCAATACAATATATCAACTTCCACACGTATACTGTACCTTAAAAAGAGAGTTTCTTTCCTTTTTCCCTCTTTCTCACTACTGATTTGTTTCCTGTTCAATGCAAGGGGTTCAGTCCCTACCATGTGCTCATTCCCTTCATTTAACATACTTTAGACAGGGACCACTGGCCTGGTCTCCCTTTGGCAGGCTGTTCTTGCTGATTTGTGGTTACTGACCTCTTGGGATGGCCCAGGCTCCAGCCATGAATTCTATCTTCCCCATCTGTGCTCTGACTAGGTGAAAGAGGAAGAGCTTATATCTTCAGCTATGCCCTAGATATATTGCCACTGTCTAAATTCTACATATTGCCTCACTGGCTGCAGCTCTCCTGAGCGTGTAAGTGATTTCCCCTGTTTGCCTGGGCACTTTGTACTGCTCTGCATGACTCATTACTTGTGTTGGGGGACTGCCTGCAGCAGCAGTCTACAAATCAGGAATTACAACTGGAAGCAGAGTGATAGTAACAGATATAAGGGAGTGTTGTAAGAAATGCAGTTATTTTTTACTGTATTTGCAGTTGTGTGTCTGGAGGCAAGCAAGAAGAGAGGTTTGCAGTCACAAACAATTTGGGAATGGAGCCCATGGTCTCTAATAATTACTGACTCTTAATAGGCAAGGTGCAATAGAGATAGCACTCGGAGGCAGGAATAAATGGGTTACAATCTACGTAGCTATTTATACAATTTAAAAGGTGGGGGTGAAATTATATCCCTTCAGCAATATAATGAATAGTCATATAAAGGTCCAAGAAATAAATGTTGAATATGCTTCTTCTGAAGACCAGAAGCATTTCTCCTCCCTGGGAGTTTTCTAGAGAGTATTTTCAAAATGTGCAAATAAAATGAGTCTTTATGGACACATCGTAGCCTGAGCCTCCATTTGTGAGGCTGATGCATTGCAAACTGTTACATAGCAATGTTTCAGGATATCAGATAAATGCCTAATCAGTATCTATGCATTGTGTACAGCTACTTCATGCTGTCAACAAAAGAACTCGGGGTTTGTAGAGGCTTTTTCTCTCCTTTTGTTTTTCCTAATCAAGAAGTAATAATCTGATGGGTTCATTCCTCATTTTCAAAGTGTTCTCATGGTGTAGTTACAGTTTAATTAAGTGGCAGTCTATGTAGAATGAATTATTCTTATATATCTATATTTAGACCTTTCAGTTTTCTGCAAAAGCTCACCAAGGGACAAAAATGTCTTAGGAATTTTGAAAGTTTTCATCAAAGTACATTAAGGTTGTAGTTTGTTGTACAGTTGTACAATCCTTCCTCACACTGTAGAGTTTTGACTGTGATATTATTGAACTGTAAAATGGTGATAACATCCTTATTTTCATTCCACCTTTTAATTTAGCTAACTGCTTATGTAATATCAACTGTGTAAATGGGTATATCCTTTTTGATTTAGGAAACAAGCTAAATTAACAAGATCTGAATGCATGTGCAATAATAATGGGACAGATAAATATTAGTATTCATCAAAAATATCACAATATCTTAGAATTTATATGAATTCAGTGGAAAAAACTGTCTTGCATTAAAAAACCACAGAAATGTTCCCAGCCCCAGCATAATAATATCTTAATTGTAGTACATTCCTTTCTGAGCATCCCCTCCTCCGAAGACGGTGCTGTGCTCTCACCTGGCTTCCCCTGACATTCTCTTCAGCTTCAGGCAAAAATAGTAATTAAAGATAAGACTTGAGTGTTGTACAGCTAAGCACTAAACAAGACTGCCTCTTCTCATCTCTGCCAGTTGCTCGCTCTCTGATCTTCAACAATCATTCAGACTGATTGTAGGTAAAATTGCATGTTATGAAAACTATGATGTGTCTGTCTACTGTTCCAGAATTGATTGACTCAATTAAAATCTGTGCTTCCATGGGACTCTCAAGATCTTTGGTCTAAACAAAGGTCTGCTACAGCTAATTAAGGACATCAGGGTGAAATTAGCTTTACAGGAACCATTATCTCTACTACAAGACCTTTCAAAGTGTGTATGCTTTGAAAAATGCTTGGAAAATAATTTTAAAAGTATTGATTTACAGGTAGGTCCATGCTAGAATCTTTTTGTGTTATGGTGATATTAGCTGCAGCTTGTCAGGGGAGGAGAAGGAGTATGTCTGTTAGAAATACTTCCGTGTTAAAAATGACATATATTCTCAATAAATAAAACTTGTCTATTTTTATAAAGTAGTGTCAGTTAATCTAAAAAAATTACTGTATCAACTAAAAAAGTCATAACACTTAGCAGTACAGTTATCTGTAATTCCTATTGTAAATCTTAATGTAAACACAGTTATACTGGGGAGAGAAATTTTTGCCAATGCATTTTAGTTGGTTGGAGTGAAGGTGGATATGTTATGTGTTACATTGACTTGAGGTGTGTTTAACTAAGGATTGTTTCTGCTTACAATATATATTTTTCTCATCTAGCTAAGCCAATGTTTTTTTCATTTCCTTTCACTTCTCTTTTGCTTTCATGGCATTGTCCTGATTTCTTAAATCTGTGTAAATTTTATTGCAGTTATGCTTCTGAGACTTTACAAAGCTGGTCCTTTGCTGAAATCACAATGTATCAAGATGGCCTGTCACACCAACTTCTAAGTGTGCCAAAGTTAAGGGAAGTTAGCTGAAATGTTTCAACAGATCAATGCTTGGCATGAAGAAAGTTTCAAGTATAGAGGGATTTACTGATCAAAAGGAAAAGCAAAACATTGTTCAGAGTTAGACAAGAGTTCTGGGAAGAGAAAGACTTATTTCTCACGCCAGTAAGCAAGTTGGCAGCTACATTCAGCACAAGCATAAATTTCCTGTAGGCCTTAAAAAACAGCTCATATGGCAGACAGCTCATCAGTTCATTTAGGAGACCCTAAAAACATATACATTTATGCAATGTGTGATGATAACCAAGAAATGTAATTGAGCTTTCATACCCTTCATTCTGGCAAATATCTTGTCAAGAAATGAGTGAGCATACTTGCTCAGTGATGCATAGAGGGAACCCCCCGTGGAATCTCACTGAACTCCTCTTGTTTTGTGAGGGGGCCTGACAATCAGTTTCAAGCCCATCCTCAAATTTAATGAAAAAAGTTATTTTTTTTTACCTTGTGGTTTTAGGCCATCCCCTTAAAAGCTTTTCTTCCTCACCTCATGGCAGGCCTTTGGGCATCCACTGAGTCCATGCAAGGACTGAAACATATCCCCAACTTGGCAACCCCCATGCAGGTCTTCCTCCTTGCACAAGGTTTTGCAGGAAGGAGTAGGTGGAAGCCTGGGCTGGATTTACAGCTATGTTTCAAGAGGGAACACTGTTATTAGCTAATAGTTGTGTAAACATTTTCGTCTCCTGTTGTCTTTCATTTTGCCTTAATTGGCATAATATAGAAAAATTAAGACAAAAATGCCATAATTAATTGCCTTAAGAAAAGTTAAAAAGATATTATTTATTATATTGGTGCTATAATCATTATGATTTTTATGGAAGACTGTGTATAGAGAAGACAAGCAGTATCTTTGCAAACAAAGTATTCATAACCATAAACTCATAATGCAACAAAAAAGAGGAGGAAAAAAGAGGAAAATAATACTTTTTGGTGAAAATCTAGTTTGGTCCAAAACATAAAATATCTTGTTTAACTCTAGAGAAGAATTTGTGTGACTTTTACTTTTGTCCAATGATACCAGTTGCTTAATAAAATATTATTTCTCTCTATAACCCCATCTCAAGGTTTTTGTGCAAGAGGAGTAAACCAGAAGTATTATAAAACAACACAGCCAGTTTCTCTATTGCATGAATCAATATATAGACTGAACAGCTACACTAAAAGTGAAAAGAGAAGGTGTTGGTATTGCATTCAAATGCACAGCAAAAGCACTAAGCAGCTTTTGCACGGCAAGCAGCATCTCCTTTCCATCCACTAGATAGAGCTAGGGGACTTTGAGTGTCAGTGTAAGGCTTGGCATGGCAGCCTGTGGCTTCTGCCAGGGGGCCTGGTGCTCCCCTGCGCTGCTCTGAACATGTAAACAAACATATTTACAGCCCTGGGTGGGTTTCTCTGTGTGAAAGCTCATTTTGTATCATGTGTTGACTGACGTGTTGGGGGCAGTGAAATAAAAAGTGGTATTTTCCTTCTTTTAATTTTTAAAGTTTCTTTTTGTTCCAGGATACAGCTTATATATGCTACCTTTCTTCACACTAATAGGGGTGTTACAGCTTCAGATCTTACAGCAGACATACTTTTTTGCCATACCTGAAAAAATAACTAATAAAAGAGGTAATTCAACCACTGAAAAACACACCATTTAAAATTTAATGTCTCTCATTTTTAGACTTTTTTGCCTTGTCAATAAGGAAGTATTTTTCAAATATGTGAAACTAAATATTATATTCTGAGATTTTGTGGAGTTTGGTGTTTCAGTTTTGTTTGTTTGCTGTTTTTCTGTTTGTTTTTGTTTTGCTTTCTGTTTTTCTTCCCTTCCTTAGGGAAGAATAGTATAAGATTGAATTGGGATCAAATGATTAAATCTCCACAGATATGGAATCCAAAAATTGTAGCTTCTCTAATGATGCAACCAAAGCTAGGGAAATAGATTTTCATTGATTTTTTAATACTATCTTAAGAAGTCAGGATTTTTTTTTAAAAATACCACTTGCCATTACATTTTATTGAATTAAATAGAATGGTTCAAACTGCTCTATTTTGAAATTGTACTTGTCTCTTATATTCGAAAAATGCTTTCCCAAAAGTTGCTACACTTGCAAAGGCAAAGGCTGGCACAGTATAATTGCAATTAAGTAATCCATCTCTCTCAGAGAGGGCTGGGGCTGCAGGAGGGAAACTGGGGTGAGGCCCTGCCTGCAGTCAGCTGGCCTCCTCTTTGACTCCAAATTAGAAAGCTTTCAAAAAGGCCATGAGAGCAACTAGGGGCAGATAGAATAAAAAGAAGATGTTGGAGGGAAAATAATCTGTAGAATGTTTGGGAAAATGGAATATTCCTGTTTAGCTATATTGATCAGGCTTTTTCCCCCCTCTTTTGAGTTTATTGTATGTGTTTTACAGAAAAACTGCATTCAAATGCCTGAGTGGGGAAGGATGGAAAGGTAAACATGTAAAGGCAAGGGGGCTACTCCCTTTATCTGTGAGTAAGGAGAGGGCAGGAAAAGGGATAGATGAGAAACTTTCCCCTGAGAAACAATACTGAGTGATTAAGGAATTCAAGTTTCCTCTACAAATTCCCATCATCCTGTATTTAAAGTTTTTTCTTGCTTGTCTTTTGACCTGTTACTTTGGTTATCTTCCTTTCTCCAGGGATGATGCTTCTGTAAACAAAATTGACAGGCTTTAAAACAAGAGTTACAGCACATGGAGTGCAAAATGTTGAGGATGACAAAAGTAGATTCTAAATTAGGATGGATTTCCATCTCTTTCCAATCTCTTCAGTGAAAAAGGGGAATTAGGACTTCATATTTCCCATGGTAGGTTCTCTACACTGTACACTATTTTCGGTGATCATAAAAGAAAAACTATATTCAACTGCTATGCAGTGGAAGTGTGGTCTCTTGCTGATAAAAGGAGAGAGGTTAATGGTGTTGTTCCTTAAAAACACAGATGTTTTCCACATGTTTTCAGCTACAGTCTTACTCCATGCATGTGGTTAACTTGGAGACAGAGCAAGATAATGACAAATAGCCACTAAAGTTTTTATTCTCAGGTCAGTGTTTCTCATATTGAAATTTTTGCAAGAATCCCACTAACGAATGTGTGACAAACGCTGAAGCTCAAGCATGCTTCTGTTCCTGGTGATATCACATCATGCCTTCAACCCAGGGGCTTTATATACTGCTCTATCAGTGTCTTTATTCACTAAAATACACCCACAAACCCCAGCACAGGAATGGAACTAATGTTAGTATTATATAAATCTTTTTCCCTCTATTCCTCCTGAGAGTTTGCCAGCATAAATTCCCCTTACAGCATTTTTAACAAAGTCCTTCTCTCAAAAAAAACCATGTGTACAAACACACACACACACACATTAACTTCTGACACATCACAGAAATTGTTTGAGCCAAAAAGCACAGTATTTAACTATAGGGCTTAGTATTTAACCATTAGGTTGGCAGGTAGAACAGGGATGCAGGGTCTTTGCCTGAGGAAATTTACATCAGATCTTCTGCCAACACATATATTTCTCATGTGAGGGGAGCAACAGTTTCCCATGTTAATTTACTGACATTATATACCCTCCTAGGAGTCAATGTGTACTTATCTGTGTTTTGGTTCTCAGTATTTCATGAACATACTAACTGCTGACTGAACTGCTAGTGCCAAAATCAAAGACAGTCATTCCCTTCCTCAGGGGCTGAGGTGGAGATGTTCTTTTCAGTGAATGAGTTCTGTATTTATTTGTATAATTTTCATCCATCTTTTTCTCAGACTTAGCTTAGAACCTGATGCTATCTATCCTCAGTGAGACTGTTGAACAAACAAACTCTTTCTTCTGGTCCCAATATCTCCATATCTAGCCAGAAATTGAAGACTTTGCTCATTGGTTCTAAGTAAGAAAGTGGGTCCCATGTCCTGTCAGGTTTACCATTATATGGACACATTGGAAATTTGACTTTCTTTTATTTTCTTTCATAAACCTTCCACTATGCCTTCATACATTTTTCCATATTTTCCTAGTTTTCTGATTTGGGGATCAGTATAATCACAGTTTACTAAATTATGTGACTCAGAGGACATTCTTGTGCACCTGTGGAAGAAAGCAGCAATGGAAAGAGTATTAATTTGACATATTTTATTTTGCTAAGATGTTTTCTCATTTATAACAATTTTTTTCCGCCTCTATATTTCTTCTCCTGTTTAGTACTACTTTTCTTTAAGTTTAGATTAATTTTGGATTCTCTTAAAAAGTTTGAATTCTCCCAGCTGTATGGGAATCAGTAACTCCCAGAATTCAGACTGAGCTGTTTTGAGTAACTCTTTTTCTCCTCTGAACTAATTCCACTGGACATTAACTTCACTGAAACTGGGGCATGTGGCTGGACTCTGTCAGTCTTGGTCCTTCCTGTGTGAAGATCCTGCCTGTATCAATTATCTCATTTTACATGAAATGTACAAAGTATGTGTCTACCTCTAACATAGTCCTTCTGGATTTTCATGTATCTGACCTGTTCTGAACATGATGACTTTAGGTTCAGCATTAAGTGACTTGTACTCTAGTGTATTTATTTTTTCCTCCATTCACAATAAAGAGATCTCACAAGGTCTAGCTCAAATTCAGACATTCATACTGTATACAGCTTCATTTGGATAGACTAATCCTGCTAGTCTAATCTACCTGTGCATTTTGTGTCTTATCTATGTGACAAGAATAATGCTGTTACACTCAGTTGCTGAAACAAATATGTAAAAACTCTGTCAGTGCTATTTCAGCTCCAGGAAACTCTACTTAGCACTTGTTCATTACTGAATTATCCAGTACACATGTAAGATACCATAGCTTTCCTTATGAAGCCAAATGTATTCAGACTGGAGACCTGATATTTGGATCAATAATGGCAATTCAAATAAATAGTGTGTTTCTTTTTAGATTATAGATGTCCTATTCAATTACCCTCTCCTGAGTGTTGGTGGAAAAAATGTCAGACAAGACATCAACAAGACAATAAGGCTCAAAATTACCGTTTTCCAAATATTCAAATTTTCAGGTAGAAAAGGTACTCCAGGGCACATTTCTTCATTAGCCTTTGTTGAGAAACTTATTCTTAATATTTATAACAATTTGCAACATCATAGTCCTGATTAATCTTCATTAAAGAATGCTTTGTTTGCATATGTGTGTATTTTCTGTGGTAGTTCATGAAAAATAAATGTATCTCGGCTTTTTCAGAAAGTGAAAAAAGTTATTGTGTAGATAAAATGCAAAAGAAATTTTTGTCCTCCACCACATCTTTTTTCAAGTTTTCTTAATACTTCACACGCTGGTAAACACAAATTTAAAGATCTGTATTTACTTTCAAATGTCTAGAACATAATGCAAACTGCCAAAACGTAATATGGAATTCAAGCTTTTTTTCCTTTAAAACAAAACCCAGCAGAGGTATCCAAGTAGCTCTGCTGTACACGAGGCACTGTGAGCACTTCCCTGATGTAAAGCTCTCCACGTGGCCAGCGTGGATTAAGCCGTGTGGAGGTCACATCAATTCTCTGTGAGACCTGCCCTCCAGAGATGGCTTAATAAATGTGAGACCACTTCCTCCAGGGTGCCGTGTAACAGAAAAAGTATTTAATAAAAGGTGAAAATAACAAACAATACAATAAAAGTAAAAATAAGCCGTACCAGGTGCAGAGACATAGCCCCACGTAAAGCACCCCCGAAAAAGCCTGGAATGGCTTTGTGCAGAGGTTTAAATGGTTAATGATGGAGGCAGTGCCCTTGGCACACTGCCCAATAAGGAATAGGTACATCGTGACAGGCAGGAGCAGAGACCTATCCATGTCTCTGCTCTGGCCCATAGCCAATCATAGCTTGGAGTATAGAGAACTTTCCAGGGCTGTTTTCCTTTTAAGTCTTATGGTAAAATTAAACATATTTTCTCTATAAAGAAAATATTTGCCTGGTCTAAAAGTGCATTCCTACACTTCCCCAGTTAAAGTCATGGTGCTCATAGCACCACTGCAGTATAGGATTTGAATTCCCAGTTAAATTATCTGAGTTTGTTTCAGTGTGTTTCAGCTCTGTTTTTTTCTTATGTGCTAGGGGAAAAAATAGTCCAGTTAGCCTTCTCATTCCAGAATGCCTGAGAATGTCTAAATGAATCATTACAAATATGCAGTGTTCCACCCATGAGGCCTGAGTGTAATGTTTCTCTCACACCTATGGAAGATGTAATGCAAATTTTGAAGGTCTTACTTTTTTCAAGGCGGCTGAAATGTGCACTTCATAGAGATACTGTGTTTTATTTGTTCTGTCAAGATTCATTTCAGTTTTTAATTCAAAGCAAGTTTGGCATTCTGTGCTGCCTGAGTGAAGCAGGAAAGAGGAAGGTAAATGATGCAGAGGGTAGGCTGAGGGCAATCTGTGCTATGAATTATGGTTTCCAAGTGTTGGAATATCATTGTCATAAAATGGACAGTAAATTAACTGTCCACATTTATTAAGACAAAGAGAAATGTTTTGGAAATTATATTTTCCAAAGGTGCAATGCTCTGTTCCCAAAAATGGGAGTACAAAGTTGCTCAGGACTTTAGATCTTGCTGAAAATCCTCCTGTGGCCTGTGCATAAGAGGGAATTGCACACAACTTATTCTTTTAAAATGCCATGAAAGTGTTTTTTTTCTTTTCATATTCCCTGTGAGCCAACAAAAGCTGTTGCTATAAATTTCGACCGAAAAGACTTAAAAGAACTCACTTTAGTGGCTGGCTTGAGTGCAAATAGAAGAGAGAGATGTAGGATTCAGGAAGATTAATTTCCACTTTTTCTTCTGACAAGACTATTTCTCTTTCAATGTGTGTATTTTATACTTTCTATTCCTGAGTAATTCTGGAACATCAGTTTCCAGACACCCAGTTTAATGAATAAAAGAAGCATTGCATAACAATGTAGCAGTACATAATGTCACTTATAACTTATTAAATTAAAATTTAATTTAAAAATAAATTATTTTGTATTAAAATCATGTTAATAGCTATATGTTTGGTAGGGTTTTTTTCATTATGTATTTTTCTTTTATTTGCTCCATTGGTAATTTTGGGGGGAAGTGGATTTTGTTGGCTTTTGCACAGCTCAACATTAGCAAATATTGAAACATTTTGCATGCATATGGTTATGTACAGCATACATGAATTTCCATAGTTTCCTTTTCATTTCTTGTAACCATTTCTCTGCAGGCCTTTCAAGCTGTTTAAATGTTTTGGAGAAGAAATTGATATGTTTGATTTAAATAATTGATTCTATGATTTATTAAATTGCAAAATAGATCCAATTATTTAGTATTATATACTACTATTTCTGTTGATACGGAAATACAATCAGTGGAAGGCTAATCAAAATGATAATCAATTTTGATTAAGCCATACCTCCTGCTGGCTTCAAGAAAAGGCATTTGCAAAGTTCTATATTTTTCTGATATTAATGTATATGTTTGTATCTGAAAAAATTAAGAAAATATTTATTTGAAAATATTCTGAAACTGCTTCTAAAATTTTTATTTGAAAAACCTTTATTTAATATCCTGGTGACATCCTGATGCCACATTCTAATTTGATGGGATCATCAGTATGACTTATGAACATTACATATTTCATAAATTCCAGTTTGATTGAAAAAAAATTAATGAAGTTAAGATTCTGGAAGAGCTAAAAATATTATGAAAGAAATGTAGCTTGCTCAAGAAACAGAAATACAGAAGAGATATTTTTAACTGCAGAACCTGAAGGGAAGAATAAGAATATCAGCATGAAAAAACTTTACTGTGATTTGGAAGAGGAAATGAGGGTTTTTTTCTGGTGTTTAAAAATAGTACATGAGAACTCTGTGAAGATATTCAGCTGTTTTGTCTTCTGCTAGTTATCACTGGAAGCTGGGCTCAAACTCTCCTCATAGAAGTACTGGGGATAAGAAACATAACAAAGTTCTTGAAAATTTTGATTTTGATAAACACTTAAAGCAACTATGAAGCATAGGTGTCTGCAATGGCAAGGAACTGAAAGAGACAGTTTAGGAGAGGTCTTTCCACCCTGTGCTCCTTAAGAAGCCGAGGCACGTGTCAGTGACACTAAAAAATACAACATTTCAGCCTGTTGCAAACTTCCTTTCTTAACAAGGTCTGTCCTAATTTCAGCTGTTTTAGCATACTCATCAACAACTCTTTTCCAAAACAACTGTTTTTACAACACAAACAACCCCTCTGTCTTCCCAGATCTATTTTTATATTGTACATACTGTTCGGTTCTTATGCAGATCATGACAG
Organism: Alaudala cheleensis; assembly: GCA_013398995.1. Classification (NCBI taxonomy): domain Eukaryota; kingdom Metazoa; phylum Chordata; class Aves; order Passeriformes; family Alaudidae; genus Alaudala; species Alaudala cheleensis. The sequence continues at coordinate 377,140 of VWYE01004776.1, forward strand.
AGGATAATATTTATTCTATATGTTCATATTATTTATCACAATATCACAGGAGCAATGTGACATGGTGATAAAATAGCCTACACAATTCAGAGCAGAGCCAATTTAAAAAGCAGACTTGGTTCCAGTTGATCTGCTTGGCTGGGATTTGAGAGTGGACTTTTCTCAGCCTGCTCTCCATGGTGTGTTTCTGCTGTGCACTTCTGCCAGCACGACTCACATTAGCTTTCCAGTCAGCCAGCTCAGACAGTTCATTCTGCTAAAAACTAATGCAGAAAAATATTTCTTTCAGTAGGGCCAGTAGGATGTAGCCGTGTGCCTGATTGCATAAAGGCTTGTACTGACACAAGGAAAAGACTGGGAACGTGTGGCCAAGAGTAAGGTGAGATTAAGCTGGTTTAAACTAGCTTAAGTTTTCTGCAGAACAGCCAACTGATCTTAAAGGGTCCAATTTTTTAGGCATAGTACCTCATTTTTACTCTGACACTTTATTTTCAGCTTTTTGTTGCTACAAAGGTGCTGAATTAGTTTGCAGCATTTTGTTACTGAATTTACCAGAGAGCCTGCAGACATGCCACAGATAATACTGCCCATAGTTCCAATGGCAGTTTATATCAGTGGCAGCTATATCCAGATTCATCAGCAGTTATCCTGCATATACAGAATAACAATTAATTTGGCCTTGAAATTTAATTTTATCCTTTTGTCTTTTTTTCTTCTCTTTTAATTAGAATACAAATCTCAGATGGAGGGATGAAGTGATGAATATCTCTCGTGTATGAATACATCAGCAGTTCTAAAATTCTCACTTCTGCAGGAGGTACTACGCTCAATCCAGATGTCAGAATCCAATGAAATTTGTTATTTACCTTAGCCATTAGCCAGAAGTACCACAATTTCTTCCAGAAACCCCTTTACAAGAGAATTTTGTCCAGTTGTGCACTTTCCAATTGTTTGGTTTTACAAATCAAAGTATAATGAAACACTCAACTCTTTTCACATCTGAATGTAAGCAGACTACCAAACCTTTTTTCTCTTGCTCTAATATTAACTAGGTAATATACTATTTTAGATTGTAAGGAAGGATGATGTTTATAACTGAGATTTTTCAGCACATCAGGCAATGAATAAGTCTTTTATCTAGGGTTGAAGTGCTGCAGAAGTAAATTGGTAAGAAAAAAATAATTACAGATACATTTTTCCCTACGAATGACTGTCAAAACTAAACTAAAATAAAAGCAAATGTTCTTATTAATTACTTAGTAAAAATGGTGGATGTTACTGCTTAAAAAGCCCATCAAGTTTGAATATTTCTTTTGCATTTATTCAAGACTAAATTTATGAAAGATGTTTTAAGAGACAAGGTCTAATAATTCAATAATTATTTCAAATCCCCACATTCTTTATTTAGTATCTGGTATGTCAATAGGGATCTCTTTGTTTCTGTGTCCTGGAACCACTGAGAAACTTCGTTCACATGAAAGTTTGTTGCATTAGGGATGATTCAAGGCAGAAGTTTTCCATGGGAATCTCGATACTTTTTAGTATTTTCTAAAATTTAGTTATCTTTCTCAGATTTTTGATTTTTCTATCTAATAAGTATTCAGACAATTCTTCATAAAGATTTGATTTCTGAGTGAGAAACATGCTTCAGATTTTTCTTCTCATTAATGTCACTGTTGGGCTGACTCTGTGCCCTGTTGCAGGAATCTGTTTTTCCTAGGAAAGCTGAAGATTTTTCTGTAAATACCCTCTCTACAACTGAACCTGTCTTCTCTACATGGTGGTAGATACTACCACTGCATCTCCATGTAGCATTGGATAGCCAAACTTGCCAGTTTGAAATTACACTCAGAAACAAAGTACTGACATTTAAAACTAATAAGAGAACCCCTTTCTCTGCTTGCAGAAGTTGGAATAGTCACAAACCTTTTAGCTCCTTTGTAAATCAACAGTGATTAGAAGGTGGAAATTGAGGTATTTCAATAAATTGGAAAAAAAACCTATTAAACATATGGAGTATTGCTGTTTGCAAAACATACTGTATTATTTTTTCAAATTGCTCTCCCTAACAATGGAGTTATAAGTTCTGTTTCCTAGAGCATGATATCCTCCATATTCTGCTATATTTAACCTTGCCACTGCTGGACCAATTAAACAAAGAACTTTTTTTATTTATGGACACAAGCATGGTCCTGTATCCTCCTCTATGGGGTCTCAGGCCTCTGAATCAGTGTAGAGATAGATCATATGTGTCATGGGGGAAAACTACTCACCTCATGTGGTTTAAATCAAATAAGGATTAAAGGTTTATTGATTTATTAATGACACAGTTAACTGGCAGTCAGTGAACTGGCAATCAATGAACTATACATTCAGGATCAATATTGGTGACACAACAGATAAATCACAGTCTCAGATGCTTGGAAAACATTAAAACAGCCCATTTCCAAACTTCTTTCTCTAGGTAATGCCCCCCCTATACTTCCATGCACTCCTGCACCCTCTGGCAGCACAGGTGAGCTCCCTCCCCTCTTTGTGGCTGCAGGTCCCCTGTGTGGTGCCAGGGACAGGTGACACAGGTGTCCCTGTGTGCCTGCTGAGCAGGGATGTCCCCACTCCCCCTCACTGTGGGTCACTGCCAGGTGCAGGTGCTGCTGCACCCCACAGGTACCTGCTGAGCCCAGCCCAGGGATGGGGATGTCCTGGGAGAATGGCTGTGCCATCAGGGTTTCCTGCTCCAAGGCCCCTATCAACAACTTATAGCAGTTCCCATTTCTGTCACGCTGCTTTTCAGACAGTTTCAATAATCTGTCTCTAATGATGTAGTTACTGTTCAGTGTGATTAGTGGTTGTCCTGGAGTCTGTCCATAGCATGATCAGTGTGAGGGACAGGCTCTCTCAGAAGGGTTTGGTTGTCCCCTCACTCACACTGTTCCACACTCATCCTCTATTTGGTGTAGTTGTCCAGGTGTTGGTAGTAGGGGGGGGCTGGTTAATGAACCCCCTGAACTTACATCCCCAAGGAGCTTTTTCCTTTCACTTTCTCACTCTGTCCTGTTGAGGAGGGGGAGTGTTTTAATCACATGTACATCTAACAACAGTTACACTTATTTATTATATGCATGGTCATTTATAATTTCAATGTTTCTTAGCTATTAAAAAAATTTATTTTCTATTCTGAAAACGCAAATACATCAGTTCACATTGTGGGGAAAACTACTGATGTCCACTCCCCTGGACAGGCTAATTGGCTCATCATTCATAAATACTTGACAAGTTATATGACACCATGTAAAGGTATTATGCATTAATGTCATGCACACACACAGGCAACATATTTTTAAATAGATGGTTTCAAAAATTTTTCATTTGAGAGGTGAGATCTGGGTATTCTTCCTTTGGGCCTTTACTCTTGAGTCTGTAACTTTATACATATTTAATTTTATGTGGATTTGGACTTCCTTCTGCAGTGTGTTTTATGAATTCTGAGTCCAAGAATCAAATAATAGACATGATCCTCCTATGAAAAAACATTAGGGTGTAAAGTAAACTACAAAAAAAGCATACCGTTGTCTTGAAGGAACCCTCAAATGATCTGAGAAACAGTAAGGAGTCAAACTGATGATCTGTTTGTGTGTTTTGGAGGCAGGTATGAAAGAAAAATGAAGAACAGAGGGTTCATGTACTGCATGCCTGGCTACTACCAGTTGGACACAAGACAGTTTTCTCTTCATTTTAAATTACATTTCCCTAATATCCATTGTTATAGCTCCCACATTTGCATGTTTTGGAGAGATGAAACACTACAGCACAAATCAGAACACATGCTGCCTTTGCTTATGCAAAATGGAAATCAGGCAACTATGTATGGATTTTCCTGTAAAATTTTCAAACAATATAAAAAATTTTAAAAGTATGTATACATTTGAAGAACTGGAGAGAAAAAAATGGAAAGACAAATGGCTACATGATTTCATTGAGAGTCTCCTAATTTTTAAATATATTGACGAATCATGTTGGAAGAGAGATCTTTGTCAATAATTCAGTCTGAAATATCAGCTAAATTTAACTAATTGCTAAATTGCTAAATTTAAAAGTGTTTTGTGCAAGGTGTGTTAAAAATCATGCACATGATCCTTCTGATTGGTATTTTGACTCCAATTTACATTTTACATTTTAATAGACCATGATTAATACTTTTCAGAATTTTGTGGAGGGCTGAGATGTGATTAGAAAAGTCTTTTGATTGACACATTTTAATTCTCTGAGTTGCGAAAAAGACAGTACACTAAGGAAAAGCTGATTATTTATTAGTTATCTAAAGGAAAGGAAATTTTATCAGGATTTCCATAATATATTTACTTCCAGTAATTGTACCATATCTGAGTGTTTCCCCTGGATAAAGGGCTCATTCAAAAGTAATTCAGGAACTGACAAAGTTTATTCTAGTTATAAGAACTTATAGTCTTCTCAAACTTAGATTCATCCTTTCTCTTTAAGCTATGACCTTACCTACTTGCCAGTGTTTTCCATATCCCCATTGAGTCCTGCTGTGCTCTTTAACATCTGGATCATTCATTCCAGAGATCTGAGAAAGCTTGGAGTGGCACTGTGAAAATAAAAAGCTCCTTTTCCTTAGCTGATAACAGAAGGCAGTGAAAAAGTCCTTGTAGTCTAGGGAAATAAATCAAAGGGCTTCACCTGGAAAAAAAAAAAGAGTTTTAATTTAGCTGCAGCACTTAGCACATTTTATCATTTATTTTCCTTAACTCCTTTATAAAACACATGTTCTATTTTAATTTAAAAAGGTAGATTGTCATTACTAGCCAGAGCATTTGTCTTTGCAGGCTTCCTTTGAGTTCACTGAGAAAAAGCATTTGAGTACAAAATGCAATTTTGTTTCACACATCCAGCAGTGGCCTCATTTTGCAACTGACAGTAAAAGTCATATGGTCCCATTAGCACCAGTGAATAAAAAGTGGCCCTATATTCCTGTAGTCTGCTGCCATAGAAGGACCCCAATGCAAACAGCAAGTACTTTTCCACCAACTGAAAATGTATCACAAGAAATAAAAAGGCCATTATGTTCTAAGGCCATAAAAACAGGTACAACTTACCAAAGCCAAGCTCCTAACTGCACCATCTGTGCTACTGGGACATTCTCAAAGCACATAGAAGAGCAAATATTGCATGGTTCCACTGGTATGTGAATGGAGGTGTCTAGTAAAATGTGGTGCCATTTTGACCTTGCACAGAAAGTCAGCATGACTCCAGTATTCCAATTCCAGAGAAATTCCCACTGAAATCCTGTCTAATCAGACCTGCAGAGTGAGGTGAAAGAAACAGACCAATGGAGTTAATGGTATTTGTCTGATTGTAACCCCTAAAACTCACTACACAGCCATCTGAAGAAACTCCAGGTTCTATTTTAAGTGTCTTTATAACAGATGTAGTTCTTACATTTGACAAATTTTCAGACATAATTTTTGTGTGGAATAAAAATAATAGATGATTAATAAGCCCTAAACAATTAGTAATAATAACCACAAGAGTAGCAATAACAAAAAAATTAGAGCTACTCAGAAACATTCTGGAATCAGACAAAAAATGTTCTTCCTTTTTTGGCAGACAGTGTAAGGTTTTTTGGAATGCCTTGAAGGTGCATTTTCTCTCTTCTCCCAGGAACACCATGCTCACAGGAGGTATTAGGAGAACACTGATAAAGTCACTGCTTTCTAGCATTGCAAATGCAGATGGTGTCCCATGAACTGGAGCTGTAGGAGCTACTGTGCTTGGGCTGGGATTCAAGAGCCCTCTCTTTTCTCTTCAGCCCCTTTCCTACTCTGCTTTTGCCTACTTAGTATCGGATGACAATATATTCTAAAAAATGTTGTGCAAAATCACTACTTGATAATATTAATTTTATCATAAAAATACCTTTCTCCTAGTAACAGGTAAAGCCCAAACCCAGTATTTAAAACTGGAAATAACCCAATTTGAAGTTGAAATATAGAAATGTACCTAAGCATCCTCATCATCAAACACCAGTGGGGAGTGGCCAAAAAGCCCTTTATTTTTGTCTCTATTAACAAAAACTGATGAACATCTGTACCAAGTAACAACCTTTACGATTGGAAGTCTAAAGAAAAAATGTATTAAGAAAAGGATATTAAAAATGTTTCCTGTAGGAGCAGGTATTACAAACAGATGTTTGCAGTAAAATATGAAAGTATCAAGAAGAAGATAAGCTGAAGAGAAAGATGGATTCCAGGATGTAATTTAGTGCAGGCTGTATACAACTGTGAAGCCCATGAAAATCCAGCAAATCTTCCAAGTCAGCCAACTAAAGAACTCTCAAATAAAGTACCTTTGCCTATGCAGCAACCACCAGGAGCAACCCTGGAGTTACTTTCCTCCTTTCCCTTCTTTCTTTTCAGCCAGTGGATAAAAGCAGATCACACCCTGTACAATACTGGAGTGAGCAAGACTGCAGTAACTGCTAAAAAAATGCGCTGCTAGGTTAACAAATTGTTCCTTATGGAAATGAAATATTTTCAATGGAATCATAATAGATCCAAATATGTCCCAGTCTATTTGATCCATCATCCAGAAAGGTTTTAAACTTTGAAAAAATATAACTTTGTGGGGTCTGAAGGTCAGCCAGGGCTACACAGGATCAATTTATAGTAAGGGTCATGGGAGGTTTTTGATGATATTGATGTGAAGTACACAGACAAAAGAGAAAACAACTCTCTTTTCCTGATGATAGCATTGAGCTTTGAAATTAGCCACAGCAGGTAGAGAGAGATCCCACACAGACTTCAAAAGAGGATGCATGTCCTGATACTAGCTCACACTTCAAATTGCCATGGAGTTGAAAAATCACTACATTTAACATTAACTTGAGCTTAACAAAGACAAAGCTACCAGGCAGCACAACTATTAATGCCAAGCTGCTCTGCAACATTTAACAAACCTAAAGCATACAAACATCAGTAACCAGCCCTCTGCGTTTTCATCTAGTTGTTGTCAGTACAAAGGGACTTCTGTTTTGCTGATACAAATCCATAGAGCAGGGCTCTCATTTAAACTAAAAAGGAGGGCTCTTGTTGAAATTATCTTTTTAAAATTAACAGACTCTAATTTCTAACTTAAATTTTAAAGAAAATTGAGAAAAAGCCTATATAAACCCTTCTAAAGTTACAGTGAGGTATTAGACATTCCATGCTTCTAGTTGTTTTAGCTGGAAACTGGTTTTGTACCTAGCAAAAGACTAACAAGGACATGGCACATCATAATGCCTTTTATGGTGTTTAACTTTCATTGGAAAAGTTACATCTTTCTGCATGCCCAAATCCTTTTTTATAAAATAGTACGATAAATTAAATTCTCTTTAGTTTTATATGAGAAAATGTTACTGAAGCGGGCAGTTCTCTAGCAAGACAGAAATGTTTATGGAGATGGACAAGGATAATGAAAAAGAAGATCATGCACATAAATCATTGTCATTAGGGATTAAACAGGGTGTGTAATGACCCGTGCAGGTATTAGAAATGCAAGTTGATGTTGTGTAAGTCAAGTTGGTTGATCCTTGCAGACAAAAATATCCAAGTCTAGAAAAATGTTAGTTGTCAATGGCACAGAAATTCTAATAAAAGACTGAAAGGTAAACAGATTTAAAGCTTAAAAACACATTTTAAGTATTTGTGAGAAGAAAATTAAGATGTATGAACTGCTAAAAGGGCTCTTTCAAGTTTGATTGGCCAGAAACAAAAAGAGCAAAGGATGCCAGGAGAAATTGGATTGGTATTTATTCATGATGGTTTCTTGTTCAAAACATGTGAATATAAGGAAACAGAAGTAGTTATGCTAAATGGGACATTCCACGTAAGAGTATGGAAATAACTCTTCTTTCCTGGTAAGACACTAGAAGAGAAGGAGCTCTGAAGTTTCACTCTGTAGTTTTTACACAGTTCAAGACAAACACATCGAAATGTCAAGTAGTGGTATTAGACCAAAAATAATTGAAAGAAAAACTGGAGATATAGTTAGGTCTCTGTCAAAAAAATGTAGCAGCATGTTGAAGTTTCAGCTCAGCTAGAGGACACCAGATCAGTCAGCCTGTGGAGAAAAACCTTTCTGGTAAAGGTGTTCCCAAAACTTTATCACCATCTCCTTTAGCTCCTTCACTGCCTGAGGATGTTCCAGAGCTCCCTATCCAGGCCATTGGGAAAGGTGCCAATTTTCTGAAAAATCAGATTTGTTCCTGAAGTAATTAAAAATGCTGACAGGCTGTGAACAATTGAACCTAATTTTTTTGTTTTCACTGCAAAACAGCATTTAAGTAATGTTAGCAAAGGTCATTTGCTGGAATTAAGTCAGTTAAATGCCTTAAATGTTTTTTAATCATTATTCTTAATGTCATGTGCTGACAAGATAATGCTATAAAATGTCAGAGTGGGTTTTGTTAAATATATTGTTGGGAATGAAATCTGCCATCCATTCACACATGGTCTGAAACCAACTATCCACTCTCTACATCAATCAGTCTATAAGAAATATGAATTTTGCAGACGGTGTGTGCTTTTACATTATGTTAATTGGATTATTTTGGAATTCAAAGGTGTTTGAAATCTGGGACCGCTTCTTGTTTTGATTTTTTTTTTCCTGGCTTTCTTTTCATAGGTCATTTTGGCAGAATAATTTTTTTTCTACAGATAAATTAATTATTTTCTGTATAAAAATATATATATTGGGAAACAAGTATTCAGCATGCTTGCTGGGCTAAGATGAAGGAGAATGCTGGGATTGTGCTCTAAGAGGAAGAACTCCATTTCCATGTATCTGTACCATGTCTGATACTATGATGGTCTCATGTCTGGGGGTAAAATTAAAGAAAAGTGGGCAGTCATACTCCCTTTCTAACAAAAGTTATAACAATGCAGATTTTATATGGTCAAACGCAGTTGCTGCTTCCTGGATGGAATGCAGCTGATGTGCACAAAGTCTGTTCCACCATGATTCCCCACACAACACAGCCTGCAACTTTAAGCACCTGCTGAATGGATTCCATGTAGGCAATAAACCACAAAGCACCCATCAGCCAAGGAGATAGGAGATATCCTGCTGCTGAACCAGCAACTGTGGTGAAATTGCTCCTCTCAGGTGAACTTGGTTCATTTCAATCTAATTTTAAATGCTAACACACAGCTCCATCCCAAAGTTATCCACTTGCAAGGTACAACCACCCCTCCCTGAGTATGCATTCCATATTTTCTTGACTATATCTTATGATTGAAGTGAGAGAATTTTACAACCATCAGTAACAAAAGTATGTAAGACCAGAGTCACTCAGGTTCTGCCTATGCCATAAGGAAATAGTATAAAAGTAATCTAGGAATGGGGGAGAAGTTAAGGAAAACTCCATCATACCTTCTGGGATTAGCTGATGGCTTCAGCCTGACTTCTACCCTGCTTCAGCCATCTCTCCCAGCCTATTGAATAAGAACCATATTCTCTATGCACCATAAAGGATTACCTGATCTAACTCATTGGTGATTAGAGCTTATCCATATTTTGTGTTAAATTCACTTCTGCAGTCACTATCAATGGCAACAACTGAACCTTAACCTGTCAGTTTTCTATTCTCAGTAATGTGTGTTATTCCTTAAACTGATTAGCCTGAGCCCTTCAAAGGTTCTAGCAGTCACCAGGAGGGGATAACATACTCAGCAAAAGTGGGGACATCTGGGAGGGTTGTCACTCATTCTAAGTTGACTCCAAAATGCTGTTGCTGCATGTCCTCAAACAAGTTCATGGAACTGCCCTCTGAAGGAGCAGACTCTGAGTGGAGTCCCAACAATGGGCTGTAAGTGACTCATGTCTGATGGAGGAATTCTGAAAACGTGTGTTACTGACAATAAATGGGTAATTTTATTCCTAGTATTTTCAAATTTCCCCTTTCTTCATTTTCCTTACTATAAAGCCTGGGAAACCTGTAACTAAAGAGAAAAACAGACTTCACATTTGTTCTTTTATTTTTCCCATGAAAAAAATGTAAAAAAACCAAAGTAAGTTTAAGTAATTTTCATTTTTTTTCTTACTTATGTTTTATACTTTTTCAGTAGAAGCAATAAAAAAAAGTGAGACAAAGTACAAAGCCAGGCATTTAAAATTACATGCTCCAAAGCAAATGAAGTGTGGAATGGTCTAAATTGATTTTTCTCTTGAGTAATTAAAAGGAGAAACATTTAAAATTAAATCAAGACTTCTAGTTTTCCTCTACAGTACTTCTTTAGCTCTCATTTTCTGATGAATTACATTATTTAGGATTCCACCTTTTTAACACCAAGCAGAAATGTACATAGTGCAGACATGCATTAAGGTCACGTTAGGTTAGGCCATATTTATGATTTGAAAAAAAACCCCTCAGCTCCTAATCCAAATAGACTTTAGTCTAAACAGTAAAGAGCAGAAGAGCCATGAGAAAGTCCCCCTTCAGATTCTCTGTATGACCTTGGGAAGGCCATTTTAGCAAGTTCCTTACTTGTTTAATATGGAGAAACTACCTCCATTTTTTTACTGAGATGTACATACAAGATCAGTTTTGATTGTTTTTTAAGACTGTAGTTGTGACAGCTTAATAAGGATTTATTGTCTAAACAAGTAGGTCAGTACTGGCTCTGAACCCAGTACTGAACCCTGCCTCTGGAAGATTTCTATCCCTTTCTTACTTAAATTCCTGTTAATTTTTTGTCTTGATTGTCATTAAAACTTCCTTTCCTTATGAAACTTAAATTAAAGTAGGTATTTTTTCCAGGGGAAAAAACAGTTATTGTTGACATGGTCAGGTGGAGAACCATATCAAAACAATGTAAATGAATGCCAGATGTCTTTCACTTTATGGCTAACTCCTTTTACCTTTTTCAAAAGGAAGAGAGTTACAAGTATATTTGTCATGTCCTGCAGAGCTCTTCACACAGTCATCCAGTTTCTCAAATAATATTCAAATTAACTTCAAGCCTAGCAATTACATTTTCCCCAGAAGTAAAGTAATGACATTTTAATCTTAATTTTGCTTTCCCATCTATGTGCTTCATGCTGTATCCTCCACATTAGACTTTGGGATGTGAGAAAATTATGTAAGTCTGTAGTTATCATTGAGGAAATGTATTTTGCTGCATCCCACAGTTCAATTTAGATTAGGAGAATGAAAATACCGTTTGATAGAAACGAAGAGAGGAATCTAGTTTTAAGAGTTAACACGCTAAATGAAAATTGTATGCAGTATGGGTGAATAATTCTGAGACATCTGTAAAGATGTTTTAAAAGCAATCTGCAATTCCCACATCCTCTCTTTGCATATAGGGACTGTTACCAGATCTTTCATGTAAGTCCTGACTTGTTGCTGGACTCACAGAAAGTGGTACTGTCAGAAGTGCTAAGCTTTCAGCAGGCCCTCTTAGTTTCTGAACCAATAATCTTCTGAAAAGCAGGTCAGTGAGACTTCATTTCTGTGTGTGGTCTGCTTGGAACCTCTGCCTCAGTTCAGTAACTCTGTGGGATCTTGGAGTTAGGACACAAGGTCTAAGACCTTTATTCAGCACACCTATATATATATATATGTATCAGAACTAGACCTCTGTAACCCTGCTTTGAAAATCTTGACCTATGGATTTGTTCAGCTTCTGAAGGAATGGAATGAATAAGTCACACTGATTCTTTTATATTCTATCACATCTGATGTGACCTCTGGTATTATTATTTCGTGACAGATAAAACTAGTGTCCTCCTCCCATGTCAAAATATCAGGGAGGAACTATTTCCCCCCCCCCTTTTTTTTTTTCTCCTAACAGGGGGCTCTTTCTTTACCATATTCCTGATAATGTGAATATTATGTATTGACAGAGTTAAAAGAAATTGATTTGCTAAAATGTATCATAACATAACAACAGTTAAGAACAGTTGCAGAACCTGAGTCAGAAGACCTGCAAGTCCCTTTGAAGGGCTACATTTATAGACCCCTTTACCTCAGATTTTTTCCCAGTGTTTCTATTCTAATTGTAGTTTGATGAAACTTTTAACCTAACTCTATCATACACAGTGATCTAAAAAACTATGATAGTCTCCTTTAAAAAAAAAATTACTGAATTTGGACCTTATACTGATGGCAATGTTTGTCAAAACCAACAGACAAGACAGAAAACAATTCACTCAGTAAAAGCAGCACAAAATAAGCAAAGAGAAAGAATAACATCTGGTCATACTGACACCAAAAAAGACAAAAAAAATCTAATCAGCTCTGAAGAATCCTGTGAAGCAAAGAAATAAATATGAATGTTGGCCAGATTAATTAAAGACAGACAGTTAATAGTGGTGAATAAGCACATATTCTTTTTGAGGTTTTCAAGAAACATCACTATCTCAATTGATGGCACCAAAATTGGTCCAAATATTAAAAGATGTAATGTAACTAATTACCATTTCCACAATAACAGAAATCACAATAGTCTTACTGAAATTTTAAAAAAGGCTTTTATTTGATGTCATTATTTTTGCCAAGATTCCCAGACTTGTAAATGTGACTACATTGTATCAAATGCAATATGTGTCCAAATTTGCAAGAATTTGCAATTAGAAAGTCATTCACCACCCCAGGATGAAGATTTCTCTCAGTCAGTCTGCTAAATATATTTCCTTGCCATGTGCTGACTTCACCCAGAAACAAACAACAGTAACTAGGAGAACAGAAACAGACAGCAAAGGGTGATGGGAGATTGTTTTGTTAGGAAGTGACTCGGAAAAGTACTGGTCTGGGAACATCCTAACTATTCCATCCTAAGTTGTCATATCACATTGTGTAGAGGAAGTCTAGGGAAATGTTGCATTCTAATGATCTAAAAAACAGGATGTAAAGTGAGGGAAGAAAAGTATACTCTTTTGTAATTTGTAATCATTCAGGATAATGAGATCTGGGCAGGTTGTGAAGAATTGCAGAGGACTTTATGAAATATTATTATTAGATAGTCAAATAAGAGGTGGAAATCAGTTTTATACCAAATAATTCATTAGTAGAAACGTGCTATTAGCACTTTGGATGGGCATTTGAGGTTCTGTCCTGTAGTTTCTGAAAAAAACCCAATTATTCATGCCATGGGAATAAATTTTTTTTTTTTCCCCCATTGCTCCATCCTGCCCATTTTGATCCCCTCATCCTAATAAAAGACACATTAAGAGATTCAGAGAAAGCTGATGTGAATGATCAAAAGTAGGAAACAGTTTCTGTGTGAGGCAGGACTCACTCAGTCTGCTGCAGCCCAGACAGAGCTGGTGTAGAGGGGATATGAGAGAGATCAGTAGAATTATGGGAGACACAGAGAGCAGGGTTAGAAGCTGTTCATTACCTCTGTCAGTAGAAGAGCCAGGGCATTGTAGAGTATTGTTCCCATGGAAATTCTGTCCAGAGGATTTTGGAGACATGGATTCACAGGATACTTTGAATGTTCTTGGAAGAGAGATCAGATAGAGAGAACTAAATGGCAATCCAACATCAGTCTCGTGAACCCCTCTTAGCATCAAACAGGCAAAGGCTGAGTGGGAGATACCAAAAATGTCTGCTCTGGCTTTCCCTATATTCATGTTCAGTGCTACAGCTGGGGATAGGATAATGGTAGGTCATTTTTCTCATCCAGTACAGTCATTTGTAAGTGACCAGGATTTGGTGTACTGTTGTAAATCTTATTGCTTGCATGCAAACACTATTTCTAACCAAAGATGCACAAAATGGAAGTGATGGGTGAGTGTGGTCAGGTTTTCTTTATTCTCTGAGACTAATTCTCTGTTTATTTAAATTTCACAGAAAAAATGTTTGAAAATATTCCATTCAAATTTAAAAAGAAATTAATTTTTTAAGGTACTGCTCAAGCACCTGAAATGTAAAGCATTTTAAGTGGAAGTGAATTTTCACATCTTTGAATACCAAAATCCACAGATGCTTCCAAATGGTGCACAGGAAAAAATGCTTGGACCTGTAAACTATCACTCCAGACCAAATGACAATCTCATAAATGTTGTGCTAAGTACTTTCCTTGCCTGTTTGATTTTAATTCAGCTCTGGCTATTTCTGATGAATGAATAAACAGATATATTTGTACATCAAGTATTACTGCATATAAAGATATTATTACTACTTATAGTACAAATAAACAAAAAATTGAGAGTCTACAGCTGCAAAATGTTTAATTCATTAAGTGCCTTGGATTACTTTAAACAGGAGCTGTGATCTCTTAAAGAATGTAAAGTTACTTCTTGCAGTAAATTACTGGAAGTCCTAGATTCAACACCTGAGGTATTGTTTTTGGGGCATAAAAACATAAAGTTTGGGGAAGAAAAACATAAAGTCAGACCCCTGAAGAATATTCCTTTATTGTCTTGCTGCCTGGAACATATGTTTTCTACCATAAACAGAATTATATACCCTCTGTTTCCATAGCACACCATTTAAAAAAAAGTCAGTAAACAAAACACTACTTGGAAACTTTAAACATAACTTTGCCATATGCTGTCCAATTGCATCTCTCTTCTTGTTCTCAACTCAGTGAATTCGCTGAGCAAGAGTTTATTGGCAAGCTACCAGATCACTAGCAATTTCATTTGTTTAGAGATATTTATAATTTCAATTATTTACACGCACTACACTTCAACTGCCAGAGGTATTTAGACTTTTAAATGGGGCCCAGAAGGATCATTTTGATAACACTCAGATGATTAGCTGAACAAAGGCTCTTTCCCCCTTAATTGGTTGCAGGCACAGAATGTAATAAAGTCCTTTTATGAGCTTGTCACTGAATTGGGTACAAATGATGTAGCAATATTACACAAATTAGCTGGAGCTAAAATCCCCCAAAACAGAAGTTTTCTTTTCCTTTCTCTTTCCTTTCTAGTAAGAACGTCTTACTAACTTACTCTACCTAAGCAAAGAAGCAAAGTCCATTAAAAAACAAACCTCTTAGGAAGCTGTGAACACCACAGAGTGAATCTAGTATCTGACAGCTCTACATCTATGTTGTCTCCAGGTTTTACTTCAAATCTGTTTAATTGTTTTAAATAAATTCACTGCACATCTCTGAGAATAAACCTTCATTGGCAAATCAGATATGAGTGATTATTGTGCTCTAGATGACAAATCTGAGTGATATGCAAGAATATCTTGTGTGGTCATGTCTATGGACAGAATAATTCTGCCAATAGAATGAAATTTTTGGCCCCATATTTATTTTTCTATGAAAGGTGCAGATTCAGCAACAACTGAGTGAAGTGATTTCTAAGTGTTTTAGTCTCTTCAGCCTCTTTAATCTCTTCAAAGTTATGAAAACCTAATTTAGTTTTAAAATAAATTTACATCTACAGAGGAATAGGAATATAGTTTTAGCAACACACTCTCAGACAAACCAGCATACAGAATCCTCCAGGTATGATCCCCCCTCATGCGCACATTTTATGATTGCAGTTTTCAAATTACCTGCTCAGGTTAATGTCTAGTTTTGATATAAGTGTCTTTCCTTCCTTACAAAAATTTCATTGTTTCCTCAGGACTCTCCCATCTTCTTTGTATCCATTTCAGATTTTATGCTTGGGTGGCAAGACCTTTCAAGTAAATAGGCCTTGAAAAAAATACAGTGACTAACAGAAAAGGGCTGTGATTGCTGTGGTTCAGGGAAGAGATGATTAACAGAAAGAAATGATTGAGGTGTTATTGTATTTTGGGTGGAGTGTAGAGTAGCCAGCTGCTGCTGACTATCAGTATGGTAAAAAAGGCATTCAAGGAACTGAAGAATCAGGTCAAGTTTTCTCTATTTCTGAGGAAAGATCAGATGCTTAGTGGTAAAGTTCTCATGGGTGGCACAGGAAAGTACACTTCAGCCAGTGCAGAGACCATGGAAGCTTCAGGTCTCCAGAAGGAGCCCCTGCCTGCCAGAGTCAGGAGGGCAGAAATCTCTGCTGCAGCCCTGCAGGGGCACCCGGTCCCTGCCCAACTTTCCTATGAATGTCTTACCCCAGTGGCAAGGACTTAACTCTGAGGGTAGCACTGAGAACCAATGGCCCTCACAGCCTGGCTGCAAACCTGCTATCTTTTTACTGGTGAGTACTAACAGCAGTGAATAAGCATGGTGTTAAGGTGTATCTGCTGGAAAAATGGTCATTGTGGAGGCAGACTCGCTTTTACTATGAAAAGGACTTAGAGAAAAAAAGCAGATTTTTCTACTATATCATGAATTTCATCATCTGCCAGAAAAGACTGGCTTGATAGAAAGAGTGTAATGAAAAAATATATCCTTTAAAATTAAGGAAATTATTTGGTTTTCATTTTTCATCTCAGATTTGTTGCATAATGTTCTAAATATACTAAAGGATCCAAGGGAAAATGAAAAAATCAATGAGATGTAATGTGAGGATAGGAAGCAAGGCTTCATGGAAATGTAAAGTTTTTGCAGTCATAATAATTAGTTACACTTATCTGATATGATATGCTATGAAGTAGGAATGTTGCACCTAGTGAACAGCAATGATGAGCACTGCAATATTCCTAATGTTCTCAGACAATATGGACACATTTTCTTCTTTCTTTTCAACACGCTTAATTCAAATGAAATTTCTCTCTTTTTATGCAATTTTCTTGCCAAGATTGATAGACTGTAGTATTTTCAAATTCTACATCAAAATCCTCTGTTGGATTTATTTCCTATTTGCTCCTGTTCATTAAGGATACAGTTGATCTTGTTGAAAACTGAAAGAAATGCCATTGCAGCCAGAGCCTCATGAATAATGTTCTGGGTTTACACAACAGTAACTCAGTTAGCTCTTTGAAAAGCAGAGATTAATAATCATGAGAACCTGGAAGTTTCCTGTGAGTTAATTTGTACTTTAGCACAGCATGATACAGTAATATAAATGAAGGGAAAGAAAGGAGAATCACAGACTCACAGTCCATGCTGAGTTGGAAGGGATCCACAAGAATCACTGAGTCCAACTCTCAGCTCTGCACAGCACCATCCTCAAGAGTCACACCATGTGCCTGAGAGCATTGCCCAAACATTTCTTGAGCTCTGTCAGGCTGGTGCTGTGACCACTTCTCTGGGGAGCCTGTTCCAGTGCCCAACCAGCCTCTGGAGAAAAACCTTTTTGTAACATCCAACCTAAACCTCCCCTGGCACAACTTCAGACTACTCCCCCACATCCTGTCACTGATCACCACAGAGAAGAGGAATAGCTAAATAACCTCAATAATGTCTTCAGAAACAACATTTTCTTTTGTCTTTAGTCTGAAATCTAGCCAAAAGTTGTAAACAAAACTACAACATAATGATGCTACAATGATGGAGTGTTTCCTATTTAAAAACTAGGCAAAATACATGGGTTCTTTGAATAAATAACAGTGCTGTTATACTTTGTCAAGTGATAAATCTTGAGGTGCCTGTTAGAAATTAACCCTGGCCCATCATCATTTGCAGCTGAAATACATCCTCAGATGTTTCTTCGCAACCCCTTGCAGGGGGGAAGAGCACTGGGAGGTGGTCACCACAAACTGCTCTTTGTAACGTGTCACAGAATCACAGAAGATGCTGATTTGGAAGGGATCCACAACAATCATTGAGTCCAACTCAGCCCTGCAGACCACCATCCCAAAGATTCACACCTGAGAGCACTGTCCAAGTACTTCTTGAACTCTGTAAGCCTTGGTGCTGCAACCGCCTCCCTGGGGAGACTTTCAAGTGCCCAGCCACCCTCTGGGTGAAGAACATTTTTGTGATTTCCAACCCAAACCTCCACAGCTTCAGGCCATTCCCTCAGGTCCTGTTGCTGGCCACCACAGAGATGAGATCAGCGCCTGCCCCTCTTCTTCCCCTCACAAGGAAGTTGTAACTGCAATGAGTGTTCCCCTCTGTTTCTTCTCCTGGCTGAAAAGACCAAGTGATCTCAGCTGCTCCTCGTACAGCTTCCCTTCCAGACCCTTCACCATCCTCGTGGTCTTCTTTGGAGACTCTTTTATAGCTTAATAGCTGTCTTATATTGTGGCAACCAAAACTGGTAAGCTCACTCAAAACTGCTAAAGATGAGACCACTACATTACAGAGCAGAGCAGGACAATCCCCTCCCTTTCCTGGCTGGTGATGCACTGCCTGATGCCCCCAGGACAGGGTTGGCCCCCCTGAGTGCCAGGGCACTGCTGACTCATATTCAACTTGCCATTGACCAGTACTCCTAGGTCTCTTTCTGTGGCACTGCTTCCCAGCATCTCATTCCCCAGTCTGTCTGTACATCCACGATTGCCCCATCACAGCTGCAGAATCCAGCATTTTCCCTTCTTGAATTTCACATGGTTGATGTTTGCCCAGTCCTCCAAGTTGTCTAGGTCTCTTTGCAGGGCCTCCCTGTCCCTAAGGGAGTTAACAGGTTCTCCCAGTTTTGTATTATCTGTGACCTTGCTTAGTATCTCTTCCAGTCCTTCTCATCCAGGTCATTAATGGTGATGTTGAAGAGCACTGAGATATTTTGAAATAGGATGCACTATCTGTTGCAGCTGAATTTTAAATGAATATTTGAGTAAATGAAAAAAGGTAAAGAAGTCTGCTAAGTTGTGCTTAGTGTGCTCTTACATGAGATCAGGATGCAAACCCAACAGGAACTCAGAGGCCTTGGTTTCCTGTTCCTCACAAGAGCCTCATGTCCCAGAAAAGCAACAGGGTAAGACACAAAGTAGATCCTCCCCAGCTCACCTCTGGCACCTAAAGCCAGGAGATTACTCACAGTTGTGATATTCTAGTGGGAAAGATTCTTTTATTACTGGCAATAATTGGAGTGAACTTAGACTCTTCCCTGATTATCAGGGCCATGCTCTGTGAAGACGCAATGGGGACGTAACCGCCCCATCTTTAATAACAATGAGGCCAAAGTAGAATAACAATATTAATGGATTAAAATACTCATTTGAATGGGCCTGAAAGTCCAGCTTCTGTTACCTGAGACTCATTACATCACTGAATACAGTGAATTATTTTCTGAGAGAAACTCAAGTTATCAAAATGGAGATTTTCAAACCTGGTGCCTATATTTCTGCAAGTTTTAGAGAGATTTCAGAGTTTTTACCCAAAGATAACTCCATTTTAGTCTCTGTTGATCAGAAAAAAGAAAATGTATTAAAATGCTAATTTTATTTTAAAAACACTTTTATCCAAAACCAGGCTCTTTTAAAATAGTAAAAGAACACATCATAAAACATCCAAACATCTAATATTTCATATACATAATCTCATCTTTAAAGAAATATATTCCACTCACATTTCTACTGACCAAGTCAAAATATGAGTGACAATATTAATTTAGAAAGTGAATTAAGAAGCTTTCAAGAACATTACTGTTGCCTTTGCCCTTGAGTACATGACCTGTTTGTCACTTTGATGGAGGAAATACAAACTCATGGTTTCTATAGTTATTATATTTGCATGTTCATCCTTCTAGTAAAACAAAACAAACACGTTTTCAATGAGACACACTCCAGTTTTAGAGAATTAATTAAAAGTGGCAGAGGGTGATGCTCATAACTGTGATAATCAAAGTCACAATTTAAATTGAATCAATAAATCAACATATTCAAAGTCTCAAAACACCAATTAATACAGCAGATAATCAAGTCAAATGACTCTCTGTTACTCTTGCATTGGAAAATTTGAAAGAGAAGCCACTTAACACTCATTTTAGCAGTACAATTAGTTGACCTATTTGGAAAGGAATGAAGTGGTTTCATTTTATATTTTTATGCTTGCTTGATTATAATGTTTTTTTCTTTTGCAAGACTTAATTCAATAATTAACCACCTTCTTGAAAACAAAAATCTAAGCAAAGAAATCTAACAAGACTGTATCCTTCATCACTCTTTCATCCATAAAATAATTTTCCTATCCTAAATAAGGAAAGTAATAGAAAAATCTTTCACTGTTTTTTTAGTTTCTAATCTAGAAAAGAATCAGAAGTGTTATTGTATTTTGCCACAGTAAATTACATTAATAATTAAAAACTTAATTTTCCCTTCAAATCAGCTTGGAACTAGATCCTGCCCATCATAGAAGATACATGTGTTTTCTGACTCATTTACATAAAAAAATATGTAAAATTACTTCATTTACTGAGGAATTAATACTTATTTCCCATTACTGAGAGGCATGATTAAAGAGGGGCTTCTTTTAAATAAACTGGAAGGAATTTGCTTTCTTCATATTTATTCTGCAGCTCTTTTAAAATGTGCTTACAGGAGAAAATCATATTCCCTATAGCCTTGCAGACATTGGAAAGAATAAAAAAAGTCTTTAAAAATCAAGGAGTACAAGCATATTAGTATTGAATAGTAATATGTAGAACCAAACAAACTCATAGAGATATCATAAACTTGGAGGAGATAGAGTAACCTATTTAACTGGCAGAAGTGAAGATGATAATTCCTGTAGCTTCCATGTACTGTGGGATTTTTCAAGTTTATTATTTGGTGAAAGAAATTTGCATTTGGGCAAAGGAATTTACATCTCCATGTTGAGTGTTCGAACCAAGATGTTAAATTACTATACACATGTGCAGCTGTTGAGAGTATTGGTTTTGTTACAAATGCCCTTGTGGAAGTTCTTAAAAGGAACATCAAGCACCTTTGTGAAAAATTAGGTGTTATCTCTGATCTGACAAAAGACTAATGGCACTGATTTCAAAGTTAAGAACTGCACAGGCCATGCAAGCAGTGGAGGACAGGAAGGATGGTCAGTAGTGTGTTCTCTGAGCAGTCAGGAAGAGAATTCCAACTTTTTACTGCTCCTTTAGTTTATTGGGTTGTGAGTAATCTTGGGTTTCAGGCTTGGGAAATTTCTGGTCTCTATTTCAAGGCATCACTTTTATCCATAGGTCAGGGTAGTCTGCCTAAAACCATTCCATTTACACATGTAATTGTATCATCTGTTGTTTTTTCTGTCCCCCTCACAGATGGTGGCTCTGCAGGTAAGTAGAGCGTGGGTTTTTTTTCTATCTAATATAATTTCTAATGGTGCATAGTTATAGAAAAAGTCTTCCTTTTCAGGAGATATTGACCTAATCTTCTGCATGCAGGAACTGTAAAAGCATTCCTACTAGTTAGAGTCAAACATGATTAGAAAATATGATTAGGAAAAAAGTTTCCTCTGCTATACAAATGTATTGAAGCAAAAAATCATAATTTCTCCTCAGGGTTATTAGTCACTTCAGAGCATTTGATCACATATCTTTGTATAATAACAATAATCTATGTTCTCAACTCGACAGCTTTCAATGATTTTACATGGAGAAAGAATGCATGGTTCTATTCACAGCGGAATGCTATGCCTATAAATTGTTTAAGTCTGAATTGCTATGAGCATTAGAGTAACAAAACACTAAATCCTATTTGGACATTGCAGCAATTTAGATTAGAATTCTTCTGATAATATTTCACACATTCCATAGCCATCTATATGCTAATGTTTCCAACAAATTATCAAGTGTTATTCTACACAACCTTTTTTCCATAAATGACCTGTCATATTCGTAATGGCATCTGCATTTGGTGACAGTTTTTATTTTATCTAGCAAAAACTGCAGGTCCATAAAGAAACTAATTATATAGTTTCATGGTTGATAATATGGTTTCTAGTTTTATAACTAGCAATATGCAAACTGATTCAGAACAAAAAATTATCTTTAAACTCAAGGGATTTTAAGGGAGCTGAACCAGTTTTATAAGTGATAGAAAAAATTCATAGTTGTTACTCTAAGGCATCACTTTTTGAACTTTTCTGACCATTCTGAATGAAGTTTATTCATATATTTCAGGGTCTTGTCCAGTATTTCTATTTCACACCACATTTAATTTCTAAGCTTTTACTGCAACCCCCTCAAAATAACTAGAACTAGAGATGCTCTCTTGTCATACTCAGAACAAAGACAAATATTCAAGAGTCCCAAAATGAATCCAAGAATTACATCACATCTCACAAAAAAATAAAAACGACTGTGCTGAAAGGAGCAGGAAGCAGTGCCATAATTATGGGGTGAGCATGAGCTGAAAGGTTCTCCTGAATTCTTTTCATCACTCAGATTCAGTTAAAATGCAACAGCACAAGGCCAAGGTGCTCCTTTCTCAAAGGTGTAATGATATTTCCAGGCAAGTTAACATGAGTAACATAATTTGGCACCCACATCTCTTTTCTTCTGGCTATTGTCAATGTCTGATTAAAGTGACAAAAACGGTCATCTTCAGAAGAAAACATTTTTATTCAGCTCAAAATTTATAGGACATGAACATACATATATATATATATATTTATATGCATATTTTCTCTTAATTCTGAATTGATAAATTTTGACAGAATAAATAATCTAATTGTCTCTGGAAAAGATGCAGTTCTTGGACAATACTGCTTCTTTCCAAGGACTCCCACAGATTCATGATGAACCTTCAGCCCCTCTACCCTTATCAAGTTTACTACTGAGCTGCAGAGCCTCCTTGGTAGAATAATCTTTATCAGCAGTATCAAGGAATATTCTCTTGTTAGGAGCTCTTCCTCATCTGTCATTAAGACATTGAAATAGCAGTATCAATCCTCTTTCTTTATCATTTGTGTAATTTCCTATTGACTTCTCTGCTAGAGCACTCTGGACATAAGATTGTCCAAAATACTATCATAGACCCAGATTGATTTGTGTCTGCTAAGGATTGAGGTTTGCTTAATCAGGACAAACAAATAAACATGAGGGTAGGTCAATTTACAGTTAACAAGTAGTATTTGCTTACTGTATTCTGAGACAGCCTTATGTGACTGGGTAAGATAATATTGTTTTAAAATCAACATATGGAGAGTCTTTGTAAGTGATGCCTTAGATTTCCCACATGCTTCTCAACAATGCAATAGGTAAATAATTCACTTTGAATTCTCCTAATTTGGGAACTCCTGTAGCAATTCTGAGTATGTTAACAGGTGTTGCAGATCCAGATTTCCTGAACATTCTTCTTTCTAAAGGTTTGCACAATCCAAGCCTGCCTTTGTCATTTTATCATTACATCCTCTGCTCTCTGCTGAGATACCAAGATCCAGGATCTTTCATGTGAGTGGCTGATAATGGGTTTTGTTGCTTAAATCTTCAGGTAGCCCATAAAAAGTATTTCTTGGTAGGAATTTGTCACTTTACTACACAATCATTTTTCTTTCAAATAAAAAAATACATAAAGGGTTAATTCTCTGTGTCACCTACAGCACATTAAAAAATCAAGCACAGTATGACCTCAGGGCATCCAGTTGTAACAACTGCAAATGCAAGCATTGAGTTGGCACAGAACCAAAAGATTTTTGAATAAAAGTAGATAGATATGGAGTTTGCAATCACAGGAAGTTACCATTCAGTTCCCCAACTAAGGAATCACTAGACCTGGCTAAATCTATTCCATGCAAAGTTTGCTCACTTATTTGACGATTTGGAATCACCCTTACTGATTTTGGGGCTAATCCTTGTGCTACATTACATTCTGATTTTTAGTTTTGTGCAGTCACAGCCTCTTTGATTATTATCTCATCACTTAGAAGCCTTAAGGCTCTTTCTTTGTTATTACTGATTTTATGAAATTGATGAATGAAATTTGTGTGTCCATTTAATTGAGGAATAAAATAAGTCTTTGGTCTAATCTTACTCTTTAACTGGGTATGAGATTTCAGCAGTGCATAGTGCATATTCTATAGTCTCTGAAACAAACACTGAGAAAATGAACTCCATTTCAGTTATTTACAGATGTATTCTCTTTCCTTTCCTAAGACAAATATATTTAAAATTTATTAATAATTTTGAGTTTCAGAGGCTTACTCTGAGCTTCTTCATGCAAGTTAAGTTGTTTCTATTTTACCTTGGGGAATAGTTTGAGCAAAACTACTTACACCTTGCTCTACTTGGTTTTCCTTTCTACTCCTCCCCAAAAGGAACTGTCAAAACCCATTTCTACAGAAAAAAAAAAAAGCAGTCTAGATTTACTTCTCTGGAATACAATTATAGGGTAGGTACCCAGTTAAATGAAACCATCATAATAAGAATCTGTGGGTACAAAATTATGTTTTTGAAAAATCTGTTCTTAGATGAAATATGAATATTTTTTAATACATAGGAATCCATACACTTAGAACATTTTTCTTCCCTAATTATTTCAAAAAAGCAAATGGTGGACTTGGGAAAAAAGTCCAAACACAGCAAGATAAGAATAATAGATCTCTTATAATATTTGTCAGGAAGCAAGTTAGTCAAATAATAGTGCAAATGTGACTGCATCTACATGAGCTAAAATCAGATAAAAATATTTCAGATCAAACTTAAAAATGCAGTCACATGTAATACCATTGATGGATGGGTTATTTAAACGAGGAGAGAAAAGAAACAGAGACAAAAGGATAAAACAATGTGGAAGAGACAGAGTGTGAAGTAAAGGAACCATCAGACAGAGAAAAAACTCTACAAATCCCCTGAAACAGAAAAACAATTACAGATAAAGATGTAACAAGTGACAAAAGGACAGAATATAATGTACTTGGAACTGAATAGAAGTGTAATGGGACACACAGCATGATGGAAATCCTCTGCTTTGTAGTTCTTTCATTTAAATGGAGCACATAATCAATTTTCCTTTTTTGAGATAAGGTTTTAAATGTTCTACCTGTATTTCCTGCCTGGCTTTCCTAATATTGATTATAGTTTTACTTTTAGACTCTTCCAATTCACACTAACATCAAGCACTTCCTCAGTTTTCAACCACCAATGATTTTTTTTTTTTAAGGATCTTGAAAATTTGTATCCCATTACAATTGAGTTATCCCAATATCTCATCTTCTAGAATAGACGCTTGACATTTTGATGGGGAAAAATTAAAGAACAGGGTCAGCCTAAGATTCCTGTCTGTTGGTCTCCAAATCTAGGGATTCTGGAGTCAGAGGTTACATCTACACATTTTTGTTAAATAGTAATTCACAAATTAATTTCACCCTTTTATCAGTAACATCTTGTAGCACTGAATTTCATAATAAATGCACATTGTATAAAAACAATTTTTTTTTGTATTGTAAATCAACTTTCTCCTTTAAATCTTGAGTTATGGTTAGTAAAAATATTTCCCTAGTAATTCATCCATTAACTTAATGATATTATATTCTGTTGCAATATTGCCCCCTGTCTGTCCTTTTCCAAGCTGAATGGCCCTAGACCATTTTGTCTAGGAATTTGTCTGGTTTGGAGAAAAGTAGGCTGAGGTTTGACCTCAGCATTCTCTACATCTTCCTAGGGAGGGGATGTGGAGAGGGAAGTGCTCATCTCTTCTCTCTGGTATCCAGTGTCAGTATTCATGGGAATGGTTCAAAGCTGCACTGGGGGGATTTAGACTAGATATTAGAAATTTCTATATCAACAGGATTGTACTACAAGAGGTAATTAATGCCTCAAGTCTGTTACTGTTTAAGAGGCACGTGGACAATGCCTGTAATAATGTATTTTAACTTCTGGTCATCCATGGAGTGGTCAGGCAGTTGGACTCAATGATTGCAAGTCCCTTCCAAATTATTCTATTCTATTCTATTCTATTCTATTCTATTCTATTCTATTCTATTCTATTCTATTCTATTCTATTCTATTCTATTCTATTCTATTCTCCATTCTAGTCTTTCTGACCTTATCCAAGCCATTACACTAGGTATCACTTACTTTTTTACTGGACTTCTCGCAAAAGTGGGTTTGTTTCTCCATCTATAAGTATATTGCATCTGGAAACTCTCTTGGTTCACATTTTGCATTCACTTCTTTCATGGCTAACTCCAGGATATTTGTTCTTTTGTGATGTCTGCTCTTCTTACAGACAGTGATTTACTCTTCCATTAACTTCTGCTTCTCCATTTCATACTACTGTCTAGTTTCATTCTATCTCCAAATGCTCTGGCACAGATCAAATGTTAATACATTTCAGGCAATGACATCACATAAAAGCCTTTTCAAAAGTTCAAGACATAACCCAAAACAGCAGTCTTTCAATAATTCCCGGGTACCATCCTGCAAGTCCATTTTCTTCAAACTTTCAATCCAGATCAGGCGTAGAGCTACCAACAGTCTTGGAGGACTGGTGGTGTGCATGCCATTCCCATTGCAGAGCAACTGGTTTTGTTAAAATTCCACCTATATTGTTTGCTAGAGAAATTTAATCTAGGAATTAGAGATAACTTTAGTCTGATCAATATTTACATTATGCCCAGAAAGGCCCATTTCAGAAAAGCATCATATTTTAAACCAAGGAGCTAATTATACCCATTTCTATTCAAAAAATGTGCAGCCTGTGCTAAATTGAGGCCAAAGAATGTTTTAAGATCCCCAAAGATGCTACATAAAGCAAATATATGCACACATCCCCAAATGAGAGTTCAAGTTCTTTTTCCCTACCCTCTGCCTTGCAAGAAAATTATGATACAGTTCTTCTTTCTCTATACCAGCACTTGGAGATGTTCTTTGGCTGAGATTTCAATAGCTGGGTTTATTCCTGAGATGCAGTAGTTAAAAATATGTACAACAAGGCCAGCCAGACCTTGTATATGCACATTTTCCTCTTTTGTTGAGATAAGTAGATAGAATACTACTAGTATTCTTCTTAGACATAACCAAGAAAAATCTGCTTAAAAATTAATTGAATATGTCACCCCAAAATTTTGCAACCCATTTATGATTCAACCTCACTCTGATGAAAATGCTACATGTTTTATATATAGAATAAACATTTTGTAGAGCTGGGGATTTCTTTCTACATCAGACAAAAGTCAGGAAAGAGGGAACACTTCAGAAATTTCGCTGAAAAATCTCAAATAAATAGGAAGACCTCTGAAATTCTGCCATTAGACTTCAGAAACCTTTAAACCATCAGATTAATGTTTGTTATTCTGATAAGAATATAAAGGAAAGATATTCATGTTATGATGATTTCTTGCTGAAAACCTTGTCTAAAGTACCAGAGCCATTCACGGAAAATGCACAGCACAGAAATTATAAATAGCTAGATTATAAAAGAAATCAGAGCATTCAAAGTCAACACAACTGTCTCCTGTAGATGAAAGTAATTAAATTTCTTTCATCTGGTGGAAGAAGTGCTGCCAGCTTCCTATAATGAACTCAGCATCACCTCAAGGCTGTTAAATCTTAACACTTTTATAGTCATGCATCAAAGCTGAAATTAGAGATCTCATATATTTTATGATAGAAATGAATACTGTGCATACATGACTGGACACCAGAGGAGTCCTATTTCTAGGGCAGCTCATTGAAAGAAAATATTCTTAAAATAAAATTTATTTTATGTATTAGCAATTGTGAATTAAATCACAGCAAAATAACTTGTACAAAAGTGTGTAATGAAGAAATTACTACAAGTCATGACTAAAAAGATAGAGCCTCAAAACAGATTTCAAGCTTTTATGAGTGGGATTAAAAAATTCACTTTCTTGCTTCCCTAAGTATTATCAACTGACTCAGTATGATGTAGCCCCTGTGACTGCCACATTTGTGGTAAGAGGTCTGGAAAGTGTTTGCCTGGCATCTGACTGGGCCTCTCATGACTTCCATGCTTTCAAACTCATCTCCTCAACAGAAAATCCTGAGACACTCTACTGAGATAGCTTCATTTCTGTATTGTTCAAAGAGGAATATCTGGGATCTCAGATTTAGAGGCAACACTATGGATCAGGTTGTCCTGTTTTTTACTCAGTAAACTGATGCAAGCAGTTCACTGTGTGAGACAATGGGAAACATCCAGTTGTTCTGTCCCCAGCAAACCTCTCACAAATTTACAGGTTTAGTACAGCAGTTCATATAAAATCCAGTGCTCATTTGTGATTACCCTTAGCCTCCCTTTCTGAACCTCCAAATTATGTCATTAAGAGTATTTGCATTTACTGCAGGCAGAGAAAGAGACTGCTCATTAGATGTATTCCTTCTTTTCCTCTAACCCATGTAAAATCTTTCTTTTGGTTTCACCTTTGTCAGTTCTGCTTAGATGCTTTGTTGCTATGACAGTGGAGAGCCTTATTGCCCAGTTATGGAAAATACTGGACAGTTATGGACAGTTTGCTGTGTGCTCTTCTGTGTGTGTTTATGTTGGCCAATAGTTATAGCGCAATCAGTATCAAGAAGTTCCTCCTCATCCCTGGTGAGTGGGTGCTATTTCACACATGTTAAGTCATGAATCAGTCTCTTCTTTGCCTCATTAAATCTGTATTTTCATGCTCTATCAGCTTGTTTTCCTATTTTTTTAAATGTAGATTTAACTTCTTTGAGGCAAGCACTTTCTTTTTATTGTTTGCACATCTAGTTCAATAACCTTAGCATCTCTAGTTACACTGAGAGTGAGATCCCAGACAATTCCAATTGCATGCAATGTTTTGATTTAACATTTTATTAAAGACGAATATAATTTGTTTTGTATGAGATGGGTAATTTCACCACTGCTCTGTTGACCAAGTTGCTGGTTGCAAGATAGGAAAGATTCTTATAATATGATTGATGGTCCCTGAGAGTTTATTCCCCACCCTTTTTGTGCCAAACATTGCTTTTTGGAGATTTGGTTTTCTTGTTTGTTTCTAAAGGATACTGTTATTAACATCATATCAACTATATCATATCAACGATTCAAGTGTCTTTTCCATAAAAACATCAAAATAAACCAGATTTCTTTGTACTTCAACCACTTTCCTGAGGAACAATGCCTCAGCAATGGCCCTGTTTATTAGAATATTTCTCTAACCTTCATTTTCTCACATACACTTATTTACCCAGTATTCAACCCACAAACAGCAAGGATGTGACTCAATTTTGCAGCTTTTTCTGTCATATATGAGAAAGGAAGAAAGAGTATACAGTATATTAAGTCAAATAGATTCTAATACATACATAGAATGGTGTAACTTTGGCTGTAGTCAGACTGAAGGAAATAGTTACTTCTTCACAATTAGAACTCCAAACAATGAGATAAACCAAACTGTGTTTTCCAGATGAGTGAAGAACCCATGCTAACACACAGCAGAACATTAAATGTGTAAGCAATGACTACAGAGTCTTCTGGGTTTTGTTGTTACCCTTACTTTGCATCTGCAGCTCCTGCATTTATTCTTTGGACTCTGGCTCTGGGTTATCAAGAGCATGCCTCAGTGTTTTGTAGCAGTCAGCTGGGATGTTGGCCTAACAGAGCTAAGCATGGATCAACTAACAAGACCCCTCTCATCAGTCCTACTCTCTTAATAGAATTTATTTTTTTTAATATGCAATGCTAGCACCCAAATTTGCAAGGATGTTTTTGTTGCATTTGAGACTGTAATGATGCTAGACTGTAATGATGAACAATGATTCAGCTAGGTTAGGTCATTGGTCCTTCAGTGATCTGCAAAGCAAGCAATTTGGTCTCAAAAATAAAATGTTCCAGGCTATGTGTTGGTTAACGTGAAAAATCTGCAGCCACATTAGACACAAGTTTTCCCATAATCCTTCATTTTCTTTTTAAGTATGCAGGATGTTAGGGTTTTTTCTTTTTCATTAATTTCCCTCTTAATCTCAGAGTTATTTTTGTTGATTTTCAAGATTTTGATCTGATAAATTTAACAAGTTGCATTTTTGGAATGCATGCCTGCTCTGACACATATACAGAGACTTCTTTGACATCAGTGTCAGTGCCATACATGACCTACTGACAAGTTTTCAGTCTTTATGAATTTATAACAATTATCACTACTTAGATTTAAAGTAAAACTTAAGATGAAAAAAAATCAGGCTGATCACTTGTCTATCAGACCAGTTACTTCACCGTAGTTATATTATTTTTCCTCCCTTTGTACATATCAGACTGTCATGTTGTACTGTCTCTTGGATTTTTCTTTTTTTCTTTTCTTCAACATGCCATTTACTATTACGGATACCAAAGGAAGTTCACAAAATTGATATAATTACTATTTTCATTTTGTGTTGAATAACTCTAATGAGATATTAGTTTTCCTCATTAATATGGCACACATTTCCCAGCAATAATTTGTGTTTCCCACATAGAAATCAATCAAGTTTCCAATATAAATAATTTCAACAGGATTAAACATTAAGTGCTCCTTTTTCCACAGTAAGAAGCAGACTAGCAGATCTTTTTTATTTCTTTGCAGAATCTGAGTGCTTCATGTACACTTAAATGGGTGCATTGAAATCTAGTCTAGTTAGGTTTTGCCACCTTTGCTGTAAGTGAAGGCTACTACTCCCTGCATTATAAATCTGTCATTCTGGCAAGAAACTTTCCAGTGATGGCTCTTAAGTGTCCAGAGGGGACCTAGGGTAGAAGAACTTGTGTTCCGAACATTGATGGTTTCCCACAATTAAGTCTTTGAGCAAAAGGTTCATGCTGTTTCTTTCTTCCTAAGTGTACAAAAACATGCTATCAGTCTTCTATCTTCTGCTTAATACATTTTACTAAACAGAATTATTTCAGCAGTTTATTAAAAGGATCTGTAAGTAGCTAGGAAAGTATTTGTAGGCAGTTATTTTATGTGCCCTGCAATTCCAGGGAAACTTTACAGAAAAGGAAGCATGAGAAATTATCTCAATGCTCCACCAACATGAGGCAGAGAGCCACATTTTCATAGCCCTTCTGACACAATCAAAGATAAACAGTCAGAGAATCCCAGAATGTCTTGGGTTGGATGAGACCTTTAAATGTCTCCCTTTCCCTTTTCAGTGACAGTCCTTCCTGTCCATGTAGCCTGTCCTTGACAGGATCTCACAGAATCCAAGGAGAAGTAGGCATTGCTGTTTCCACCTTGCAGTGACCTCCTGCTCTGTGCTGAAGGGGAAGGTGACCACAGAGCCCCAGGCCCCAGGCCCCAGGCCAGTGCTATGACCTTTGGAGGTACACAGCTTTCCTTTCACTGCTTCCTTTAATTTTAGTGGCTTAGGTGAATATTTTCCTTTTCATAACTATCAGCTGAACACTCAAGGCAATAATCATGACAGATTAGGAAGAAGAATATGAATAACAAATTTCTTCTGAAATGAGGTGGCTGTTGCCAGGTGGTTACTCTGGGCAGTATGCTTACTGCAGAACTGTACACACCTCAAATAACCATCTTTTTACATATTGCTTGGAATGCATCTCACCTGAAAGGGAGAAGTTTTACCGGTTTGCACTTTTCATGGTTTGGCCATGGTTATTTTTAAGTGCTCAGCCTTTCCCCACACCCCCAAGATCAGGAATAGCTCTTGCTGGATATTGACTACTTTGGTGTAGATCAGGAGGAAAGTTATGTGACATTACTGAGCTGCTCAGCACATTAGGAGGCAAACTCTGTACAGCTGCAGCAGATTTAATTAGATTCAGTGTTAATCTAATGGTAAAATTTTGTCCTTGAAAACCATAAAACTTTTGAGTTTTCAGGGAAGGTTTCTATTGTGTGAAACACAGCGGGAATTGCAGATTTGAAGAAAAATTTGTAGAGTATCTTGATATTTTTATCCCTCAATCTAACATAGTGCCATACCATGGAAATTGTTTGTTACACAAAAGTAAATAAATACACCACACTCTCCAACAGGTAGGGGAATTTATAAAAGATATATTTAAAATAGACAACAGGCACCAGTGAAAGTTGTGGTCTGAGGAAGGAGCCAGTGTAGTCCACTAGTCTGAACTAGGGTGTTTTGGGGTTTTTTACTTTTTTTTACAAAAAGTGTTAGATATTTTCAACTAAAAATGTACACTTTTTGTTTCCTACTCAACTGTCCAGCAATTCCTCCTGTTTCAGAAATTGGGTGGTTGAAAGATTAAATTTGAGTTGCATGTCACATTACCATCTTTCTCTTAGTGTATTTTTTAGTTTTTTTTTTCTGTTTGCAGGGATGATAGATCAGCATACTTTTTCTAATAAATAAATATTAGACTGAAATAAATATTAGCTAATATTAATTTATTAGCAAAATATTAGCTAATAAATACTAGACCAAAGTTCATGTTCTGTGATGTCAGTTTTCTATGTCTTTTAAAATGAACGTTAACAAAGCATTCTACAAATACAGTAAACTGACCTCACATGTTTTTCAACATTTCAATACCCATCCCGGAACAAATATTGTGATCTTCTTAGAAAAAATGCAAAAAACATACAGGTTGGTGGGACTAAATTAAATGAGAAAGGATTAAAATGAGAGTTTATCAACTGAATCCACAAATAAATAGCCAGTGAAGAAGGGACTGAATTTACATTTTTAGGTGAATTTTCATTTTGAATTAAGAACATTAATTATTTGGTTAGTTAATACAGGTATGTCCCACTACAGCATGTGCATATTTTGCTAAGTTTCTGTAGTTTGTTCATCATCTTGCACAGGTAAAGTAGCAAGCAGTC
The DNA here is from genome assembly GCA_013398995.1 of Alaudala cheleensis. Classification (NCBI taxonomy): domain Eukaryota; kingdom Metazoa; phylum Chordata; class Aves; order Passeriformes; family Alaudidae; genus Alaudala; species Alaudala cheleensis. Next base: position 409,620 of record VWYE01004776.1, read on the forward strand.
ATCTACCTGCATGCTTGAGTAAATTAGTCTCCATGGTCATGTTAATGGTTATGTTTGTATGTAGTCTTAATGGTTATGTTAAAAATGGCTATGTTTGTGTCTTGCACAGGAACACCACTGGATGGGTTTATCTTCTAACTTCCACGAAACAACTGCCTAGAGTGAATAGAAAAAAATCTTTGTTATTTCATTAATGTACAGATTATCTCAAAAATACTATACTACTGTATTTTCCTACTGTAACATTTCACATATATATTTTCCCAAGGGAGCTCTGGGAATTGTGGCCAATCAGCTTCTGCTGCAAAGTCTGATTGAACTCAAAATTAGAGGTTCAGTGAGTTAAACACATCCTGAATTAGCACTTCTGAGCTGAGGCTGTCATGTGTAAAACCAAGCTTGACAAACTCAAGAAGTACAAATGACTGTGTGGGGTACTCAGTTACCTTACAGTAAAAACTGTCATTATTATATGACAGCTAAATGTATAAAGAGTGTTGCATTAGCTGAATCTCTACAGAGCTGTGTACAGTGAATTCAATAAATATTAAGACAAAAGTCTGTTAATATACATTTTTCAGAACAACGTTCTTAGAAGCTTCTACTATATCAGAAATTCTAGACAGGCTAACATATTGCTTTCATGTACTATTTACTGTTTTTCTTTTTTTTCTTTATTTATGACACAAACATTTTAGAGCTATTAGTTTAGTATTTCACTATTTGCTTTTTGGAGTTCTCATTAAGGCAGGTCTTGACTTCAAACAGTATTTGTGTTTAATCAAAACCAAGCTAGTGCCATGTCAGGTAGTTTGCATTCTTGTAAGAAATGGGTTCCAGTCATTGATCATTCTTTTAGTTTCATACATTAAATCATCTCTTTCAAGTGTCACCAGTACAAATAATCTTTCCAAAGGCTTCTAAGGATTTCCTTTAATCTATGTTTGTATTTGTTCTTTCCTTTTTATGGCTGGTGTACCCTCACACACACTTGTCACTCATTTTACTACACCACAAAAATTGTAATACACATCTCACTGACACACAAAAACATTAGTGGCTTTGTCATACTGATTAAGCCATAGCCCTGGAGTTCACTGTACAATAAAGTGACAAAAAGAAATGTAATAAACATACGTATCTGGAACATGGCATGGACCATCCAGAATATAAAATACCAAACCAGTAAGTGTCATGGTGGTGTAACATTTATAATTAAAACTGCTCCACACAAAATTAGAATTCCAGACATTAAAACTATTTTTCAAGCTAAATCCTTATATAGTGGCTGAACTTCTCACAACCTTATGTTTGTATTTCACATCATAAGTTCAAATGGACATTTCCGTTATCTGTACCATTAAAACTTGTGCATCTCTGATTCCAACACCTTTAAAGAATCTTCTAAGCTTCTAATGTGATATTTGCAGAAACAAAAGAAAAAAAAAGAATTTTAGTGATCTTTAGTCTCTACCAAATTCTAGTAAATTTTTGGGATAGGAAAATAGGGATTATATGCAGATGGCTTAATGCTCTTTATTATCTATAAGAAAATATTTAAAAGGATAAGTATAGAAAATTTAAAAATTGATCATCTTAAGTTTGCTTAATAGAAAAGTCATAAACAGAAAAAATATCCAACATAAAAGAAAAATTATCCATAGGTTTTTGTGAAATAAACTCAGTTTAAAACAGGGCAATGTTTATTATATTTTTTAATTCTCATTTGGTATAAAGCTTGTGCTTAGATGAAGTATAGCAAGACAGAATACTCTTAATGACATCCAGAAAACAATGAGACTATACCTAAGGATACAAACTTAAATTCATCAAAGTTTTTGGCAATCAGTTTAAAATGTTGTATAGCTAAATGAAAAGAGAACAGCAAAATCTTGTATGCATGTATAACTCTCACAATGCTCAGTCTGTTTGGTCTCAAACTTTACCTTTGCTGTCCTAGCAGTGAATTTATATGAGTTTCATTCAAAGATGTGATTGTCTCAGAGAATTATATGACACAGACTTATCATTTTATCACAGGACAAAATGCTGGGCTATCTTTTCTGTTTATTAAGTAATGGCTCTTTCCACAGGTAAGCACAGGAACTAGAAATAGTTATTGATTTTGCTTCTGTTTTCTCACAGGAAATTAAAGGCTTTATCTAAAGTACATAAATCTCAGGTGAATAAGATAATGAATGTATCTTAAGCACACTTTAGAAATTCATGAATACTAAGGTAAAGAGGTCAAATCTGTTTGAAATGCTAGCCAAATTTATACATTTTAATGTTCTGCTGGCAGCTATAAAAACCTGGCAAATCAGAGATACATATAAGTGTTTTTTAAGCTATAAAAGTCAAATAAGTTGCATCTGTTCCAGAAAAGAAAAGGTTGCAATTTGTACATATATCAGTAAAATTAATGACTACCTTCAAGCATTCAGTCAGTTATCAGATGTCATAAAACAAAGATGATATTAACATACAGGAACTGTTTCAACAATAATGCAGTTTACAATTCAGCAATCACAAATTCGTTTGGGTTGCAGAACCACTCTTTTACTCCCTGATAGGGAGTAAAACATGATAGTATTAGTTTAGGTATTGCTAAACAAACCTGAAAAGAATAGGAACTTACCTATACCTGAAATCTGTGGGGATGGTGAAATTGGACTTTTTCCTGTAAATTATCTTCAGTTGCCATACTTGATCAAAAGTTTTATTTACCTCGGTTATATTCTATAAATTAATTCCTATTTTTATCTTTTTATGTTGACTAGAGAGATAATTGATCCTAGTTCATTATACCACCTTATGCAACTGTAGACAGTTCTCCATCCATTTTTTTAACAGACCTGCTCTATAGTTTGTAGTTTGTGAGGTTTTAATAATTGTTTTTGCTATCATCTAACCCTTCTGCCATTTGGCAATGTCTGATTTAAAATGTGGCTTTCATGCTGAATGCAGAAAAGATTATGGTAGAATGCCAAAGCACGTTTTTACACGAGACACTCTGCAGCCAACGTATTCATTGAGGTAAACAACCATTTCAGCTTACAGGCCATGCACAGACAAGGTGACCATTATATAATATTTTGTTGTTCTGAATTTATCATGTTTCTGAAGACTGCTAATGTCCAGAACAGCTTGTTTTACAGGGGAAGCCAAGCATTGCTTTTTGATATTTTTTTTTTAAGAATGAGCATACTTTTTATATTTTATCATCTGTAATTAAAATATATTGAATACCTTCAACCTCAGCACTGTAATAGAACTTATTCAGATGAAGGAATATAATTATATAGAACTGGAGTTTTTAGCTCAAATTTTGCATATGAAAGTCTGGTGATTTACATCTGCATAATATCTATATTATCTTTCATCTTGTAGATTGATAATGTTTTTCCCTGTTTGCAAGGAAATAAATTTTAAAATATCTCACTCAAAGGAATCTTTTGGATAAGTGTTTTAGCATAAGGCTTAATTAGTTGCCCAGCAAATTGCATATTGCAAATGGTAGATTCTGAGTGCAAACAAAATTCAGCAAAGAACTAGACCTGTTAAAACATTAGTGATTAGATGTTGATATTTTATTTTTTTCCTTCATCTATATCCTACATTTCTTACATTGTAATATGTGCTTGTTTCATATTTTGTGTGAGGAAAAAGCCCTATTAATTACATAGCAAGCATATTCAACATGAGAGAAATGAAATAATTTTTCTGAATTTTCACTTTAATAATAAGGTGATTATGCTTTTCCTTTTTTTAAAATTTTTATTTACTTTAGCAACTTATATCTGGTCTCTAAATGGAGATCATTTATTTGCATGTGCAACAGCCCAATGGTGTACTGATATTCTGATACTCATCTACCTATTATGAATTTTATACTTAAAATTCTGAAATATTCTTGATAAAGCTCCTGGACAGAATGAACTGCATTCTTGTGAACAACATCTTGATGTATTATTGTCAGACCATCAATTTAAACATCAAGCAATCTTTCAATCTACACAGTGTATGTATTATTGCAAAAGTGTCAGTTTGTTTACTAGCCTAGGTGCTCTGAAGTGTTGTTTCTTTTCACGTCAAAGGTCAGTTTGAAATTTCTTTCATTTTCTGCCAAAAAAATCTATGAACATTTCATAAAGTTGTGATCTTGTTTCTATCTTTCCTTCTGAGATCAACAGAAAATGGTATCTGTAATGCCACCTGAGACACATCAATCTATACTCATGGCAGATATATCATCTGTGAAACTAGTTCAAGAAAACTGTCAGGTCTCATTGGAAAAATTAAGCTTTCTATTAGGGGAATGAATCATATATGACAAATACTGAATGATAGGTTGGAAGACGTTATTGTTCGTGAACTGCATTTTAGCTTCAAGTGCCTTCTCACTTCACAATTATAGTAGTCAGTTCTTATCACTCCTTTAATTTATATATATATTTGCTCATAAATGTCTGTTGCACCATTCTACAGATTTAGGTTATACCATAGGATAATTATTCAAGATATTACTATTATTCAGATAAGTGGAGAATAAATTATAATTCTCAAAGCTTCATTTAGCAGAAACAGAGAAGTCTTACAAATGACCATTTTTCTGAATAGCTTCTACTGTTTTTCTTCTGTCATACTTGTAAGAAAATGCTTCTTATGGCAGAGGTGGCTAACATTTCACAGGCTGAGATCTAAGGAATGAAAATGTGCAATATCAGACAGACATAGGTTTTAAAATAGAATCACAGAATTTAGTACTCATATGCTCTTGCATAGTTTAGTAAAGAAATGAGAGCTTTGTGTGTGAACCCCAAGACTGTCTAAAGACCTCTCGACATACCTGGAAAAGGCATTTTCATAGTTTCAAAAATGGTTTTACACCTGATAACCATGTGACTGCACACATATACATTCAGTGCATTCATTGAAACTCTGAACACTACAAAATATGCTGCTGCAAATAGCTGATTCTGAATCTGCTGAAAAAACATAATGCTAATTACATCTTGATTTTGAGAAATGGTAACTTCTACTGACAGCAACTTTGATTCTTCTGTTCTTTTACAGCTAAAGGAAAGCATTGCCTGCCCTGTTGTACTGCAGATGTACTAGTTAAAATGAGGTAAATCAGCCCCTGTGCTCTTAAGTAGAGATTTTATTCTTGTCTATTTAAAAAAAAAAAAAAAAAGCCCAAAACACCCAGATCCAGAGTGTGAGAAAAAAAATAGGAACTTGGAGCTAAATGACAGTCTGGTGAAAGCGATAATGACTAGCTGCAAGGTACCCAGTGTAGCTGGGAGGAGAAGTGCCTAGAGTGACAGTCACTTCAGGACTGATTGGTCAAAGTGTTAAAATTAATTACTGCAGAAAGAGTCCTTTTGACAAAGAATGAGATTAGAAGCTGAAGTGCTAGGCCTGAATTTCTAAAGCATTCTTATTGCAAGTATTTCTTGATGGCTCAGACTCATACTTAGCTGATCACTGTCAAACAGACAAATTCTGCTCCCATGTACAGACATAGCAGTAACATGGTGAAGCTATCTCTGAGAATCAAAGACATGCTTAATTACATTTGACAATCTCATTAGCTGTCTGCAGGACATGCATTTACATTCCAAATATCTGAAAAATGTTGTAAACAGCTAGAGTTCTCTTTTAATAATTATACTGTCAAAGAAGCATTTGTTCCATTACAGAAGTGGAGAATTTACTGCAAAAATCCTCTAATACATTTGTTCTGGCATAGTACTAAATTAAGGATAAATATTTAAGAATAACAGAATCATGAAGAGATATCTCAGTAAAAAGATATATGTCTACATATGTACATGGTATACATATAGTAAGAGAGCAAGAAGATTATAAGATATCCTATGCTAAAACCACCTTTATTTGAACAATGTTACAAGCAAGAATGATGATTGTTTGCACAATTTTAATACTGTCTTTCTGTCTTTGTCTAAAATCACAACCTTAATTTATTTGCTTGCATAGTAATTTCTCACCACTGAATCTTAGCTCACTGATTTGGTAGGTAACAATTAATCGTTTTCTTCATCTTTTCAACTGATACACACCCTTCAGCTTCATTTAGTAATAGGGCAAGATGATTATCCAGCCACTTGGTCCATTCCCTCCTCAGGACAGGGGGCAGATTGTAAGATGAAAAAGGTCATGGGCTGAGAAAGACAGGGAGATATCTTACGCATTACAACATTATGGGCAAAACAAGCTGGGGAAAATTGGCTTAATTTGCTTGCAAGTAAACAAAATATACCGATAGAGAGAAACAAAGACTAAAGTCAAGATAAATCCTTTCTATACCCCCTCCCACTTGCCCAGAAGAAAGTTTGCTCCTTCACTTCTGACTCCTCTATGTCCCCATGGCAAACCACACAGCGAATGGGGAGCAGGGGCTGTTGATAGACCACAACAGCTCCTCTTCACTGCTCCTTCCTCCCCACACTTTGCCCCTGCTCTAGTGTGGGTCTTTCATGCAGGCTGTAGGCCATGAAACGCTGGTGTGTCCTGGGTCCTCTTCAAAGGCTGCAGGGGAATCTCTGCACCCACACCCGAAGCACCTCCTCCCCTCCCTTTACTCTCACACGTTTTAACCTCACTCCTCTCTCCCAGGAAGTGTTTTTCCATCTCTTAGAAATGATTTACCATAGGTTTGAGGTGGCCTTTCCTTACCTAGGGAGCTCAGCTGTGCCCTGTGGCGGAGTCCATTGGAGTGGGCTGGATATCTCCATGTGAACAACACAAACCTCTGCACATTTCCACTGCAGGTTACAGATCTGGCCCAATGGCAAGAACTTCTTCTAGATGAGACCATGGCATGCGTGCAGACTGTGTTGGATGTCTGTGTTACATGGACATCTCACTGGAGGATGAGAAAATGCACTTTCTCCACTGGATCCACAAAACTTGTTGCAGAGAGAGAACAGCAATATCTGTAAACCAAACCTTTTGAGGTCCAGTCAGGCTTTTGAGACTTATCTGACTAGGCTTGTTTTGTCTGTCACTTCCTTCATTATATATCCTATACCTCCTGATTTTGGAAGTGAAGTGAAACAGCTATTTAATACAAAGCACTGCCAGCTATCCTGCATCTGGCTCTTCTGAAAGACTGTGGATGGCAACTACAGCACTATTCAATTCAACTTTGACCTGCAATATGCATGTATATAAACATATACATGTACACTTACACACACACACATATATATTAAAAATATAAGTTGATGGATACATGTACAGCTAGAAATTGTCCCTAGCAGAAGCAAATTCTTCCATAACTGCCAAATAGAGTTAAGTGAGTCTGGAGAAATTATACAGGAAGTTTAATAGCTATAAAAATCCTTAAGATTATTAAAAGCAGACTTAATAAGGTCTGGACTACTTTTAGTGGTCTTAAAAAGTCCACTAGGATGATTTTTAATATCCATAATAATGAAAAATGCACCCAAGACTTAGGTTCAGTTACCAGCTTTGTAGATGGTATTAGATTCAGAAAAGGTTATATTTTTGTAATGTCTAGAAATATCTAAACACAGCAAGATTATATTGCTACCTGAGCAGGGCAGAATGTTTAATTTAAAAATCTCTTTTACTGTTAATATGAAATTCTTTTTCTTAAAATTTCTTCCAAGGGAAGTCACATAACTGTTTTCCCAAAAAAAACTTTAAAAAATAAATGAGGAGCTTTTTAACAAGTACCACCTTTTGCAGGGCACTTCAACCAGTAGTGGCATGTGTGTCTCAAATTTACAGTGGTCTAAAAAGAGATCTTGTAAGGTTTTGTTATGTGCAAGTGATATAATTCGGTCCCGGAAATTCATTTTTATGGCAGGTCAAAAGGTTTTATTCCCTGTCTTCTACAGTCCAATGGATAAAGCAGTCACTGGTAGGTAAACAACTTTTATTTCTGAGAAGTAAAGCTCCAGCCTCCTGACTCGTGGCACATAATGCAAACAAACCCCTCAGGATAAAAGAGCCACACATATTCCTGATGCAGCGATTCACCACTGGCCAAGCAGGCAAAGCACCACATGGAAAGCAGGATGAGCTCCATTCCTGACTCAGTAAACATTTCTGTCTAATATGGTCTGTGTGATTAGATATAATGCTATTAGGCAGATGAGATAGACAGAAGACTGGCCTTTTCAATAAAGGACACAGACTGCCTCATTCACCTCTCTTGGTCTCTTTCTGGTCAAAACATTCTTCAGGCTTTGACATGAAATACTAAATGGGATGGACCAGCCTATGACAGTGACAGAAGCTGGAATTTTGATGTGAACCCTTAATGTCTCAGAGCTTTGTCTGTACATATGGTTGCTGGGAATTAAGGAGAGCTCTCTCAGGCTCTGATAGCAGAATTTGTACCAAGGTTGAGTTCCAACCTCTAGCAATGGACTCACAAGTCTGGAGTGTGAATATAATTTTAAGATGGTTAAAATGAAGCGTGACTAAGTTATCTTAATACTAAAAAGGGTTTTAAAATGATTGGCATAGGAAATACTGGAAATTAAGTTTCAGTACCATAGATTACTGTCTTTTTGAACTGATGCTTCAAATGATGAGAATCCAGTGCTATCAGCAAAAAGTAGAACATACATTAAAAGGTTGTAAACTCATTTTCTACTGACTTCTTTTATAATTTTTCAGCAGCCTGAGTAAGAGCAGGAAAACTTGAAGAAGGAGCTCAGTCTGGTTTAAACTACTACCCACACTGAAAATCTTCTGTATCTTCCATCTGAAACATAACACATCTGATTAATCTGTTTTAATGGTCTGTACCCATCCACCCAGCAGGTGCTGTTGGTTTAGCCCTCTTAAAAGTGAATTGATGTGATTTGGAGAATAATCTCCAAGCTTGAATTAATGGGAGAAATAAAAAATTAAAAGGTACCACCACTGGAGGCTTTTTACCCCTCAAAAGGAACCCCTCGGAACTTCGTAACTGTCTCTCAAAACTTTTGGAAAAGTTCTACAAAAATAAAAGAAAAGCAAAATTTTCACAGTATTCAAAAGGAAAGGAAAATAGTACCATGCTAATTGTAAACTGTGTTGACATGACATTGAGTTGGAGCTGAGCTGGGGTTTGATTAATTAGCGTTTAAAGTAAGATAATGAAAAAAACACTGATTAACAGGAGAATAAGGAAATATAAGTGTTATACTGAAAAAAACCCTTCCAATTATTTACAAGTTGGCTGAAAACAAATAATAGGGTTGCTGAATGTGTCTTACTCTTCTGCAGGACAAGCAGAAATATCTACCTTGTCATGTGTTTCAGATGGAGAATGGGCCCAAAACGGGCTCTTGGCTAGTTTACCCTTTACTTTTTTGTCAGTAGACTGGAAGAATGGATTTGAGCTACTTAACAAGATTGAGGCAAAACCCCTTTTGGATACAAAGGAAGAAACATTCTGAGGAAATGTCAAGCAAGTGTATTTCATATTGAGATAAGAGTGATTTCTGCTGTAATACTGTGGTATCTACAGTGCAGGAAGGATGCTGAAATTGGAGCAGGTTCAGAGAAGAACCTTGAGAATGATGAAGGGATGGAAACACGTGGCCATCACTGAAATACATAGCTCAAACACTTTGTCTAATAAAAGACAAATCTGTGGGGGTGACCCAGGTGTAATCAATAAATAATTTCCTGTGAATAGAAATCTATTAGCAGAGAACTAGCAAAGAGGGAAAGTAATTGTATGTAGTAAGCATCCAGCTAATGGATTCTCCATCTCTGGAGAATATTCATAAATCTATACTGGATATTTTATTAAACAAAAACAGGAATTAATTCAAGGCTTTCTTTAGCCTGTGTTTTGTTATAGAACAGACTAGATGTAACAGAATTCAATAATGTGCATTTTTCCATTGACTAGATGAAGCCATAAAATCAGCAAAATTCTGTTAAGGTGCTAAGTCCTTTCTCAAATAACCGCCAAAATACTGTTTCTTTGATTTTGTCTTATTGTTGTGGGAAAAAAATATGCAAGAGAATTACTAATGAAAAAACCTTAATATTACATTTCTTTTGTTCTCATCATCTGCTGCAGAATCTATTGATGAATGATTAGTAACATTTTATTGGCAGCACTAACAGCAGTAAGAAAGCACAGATCAGAATCACAGCAAAGTTTCAGTCTACATGAGAAAATCACAGGGTTGTAGTTGATTATGGGCTACACAGCATTTTAATTTTTTTTAACAGATGTCATTATCATTTTAGTGAATTAAATACAAATTAACTGTATTTCAGAAAGTATCTCTTACTAAGGGGTATAGAATCATAAAATCACTAATCACAGAATGGCTTGAATTGAAAATTAAAAAATGTTGTTTACAGAAGATGTGGAGAAAATTGCTAAAGCAGAGGAAATAGATCTAGAAGGCATCTGCAGGGAAGAATCTAATTTTTAACTTTTGACAAAGAAAGTAAGAATGAGGACTTTTATATTTTTAAAATTTTTTTTATATTTTGTAATATCACATCCTTTAATAACATTTGAAGGGTTTACCATTATCATTGTGTCATGTGGAGTGACTGAAGTTCTAGCTGCTAGCTATTTTCCCCATTCTGCTTTCTAGATCATTCTTCTCCTTTTGATCATTGTAAGGCTTTGGTTTGTGCCCTCTGAATACATGGCTGTGAAGAGTATGTATTGCTATTCTGACTGTAGCCTGTGTTTCAACCTTTTCTTCTGTCAAGGTAGGAATTCACTCAAGAATTATGGACAGTATTCTATTTAACTGAATACTGGCATTCATGGAGAAATTAGTTGATGTGAATGAAGCTGTGCTAGTGCAAAGAGTCAATCTATGAAGATTTGATCATAGATACGTTTTGGGTACCTTAATTGCAGATATGTATGATTTAGACTAAAACATAATTGTTAATGTGAACATGCAGATTATGGTTTCTGTGGCTGTCCTTTTGTCCCCTTATTGCAGCTACTGGATGTATGTTTTTGTGCTTTCCTTCATCAGTAATAAATAATAGCTAAGGGTTCATTTGAAGGAGTGGATATCTCTTTAGTATTGTATGCAGGAAGTAAATATGAGAAATAAACCTTGATTCTGGATCATATTCTTATAACAAATCAATACTCTTGAACACAAAATTATTAATTCCTTTTCAAATCACAGGATATTTTTAAGGCACACTTTTTAGATTTCTATGATAAATGGTACAGTATAAAAGTGATTAAAAATGTATCTTATTTAAAATAAATTTTTTTGTCTTTTGTTGATGATGTAAATTTTGTTATTTGGATGGGTGGATTTGCCATCACATTTTTTCTCCTTAGCAAATATTATATGTTTCAGTAAATAATTCATGTATTATACTTACTTGTTAGTTTGAAAGTACTTAAGTAAAAATCTTCACATTTTCTCTCCTACATCTATTTGTTAAGAGAAAGATGATACTTATGTGTGCTGACTTGCACTCAAACAAATCCTCACATTGCAGACAAACTGGCAATGCTCACCAGACTGGGTACAAATGTGCTGAAGTTCATTTCATACCTTTGCCATTCTGCCTTGAAAATTGGGAGATGCACTTTATTGGCAGCAAAACTAAGAGAGAGCAGTCACTGTACAATGCATTAAAACGCAGAAAAGTGGTTGTATTACATTACCAGGCTGTAGTCCCAGAGCCTCTGAAGACTGTTAAGGAGCTAAATCTCTCCTCAGTGTCATCCTAAGTTTCAGAAGCCTAACTTATACCAAAGGACTCCTGGAAAGATTATTGACCAGAGAGATAAAAACTCAGACATTATGATATTATTTACCAAGCTTAAATATCTCTTTTGAGTAAGATTATTTTTAGAGAAAAATTGGCTGAAAGACTGAGGAACCTCTTTCTTTCTGTGGTCACAGACTTCAGAATTAACTTAGAGAAATATTCTTTAAAATATTAAATAATAATGATAGGAGAATTCTGAAACAATTTTGTCCAAAAATTTGGAATGACTTTTGCATTAGATCATTTCTTCCTATGGAGATCCAAAGATAGACACAATTCAAGGAGGAAGGGATGGTGGAGGGAGAAAAGGAAGAAAATATGAGACATTTATCCAGTTTAAATTTCATACTGTAGGTGCAAGGAGTAGCATGAAGAGCTGAGGACTGATACTGGCCCTCTTCCATGGGGCTACATGCTTCTGCAAAAAGACAATTTTCTCAAAGTTCTCCCTTATGTCAGCTGGCTCAGATCTGCAAGGCAGTCAGCCTTTGAGGAAGAGATACTGCTCCATCAAATGGAAAATGTTGAAAAATGCTGGAGCAAAGAGGATTCTTTTGGAACACTATATTTTTTTCCTACTGGAAAATTCTTTGATAATTTTACATGAAGTAATTATTTTTGACATCTGGTTAGTCACTCTGGTTTCCATAAAGTACTGAAAGCATGCTCTAATGATGTGTTGTAGTATTCATTCTTGAAAATGGAATGTAATCTGTTAGCAAGTCACACTGCTTAACACAAATCATACTGTAAACATTTACAGTGGTTTTTTTTCCCCCAATCACACTGACTAATTATATTAAATCAAATTGAATTAGTTAGACTAGATGCTTTTCCATAAAATGGTCATCAAAATTAAAATTCACAGTTAACCTTCCCCATTTTTCTGTAGCACTGCTTGAAAGCATGTGAAATAATTGAAGATTTTCAGTTCAAAATCCTTAACTCTGTGACATGTTTCCATAGTTTCTTCTTCTGTTTGTAATAACAATCTGAAATTTTAACAACTAGAGTGGAACAGAGCATGGCTTACAACTAAACTGGAGTGAAGAATTGATAGACAATCTGCTTTTCCATTGAAGATATTGGTGAACTTCATATATTTTAATTCCCAGTTCATGGATAGATATACATTAAGTCCAATGTACACCACTGAATATGTTATACAATTGTAGTTGGATTAATTTTTTATAATGTGATATAATTACACAGTCTACCTGAACAACTGGTTTAGGGAGACAGAATTCAATCCAGTTAAACAATTTAAAACCCAAAATTTTCTCAGAAGTTGTTCAAATTAGATATATAGGACATGTATTAAAATATATATTGAGGTTATACAAGGGGAAAAGAAAAAGTAGAACACACAAGTGTGAAGAAAAAGGATTATTATGTATTATTTCATGCATTGAATCTAATCTCTTTTATACATTAGTTACAGAAACAAAGAAATACAGAATTAGAAAGCAGAAGATAAAACTGCAAAATAGGAAAACAGAATGATTACAATGTGTTTATCTTCACAGCATCTGTGAAAATCATTGTTGTATTTTGTTGCACATTTATACATTGCAGTGACATTTGATGCGCCCAAAACATTCATTTCATGGTGGCATCCAGTCTGGGTACAGTAAATATCCTACCACATGAAGAAAAGCATGATAAAGCATTTAAAGGCAGAGTTGTTACATAGTAACAGCTTCTCTGCCTTCTGGTGATAAAATTTATAAAACAGTTCTGCTGGTTTCCTCTGTTTCTGTTGTGCCACCATTAGTCTTTCCACTTTTGGTACATGATTCAAAAACGAACAAAAACTTGGTGCAATTTCCCAGTAATGCATGTTGACTACTCCACTAAATTACATGTGTACCTGGATGCACTGGAACATGCTGGTAAACTGACACCTTTTCCTTGAAAAATGTGGCAGGAAAGTGAGCTGAAAATTATGTATTAGAAAAATGCAATTATCTACTCATCATTTTTAGTATACTGTGGTTGAACAGTATAAGTATAGTAATACCTACAATATAAAATATTACTCAATTGTTTATTCCTCCAGACATTAGTTAAGAAATTTTCTACCAATTTCAGTAGGCCACATATCCCAAATAGCTTTGAAATTTTGGACCTTAATGTTTTTTACTTAGCTGTCAGGGCTGCAAGTGAGATACCAAAAGAACCAATCCTCAGTATAATGATCCAAAATCTGTCTTCATCAAACCTAACAGCAAGATATAACTCTCTGATGATAGTATTTGACATAGAATTTAGTCAAATATAATAAAATACAGCTTCATTTTTCATACTACATTCTTTCCATGCACGCCAAGACAGAAAGAAAGACTTAAGCAACACAAGCAGTATACTTAATTCTGCAGTTGCAGGTGCAGCTGCACTTTTTGGTGCATAACTGGGCTCTTTTTCACTCCACCCAAGAAAATACATTGGACTTTCTAAGACACTGTTATCTTCCATTTAACTGATAAAGTTTTATAATGCCAATAAAAAAAACCCAAAATCTTATGTTTGCAATTGGATACTTCTAACAATAGTCTTTAACAAAGTCTGTATGTCAGTCTTTGTTGGACTCAAGGTGGGAAAACAAAGCTGGAAGTCTTACACCTTTCGTTATTGCGCACAGATTTTTGATACATGTGTATTTTTGGTTTGTGCAGAAGAACAAAACAAAAAAAACCCACAAAAGCCAAAACAAAATCAGCTTTTAAATAGATTGGCTTTCCGCTCTTGAAAAGCCAATACAAAAGGAGATACATTTTCTTTTGAGATTGTTTCCCATGTGTTATATTACAAAGTGCAGAACTTGCTTCCAAGGTCAAAAACCTCTGCTGAATTTAATAAGTGCTATCCACTGTGGATGTTCCTGGTGTAAGTGGCTCATCTATTTATGCTTCCATAAGTATAAAATTATAACCGTTTGTTTTCTAATACATGTCCAAAGTAACAGAGAAAAATTAAAAAACATCACTCATGTACTAAACAAAGTGATTATTTTGGTCACTGAGGAAAAGACTTTCATTTAGAAAGTCAGGGCAAAATGCAGGGATCAGCAGAAGGCAGAATAGATTTGCTGAAGTGCCAAGGAATCCTGTTGACACCAAAAAGAATCCTGAATTATTGTTTCTATGTTTTCACAGTTTGTAAAATCAATGTATTTTCCAACAGCTGTCTTCTTACTGCACTTAGACTATGAAGCCAATTTATATGAAACATATGAAACAATGATCTATCACAGAAATGTAGGTGTTTTCTGTATATCAGATTTGAACAGGATGTTGCAGTATAAGGATTTTTTATTTTTTTGGATGAAATAAGATCTATGTTGCAAGCCTGTTCAAAAAACCCCCAACAACTAAGTAGAAAAATTATTGCTTCTATAAAAGCATAAACAGTTAGACCTATTTTCCTGCTCAGGTAAATTTTATTCTGCAAAAAGACAATTTCCAAGTCTGATTTTGACTTTCCAGCATAGTTCAGCTTACTGTAAACAGATACAAGCTGGGAGGCAGTCTGGGTTTTGGTCTATCAGCTGTTCCCAGCACCAACATTCCCCTGTTTCTAAGGGGACTATGAGTGACTGCAAGACAAGAAAGAGTCAGTTCATTGGGGGTATTAAATAAGAAAACAATGTCTCATATTTCTTTTAAACTCTGTTTAATGCAGTAGCTTAGACAGAACCCGTGGGCTGGTTTTTGATGCTCTACAGCAATGCTTCATCTGGAAAGAATATCTCCAGGAAAGCTTGATTACAATTGTTCCACCTCACTGCTGCCTTATGTCAGCATGCCTTACATTTCCCTTCCTCACTTCATAGCACAGATCCAGAACATTGTCAGAAAAATACAAGTGAAAGAAAAAATAAAAGGGCTAATTGATTTAGGAGTTATTCAAAAGACTGTGCCCAGAGTAAGGTAAACTTAATCTGAAAATAGTGTTGTCTTTAAAAAGTACTTCAGTGACAAACATGAAAATGCTATCTGTGAAGCAGCAATTTTTATTACTTGTTTATACACTAGGGTTTTTTTCTTTCTTTTCTTTCTTTTCTTCTTTATTAATGTTTATTTACTATTAGAAACTGAGTAGCCTAATTAATAGGTAATAGTCTCCCATGAGTCAGATAGCAATTATAAGGTTATTGGAGTTGCATTAAGAAAAAACAATTGCAATGGCCTTGGCTGATCAAATTTTTTTTTTTTTTTTGTAGAGATTACAAATGTATTCAGCAGTCAACACAATAAAACGACCCTTTTCTAATGCCAATTTACCTTTTTAACTAAAGAAAATACAAGTAGATGTATTCCACTCAAGTACTCATGAAGACCCCTTTGTCCACCTGCTGCCCTTCAGGTTCCTTAATAGAAACAATGATGGACATGAGGTAGCAGATCTCTGTAATTCTTTCTCATCAAGTCCTCATCATATAAGCCTTACAAAATATTAGAAGCATATGTATGCTCCTTTATACTAGATCCATGGAAGCCAAAAAAGGTAAAGAAGTTATATTGGATATCCACATTTGGATTAAATTGAATTTAAATGCTTCAGTGATGTTTGCTTAGGGTTCTGTTAATTCATGAAAATTTGATAAGTAAGAATTTAATATTTTCAAGAAATTTTTGATTAAATACCATACCTTTTCTAATAAATATCAAACATTATGAAGGGAAACACTGAAATTCCCAGGGCAGGGTATGTATGTATTTAAATTAACCTTCTCAAGGCATAAAGATCATTCATGTTTCCTATGGCAGTCTTCATGAAATAAAATGAAAAAGTAAATACTTTCCTGGAATGAATCAACATATTGTATAAAAAAAATCTAGTCTCTGAACACAATCAGAATGTACTTTCTTGTTCTCTATCTTCACTGTGATTGCTATAGTAGATTCTACTCTGGGAAAGACCCTACAGCTGCATTATGACCTATCAAACATTTTTCAAGATACTTAATTTTTGATTTACAGCTCAGGTCTGTATCACCTTTTTCTGTCCTCTACTTGGCAAGTAGCAAGTTTAGCCTCTTCAATGCTGACAGTACCTTCAGGTGTTTTAGAAATTGAATCTGTGTTCAGCATGATACTGTAAAACAGGTGATAATAGCAACAACTGAGAAAAACTAGAACAATGCATAGAATGTCAAGATAATGTTCAATTGTTACAGGATGAACTGACTAAAAAGATCAGTATTAGACACGTTTCACTCTCAAGAGAGTTGTTAGGGCTTGTTTGCAAAAAAAATGAAAGCAAAAACTTTCTGCAATGTCTTTTGTAAAGTCTCTGTTAGTAGTACCTGAAGTTAACCTTATCAGGTTCAATTTTTTGCCATGGGGTTTTACCCTAGTGTAAAAATACAGACCAGTTTTTCCTACAAAGGCAAAAAGGAGAATCAATGCAATTGTTTTTTTCCATAAGGCGTGAGTATGGATAAATAAAACTTGGGAATTAAGGAGAGGGTGGGGAATGTAAGTGGTGAGAAAGCTGGAAAGAAATTCAGTTTGCTTTATAAACCTCTTCCCCAACCCCAAAAAGAAATATTAGAGCATTACTTGTTCTTTTTTACACTGAGCAGAAATTAAAAGGAAAGGAATTTTGCATTCTCACTATCTGAATTCAGATGTAATTTGGATAATTAGACTTACTGTATTGTTAAGTCTGAGGAGGTTCAAGTGATTGTATTGTTAAGGGTTTCTAAATTCCCTCTGGAGACTAATGCTGTTCAAGTTTAAGTATTAGATGAGGGGAGAATCCCATCTTGGAAAATTTACCTTGGTGTTAAAGTTATCAATATGAAAGTCCTCCTCCATCTGTCAGTGCACTTCAGGCTTGCCTGGTCCTTGGTTTAAGTTCAGAGCACACTGAGGATTGACAGCTCTTCAGTCAGACTACAGAGCTTTGCCCCCAAGCTGATCTTTAGCAAAGTGCTGTGCTATGAAATTCAGATGTGCTTCCAGTTTCTGGCAGATCCCTGGCTTGTCACTGTGTTTTAGTAACACTTTGGTGTCAAAACAATTCCCTAACTTAGGTCAGCTGTCTCAAGGCGATTTTCAGAAACTTCATGTACATTGAAACAAGTGCTGTGTGAAATGCAGCCAAAGGTCTCTGTAGCTCATGGATGAGTATGTCTTGTAGGCAGATGAAAGTTGACATTTCAGACAATATTTGTAGCTCTGTTATGATAAGGTGTTAAAATATTTTATATGGATGATTAGACGTGCATTTAACTTCAATTGTTTCTTTCTCATGGAACATCTGATCTAGGACCAAAACTCCTGTCTAGCATCTGTGTTATGGCCCTAAATCCACTCTCTGCTACTAAAGGTGTTCATAATGTAAATAGGGTGTTAGGTATCCTTTGCAAGTCATTGTTTTATTGTCTTAATTGCAGCCTTTCTATCTACCAACTCTTTTAGGGATTTCCACTGGGGGTTTCATCATAACTAACTAACTAAAAATCTCAAATAAAAATGTCAGTGCCATCAGGCATTGTTAATTGCAGGAATGGGGCAGACAGCTGTAAATGTTTTTGCATTTATTGTACTGATTAGATATATTAAAAAAAAAACCAAAAACCTCAGCCATGATGACAATGACAAAATATAAGTGATGATCATTGCTCTGTATTTCAGAATATATCGCATTACCAAAAGAAAAAAAAAATGTTATGCAGTTGTGGTTAATAATCTACTTCTTTCTCCATGTATTCCCTGTGAGGCACAGAAAACAGCTTTTGTGATTCATCCAGAGGGATTGGGGGCATAATTTATTGATGTGTGGAATGATTTTAATATTTCTGATTAATATTTTATGGTTGTTATCGATGTACAGTAAATAAAAATTTGTACACTGGAAAACAAAACAGAAGTGATTTCTGAAGTGCTTGTAAGGCAGCAGAAGCATAGATCCAGCTGCAAGAATTTGAGTCATTTGCACAGATTTATCCTGTAAAAATCAACAGAAACTCATGTTGCAGATGACAAAACCAATGAGATAAGGAGGAAAGCAAGCCCTGTGCTTCACATGGGCAGGGGCAGCAGTCCTACCCTAAATATGACTTCATTCTAACTCAGAAACACAGTCAAAATTACAAGACTGAATCCTTTGTAATTCCATATGCAAGCATGGTGGGACACGAATTCCTTAAAAAGCCTGAAGATCATTACGTGGACTTGAAAGTAAGGCCATTTTTTCCCATCTACTTTGAGTGCTCTAACAAATAATGTTGCCTTTCAGTTCACCTCTTCATGTTCAGTCAAATATAATTCTGTAGGATATACATTGTGAGCATTACAAAATATTGCAGCAGATCCTCCTGTCATGCAAATCAGGATGACAGTTGAAGAACAGCACATTTTATCCTATCTGTTGTCATGGCCACAAAACTTTTTTAAAACAGGCAACTTTTTCTTCTGTCTCCTGCAATAATCGACAGCTTCTGCAGTTATAAATTAATTATATTCCTTTTTTTCTTTTGCTATGAAGACTGTGCTACACATTTAAATACCCTGTGGTCGTCTTATAACATCTTATTTTATTTGAGTTTCCTCATTCTTATTGATGTTCGTGTTTTATTTATTCACTTGAGTTCAATATTCTCAGTAAGGTACTGGATGTTCAAAAGAAATCTTCAGTCACAGCAGAGTTCAATCAAATCACATTTCTGCAAGTTGTCTGCCCAGGTTAAAATTAAAACATACTTATCATCTGTGGACATGGAATGGAAATGAGATGATTGTGAAACTCCTTGTGGAAGTTGAAAGCAGAAAGCTGATGATTTTTCAATTAATATTGTTCCTTTAAAATTATGATAACTTACAACTACCTGCTAACCATGTATCTAAATTAATATCATGCACTTCACTTTTCTGCATTTCACATATACTCCAGAACACCCCCAACAGAAATCTCAGGTGAGTCAATATTGGTAGGCTGCTGAGAGATCACATTACCCTTTGTCTGGTAAAGCTGACAAATGCAGTGTTCCATTTTTTTTTCTGTGAATCCTCAAGGATTTATTTAAAAGATTATGATCTCTTACTTTACTGCACATGGAATTTCAATGCTGGAAATGTTAGAACACAGAAACTGTAAGAAGTTTTAACACTTCAGTGCTGCATTGTTGCTAAATTCATCAGTGACTCCAGGTCACAGCCAGTGACAATTCACATCCTTGTTAGTGAAATCTCATGAAAACTGGCACCTGCTCCTGAGTGTGAAAGGCCAGTTTTCTCTTGGTCTAGTTCAATTTTCAAGGGTTAGCAGAGGTGAGACGCCGAACTCAAGAAGTGAGTGGACAAGGTGTTGGATAATGTCACCTAGACTCCCTTTCCCATGAAAGGCTGGGCCAGGTGATCTTTGAGGTCCTTTCCAAACTGAGCTATACAATGATTTTATGATGAACTCTGGAAATGACCTGACTGAATGCTGTTTTAAGGGTATTGCTTCCACAGGCAATTATTTGAGTGAGTGTAGTGGGTAGAATTTCTCATAAATTTATAGGTGAGGATTTTTATCTTACAATGTTTGCTGCATGTTATGGTCTTCCTGGTGCAAGAAAAGCTTAAAAACCTGAAGAGGAACAACCACAGTGACGATAGGACTGGTATGCAGAATGAGAGAAGAGATAGAAAGAGCTGGGTTTGTGCAACTTAAGAACGGACTTAGGGGGAGTCCAACTGCTGTCTGCAAGTACATAACAATTTTAGAAATGGCAGACTCTTCCTGGAAAGGGACAGAGAACAGATTGCTGCAGCAAGGGAAATCCTGCTTTAATTTCAGAAGAGCACTTTTCACACTGAGTGAGGTTGCTCAGAGAGCCTGTGAAACTTTTACCCTGGAATATATTCAGCATTTGACTGAACAGAGCCCTTGGCAACCTGATGTACCTTTGAAGTTTTGAGCAGTGGGTTCAGTGCCAGAGGCTCTTTCAATCCTAAAGTATTCTAGGGTTCCATGAGTTTCTGGATGTGAGTGATCAGGTAATAAGTGTTTAATGTGTACTTTCAATATTTTCTGGTCTGGGAAAACTTGCTGAGTGGTCACAGCCCTGCATAGAGAAGACTGTGCCATTCTAAATCAGAGCAACTCAGATACAAAAGCACTATTTCTTTCTAGATTATTCTATTATGATAGATAATTTTGACTTTTGCCAAGGTCATGAAAATCTAAACAGATATTCAAGCAAACACATACTGATCCCCATGACCAGGCACCACTATTGAAGTTAACAGAAATTAACTGGGTACAAAATTCTAGCTTAAAGAGCTCATTAAATTCCAAATTTCTTTACCTGAAGATAATGATTGCAAAGGGAAAACTAATCAATATCCTGATTGATTAAATTCCTGAGAATACTCTGACAGTTTTAAAGCCTAGCTTTTATAGTTTCCAGACTTTCAACAATATACATATTTAATTGTGAATATTTTGAACTTATTTACCATTGCATTGTTACTATTCTCATTCTTCTTATTTATTTTTGTTTTCAGAATTCAGCAAGCATACAGGAAGCCTCAAAACAGGAGAAAATACAGGCATAGCAAAGGTCTCTATTTTCTGATTAGGTTTTTGGGGGGGTGGCAGGGTTTGTGTTGCTTTTGATGTGAATACCAAGAGATTGTTGTGTGTGAAATTTGTTGTTCTCTGATGGGCACTCTCAAGACAATAAAGGGAACAGCTTCTATTCTGAAATCAATGTTTGTAATTTTCTACTTCTCCTTCAAATACAAAGGACACAGTCTTTTAATTTACAAAACCAATTAGCAGACATTTCTTTAATTTTGCTCATTCACTTATTCTTGCAAATAACAATTTTTATTTGTTAGATTAATTTTAATAAGAGTAGCTGTTTAGTTTGAAAATTTTTAAGTGTAGGTTGTCTTTCTCAGGATAAAAGGAAAACTTTAAAAAGTGTAATGACAAAATACTTTCCATAAATCTTTCTGCTGATGACAGGCCATGTATTAGAATGGCACTAGCTCTCAGATACATTTTTTGGAATAGATCCTTAGGGAACATAAAATGGTTTAAACTGATATGTATAAACTTATAATAATTGACAAATTGGTCAATGAGGAAGCTAAGTATTTGCAGAACACAGCTAAAACTAATCTTACTTTTCACAATTTTTCCAGTGATCAATGCCCTTAATAATGTTATTTACACATTTCAACTTTTCTAAAAAAAAAAACCAGCTCAAAACAAAACCCCATACTCTCATTAGTCTTTGAATCTTTAGCTTAACAGAGATAAAACTAGAAATTTATTGTGTTTGGTAAAGAACATGCATTTGGGGTTTTTTTAAACAATAATGAGAAGGCAACTAAGTAAGTTGCTGGACTAGAAGGTGTTTAGAATAGCTGAAGAAGTCTCAGTTGGTTAGAGACAGTAAGCAAATTTTAATATTAGGCTTAGCTGTTTTGATATCCAGATTTCTATAAATTATTTCTAAGCTCATGACAATACCAATAAAGTTTTCATAGGCAGTGAGGTAAAAGAAATTGTTGAGAGGTGTATATATTCATATACATATATATGTATCTATATGTATATATAAATGTATATATATAGATAGTCTTAAATAAAGAGGTGGATAAAATATCTTGCAGTACAGAGGGACATATTAAAAGACAATTTCCTTAGAGCTTTCCCTAGAATAGGACCTTCAATTATTTCTAGGTCTGCAGTTACCAGAGCAGCTGACCTGATAATTTGCTTTGCTGAAGGATGAAGTTCTCATCCTTCTTTCCTCCTTACATCTCATCTCTCCCACTCTTCCTAAGGGAGGAAGAAGAGTTATGAGCAGGATCTATTAGTTTGATTATACCGAGGTGGTAAAGCAGTTGATGGTGTCTAGTAGAATTACATATTTAAGATGCATGTTTGTTCATGACTTCAGCCATTTATTTCTTAGGAATGTCTGCACCTTTTGAAGGAATTTTGGTATAGATGGTCAGACAGGTCTAGGAAAAGTAATTGGAACTCAGTCCTTACTATCCTGATCCAGTGTTACATTTGGCACTACATTATTCTCCTGAATAGTGATTGAAAGGACAGGGATGAGTCTGAGTCCTCTCAAACCACTGGGAC
Organism: Alaudala cheleensis; assembly: GCA_013398995.1. Lineage (NCBI taxonomy): Eukaryota > Metazoa > Chordata > Aves > Passeriformes > Alaudidae > Alaudala > Alaudala cheleensis. Next base: position 432,495 of record VWYE01004776.1, read on the forward strand.
CATTATAAAGTGGGGGAACATGGTGGGCCAGGATTGAAACCCTGTCTTCATTAAATCCAGTAACAAAACACTCCCTCAAGCTGGGGTATTGCTACCTCTGCTTAGTGATAGGGCAAAACATGCAGGTCTGTTAATCTCAGCACGCTGCTCTGGACTTTGCCAGGCAGAATCTCACCTCCTGGCATTTTGTAGTGCAGAAGCAAATGCCTAGGCTTAGAAAGGAAAACTGTAACCAGACATGAAAAGGGGTAGTATATGCTGACATTATCTTCTGGCACTCAATAGCAGGTGGAATCAGGAGGTCTGAGAGCAAGGAAGTTTCAGACTGTCCATAAGGGTATTGTTGAGTTCCTGCTTGGAGCGCTCCATGTAATGACACAGCAGAGTAACATAAATGTTGAGATCAACATGCTAAATGTAAGTTTGTTGAAAAGTCTGCAATTCTGTCAGAATTACTGAAGCTGTTCATATGATCTTCAACATACTGCTTTATTTAGTCTTTGATGTCACGGTTATCAGAATGGCTACTAATTTTTAAATACTATTGCCTTTAGTTCTCAACACTGGAGGCTAGCTGGCAGTAATTCTAGCAAGGAGGAATTCTGCACAGTGCTGGTTTTTCCATGCTGAGTTCTTCAATGGAAGTTTCATACTTCCATTGAAAGGATTTACAGTTGAAAGAATTGTTTATTTACCTTTCTTGCAGCACAACATTTTATAAAACTCTAAGTCTTGGTTTCATAAAGCAAGAATCTTTGCAAATAAGACTAATAATTAACAAAGAGAATTACAACATAAAATCTAATACATGCTAACATATCTCTTGAACCCCAGAGACAGACAATATTTCCCTTTATCCCCTTTCACTCACTTGACACACTGTAGAACCAGCATGGATGTAGCTGTGTCAGGAGCCAGATTCAACGACTTGATATATGTTATGACACTGGTTTTTTCACTTCCTGCTTGTCATGGAGAAATTACTTTTGTAGTGGTGTCTCCGCCTTGGGCTGAGATACTGTTTGGGACACTGCATAAGGGGAATGCAGCTGAGGGTCAAACCCTGGAATAACTGAATATAACTCTAATCTGGAGCCTGGAAGATGTGGCTTTAAAAACATTTTTCTCCTAAAGCATATAAGGATTGTTGTGGACTCCCTAGCTTGTTAAAGCAGGAAGTATATTTTTATATACTTATGTTTAAAATTCAAATTTTACCTGTTATTACAGGTAACTTAATTGTTTTAAATTCTAGATACTGTAAAATTTTAATCATCCCTTATTTAATGTGAACTTGAAAAAAACAATAA
>VWYE01004776.1:434186-500161 GCA_013398995.1 Alaudala cheleensis
AACAAAACACTCCCTCAAGCTGGGGTATTGCTACCTCTGCTTAGTGATAGAGCAAAACATGCAGGTCTGTTAATCTCAGCACGCTGCTCTGGACTTTGCCAGGCAGAATCTCACCTCCTGGCATTTTGTAGTGCAGAAGCAAATGCCTAGGCTTAGAAAGGAAAACTGTAACCAGACATGAAAAGGGGTAGTATATGCTGACATTATCTTCTGGCACTCAATAGCAGGTGGAATCAGGAGGTCTGAGAGCAAGGAAGTTTCAGACTGTCCATAAGGGTATTGTTGAGTTCCTGCTTGGAGCGCTCCATGTAATGACACAGCAGAGTAACATAAATGTTGAGATCAACATGCTAAATGTAAGTTTGTTGAAAAGTCTGCAATTCTGTCAGAATCACTGAAGCTGTTCATATGATTTTCAACATACTGCTTTATTTAGTCTTTGATGTCACGGTTATCAGAATGGCTACTAATTTTTAAATACTATTGCCTTTAGTTCTCAACACTGGAGGCTAGCTGGCAGTAATTCTAGCAAGGAGGAATTCTGCACAGTGCTGGTTTTTCCATGCTGAGTTCTTCAATGGAAGTTTCATACTTCCATTGAAAGGATTTACAGTTGAAAGAATTGTTTATTTACCTTTCTTGCAGCACAACATTTTATAAAACTCTAAGTCTTGGTTTCATAAAGCAAGAATCTTTGCAAATAAGACTAATAATTAACAAAGAGAATTACAACATAAAATCTAATACATGCTAACATATCTCTTGAACCCCAGAGACAGACAATATTTCCCTTTATCCCCTTTCACTCACTTGACACACTGTAGAACCAGCATGGATGTAGCTGTGTCAGGAGCCAGATTCAACGACTTGATATATGTTATGACACTGGTTTTTTCACTTCCTGCTTGTCATGGAGAAATTACTTTTGTAGTGGTGTCTCCGCCTTGGGCTGAGATACTATTTGGGACACTGCATAAGGGGAATGCAGCTGAGGGTCAAACCCTGGAATAACTGAATATAACTCTAATCTGGAGCCTGGAAGATGTGGCTTTAAAAACATTTTTCTCCTAAAGCATATAAGGATTGTTGTGGACTCCCTAGCTTGTTAAAGCAGGAAGTATATTTTTATATACTTATGTTTAAAATTCAAATTTTACCTGTTATTACAGGTAACTTAATTGTTTTAAATTCTAGATACTGTAAAATTTTAATCATCCCTTATTTAATGTGAACTTGAAAAAAACAATAAAATTTTCTGTTTGATTTAGCATAATTTTTATTGGTGATAATAACTTTATTTCGTTTTTCCTGGAACTTTAAAGGCTGTGATGGACAATCACAGACATATAAATTACCCCTCCATTTTCAAGAATAAAGTGAATTCACTGATGATCATTAGTTATCATTATCTTCAGTACCTACCAGTGCAGCAAAGAGCTGACTTGAATTTCAGCATGAGTAAAGAATGATAGATCTTCTCCATTAAAGACAAGCTAGAAAAGAAAGTAAAGACTTTCTCATTCTCTTTCTTGTTCCAGGGAGACAAGAGTCTGTGCAAACCTTGTAATAAATACAAATGGCCTCTTTTGCAGTGCTGCTTCACCTGTGCCAGCCAAGGCCTCTGCCATTGCAGGGAAGCTGTAGTCAGGGAATCTTTTCTTTCTCATCCCTGCAGAATAATTACTTTGGGAGGCAACACAAGCACACTGTAGACATGCTATTTGGGACTTACAGTCTTTCTGCCACAGGTAGATTTATAAGCTGAGAGAGATTTCCCTGTATGGTCTTAAGGGCCGCAAATCCAGGGTAAATTCTTCAATCAGTTACAATCACAGTACTGGACACAGAATTTAGCTGCTGTTCTGGTACTCTGTGCTACGTGTTTGAGGAGTGCAGCGTGAACCTGTCTGGGAAATGTCTTTGCACCCCTTTACTCCAGGAGTACTTCATCACTCTCCGTAGTGAAAAAGCCAAAGGATCTGTTGAACCTAGAGGAGCTTCTAGGCATGACTTGGACCTTACGTGAAGCTGCCGTGTTAGAGGGTGTGACTTGATCCCAGTATTATTATCTCATCTCTGCCATTTACTTATGTAGGAGGTTTCATTCACCACACCAGAACACTGCCCTCAGCCACTGCTCTGGCTTGCACAGCTTCTTTCAGCCCTGCAGGTCTTGAACCCAGTATTTAGGAGTAAAGACAAAGCAGAGGACACCATTATCAGTATTTGATTGGGTCAAATAGGAGAAAAGTCTTGTAAGTCTTGGTGGTAATAGTGATTGAAAGGACCTATCTGGAAGTAAATTTATGTCTTAGCATCATTATGTTTTTATCCTAGAAAATATTATTAATCAATTATACTATCTGCAGTTGCCAGCAAATTTGTAAGGTGACAAAAACTCTACAGTCTAGTGAGACAGAAGGGAAAACGTGAGGTGAAGGATAAGGAAACCAGGGAGAATTCTTCTCAAAACATATATAGTGAGAGTATTTCTATGTATAACAATATAGCTCCTGGAAGACAAGCTTGCAGTTCATGCAATTATATAATTCCAAATGGATAACGTAATGGTGCTCCAGCATGGGCTGAAGGTAACAGACCACTTAGAGGCTGTGTAGTGCATACTGCAAGGATGTGTATTTGATGTTGTTATAAATGAAATGGATTTGCACGTCCAATTAAAATATATCAAAATATATTTATTATTAAATCGACTGACAAAGTGCCAGGAAGCCACAACAAAAGGCAGAGCTGAGCCCGGGATCGGTGCTGGGTGAACCGCGTGTACAGTCTCTACCGCCCTGTACACCCCCCCAGTTCACACAGTCTGCTCGGAGCAGCCAGCTCCTATACTGTTTTTCTGCCCAGAGGCCATATTGCAACAGTCTATTCGGTGTCCAGTCCTCGTTGCATATTCATCTGGAGATCCTTTCAGCACTGCTGGACTGCTGAACAGTTTTCCGGATGGAGATGAGTATTTGAATGGATTTCCAAGGAGTCCCATTCAGATGTTATCCGCAGTATCGGCGCTGATGGTCTTAGTAACTGCTCTCATCACCGGTCCGATACCGATCTGAGTTGCATGTCCACCCCTCTTTCTATTTCAAATCCCGGTCTCCAGGCTTACTGACAGCAGGCATATGATCATCATGTGTACATTCCATGGTCCCCATCCCCATCTTTATTGTGGCACGACTTTGGGTTTTATAATATAACATTATAACACTTAATATAGCAGTTTAAATATGAATTATTTTGGGACATATATCACGATATATATGCTGTCCAGGACTTGGAGGTGGTCAGGGCTTGAGGATGAAGAAGAGAAAGAAGAGAAGAATTCTCATCCTGACATGAAGAAATGACATGGTTTTAAAGGCAGGAGATGTTCTTGCAAAACGTGAGACTGTACTTACCTCAGTAGGTGAGTAGAACATGCAGGCCAGATATTTAGCTGCTGTAACTATAAGTTCAAAATTTTAAAAGAGTACTACTCATTTATTGTAGCTGTTCCTTTGATAAAGGAAGGCAGTGCCAGCAACAGTAGGAAGAAACCAGAGGAGCTGATTTGTCTATTGCCAGAGCAAAGCTATATATCTGACAACTGTTTGCTTGTTGATTCTTATGCTCTCTCACAGGTAAAGAATGTGGGTGAGGGCAAACCCCCAGAGAAGTAAGTTTTCCTGACACCGAGCTTCCCCAGTCCCCAGCTTCTTCATCAACCATGGCGTGGTTGCTCCCAAAACCTGTCAACTCCTGCAAGTCTGTGAGACAACACAGATGGTCTGTGAGTCCCACAGGCAGTGTGAATGACCGTAAATTCATGACAAGAACTCAACAAGTAAATTTGTTTCTATTAGCTTTCTAACCAAGGCAACTCAGTCCAAGCTAGAAGATCACAGGCCTACTGTTCACACAGGCTTAGCAAGAATTATTCCTAGCTTCAAGGTCACTTCTGTATTTTATATTCTGCATTGCCATTGTTCAGCTTTTTACCCATTCCACCTAACACTCTCCCTTCCCTGTTGGAAAATTACAAGAAGCAGCAGCAGAGAACATCATTTCTAATAGGGAGAGAAGGTTCCTACAAAAAGTATGTTTCATAGCCTGTTCCTTATAAAAAGTTAAAAAAGAAGAATATTTCCATAAAAGAAAATAAACAAAAGACTTCTCAGAGTTTCATTTTTTTATTCTAGACAAGTTTTCTCCACTCTCTAAAATACTGAAAATAACTCTGCACTAACCCTGCTTGTCTGGATTTGTAAACATGTTCATGGGTACTTTTTGGTTTGGCTATAAAAGAGCAGTAAAAACAATCTATCAATTCTATAAATCCTGTAAGTATTCTCTAACAGAGTCCATTTTAAATATTATGAAACAGATGCAAATACTTTATTTTCAGTTCAAAGGCATGTCTTTAATTCATCTCTAAATCTTAAATTTGCTTTCTCCAATTCCTTGTTAACTTCCCTTTGTTCTCTGGAGCTGGTCTGATTTTTGGCATCAAAAGATTCAAGCTTCAAAGTCTCAGAGGGTCAGATTATTTTATATACACACAACTGTCCCTAAGGTCAATTTCATCTTTTAGACTTCCACCTTCTACTAAAAAGGACAGATACTCAGAAGCAGAAATCTAATCTCCATTTTACATAATGTATTACTGATAAGTCTGAAAATTAGATATTTGTGTTTTATGCACTAATCTCTTGATCACAGAACTGTGAAATGCTTGAGATAAAAAAGTTATGGAACATAAGCACAGAGTTGCCCAGGGAAAAAGGGACAAAGGGTTCTACAAAAAGAAAAAAAAAGTAATGAATAAGCTGAAGATCACCCTTCAATCACCAAAAAAGATAAATGCTCTTAATATGAAAACAGCATAATTAATTCATCGACCACCCCCGGAATTCGGAGACTCTTGTGAAACATGCAAAGGGCCCAGAAAAGACAAAGTGACTTTTCAGAACCGTAAAATAAGTATATAAATAGACTAAAGACATTGCAATTTAAAAAAAATTGAGAGTATGAAAGAAGGGAAATGTTACAGTGCTACTTAATGTATTTTGAGAACAAAAATGTGACTGCTTCTAATTACATGGCAAGAGAAGAAATTCGTAAGTCATCTGAAAGGATGAAAAAATGACACAAATACCAGACCTCCCAAAAAATATCAAAAATAGTGTGACTGTATTTTTAGCAATAAATTTATTTGATGTGCTATAGAAATTTTCAACTATACAATACCTACAAAATGTATAAAAAAAAAAAAGGAAATATTAGCAACATTGGATTGCAATGGGAAACTGGACATTTGACTGGACACTGGACATTTGGAGCTTTCTCCATGAACAATATCACACAGTATATGGCAGAACGTCTCTCATGCAACTGGATTACTGCAGAGAATTGCTTTCCTGTTTTCCCAGTTCCTTTTGTCCCTCTTACTTAAGGAAGAAAGTTTTTAATTTCCTAGTTTTCAAGTCCCAGCTCCATAATGATCCACCTGCTAAATACAGACAGAATCTGCGACTGGACTTCTTGGGATCCCAGGATCCTGGCTGCAAGATCAGTCAGGAACTAATTTCCAGCAGATCAGAGCTTCTCAGCAATACACTAGGCAGCAGCTGGACAGTGAACCAACCAAAACCCTTCCTGGCAGAGGAGAAAGGAGAAAAAGACCTCAGACCACTGCTGGCACTGTCCCTTTCTCAGAGAACACTTTGGTGTTGATGGATTGACACATTCTGTGAAAGAGCCATTATATCATAAGATTTTCTGGCAATGCAAATTCCCAGTCAATATTCTGAGTGGCATAAACATGGCTTTAAACAGGTGTGATGGACAATGTTCCTCATAAAAACACTTGGAAAGATAAAAGAAACAAATGAGAATAATACTTTATATGAGAAAACAAGTGAAATATGTACTCCCCAAATATCAAGATTACAACAAATGGCTGTAAAAGAACAAGCAAAATATTTATTAAAAAAATCAGCTGTGCATTGTGCTACTTATAATATTTAAAAGGGGACAAACTAATATTAGCCTATACAATGATCTCTGGGAAACGCAGGGAGATTCTTACAAACATTGTTGATCTCCTGCTAAAGGAGTAAAAATTTATGCTATATAATAGAGAAAAGAACTACCCATGACCAAATACTTCACTACTTTATTTCCACTCTAACTGTCTGTTTGCAATAGTTGATTCTGGTATCAAAAACCCAAAGCACAATAGAAGAATTGTGGCTGATATTTTATTATTATGAATTTGCATTGAAAGAACATTATAACTTTTAAGAGTTTTGTTCCCTTTTTCCAAGGTAATTGCCTGTTTTGAGTGACTCCTTTGTAGCTGAAATGTAGTAAATGAAAAATATTTAACTTCATAATTCACATTCAGGTAACATTTTTCTCAATTGCTTTAAACTGAATGAATAGACACAATAATTTTTTTAAGGACCATAACATTAACAAATCTTTGTCCATTATATTTCATTTGAGAGAAACAAATTAAAAATAGCTTGGAAAATATTTTTAGGCAACAGATAATTTGTTTCTTATTTGCATTCACCATATATTTTAGAATAACTAAAATCTGTAGAAAGTGATGATTTGCATGATTTTGTGGAGTTTACAGACCTTTGCATGGCATTAACTCGTATTTTTTGCACTTTATTTAACTGACATGGTCTCCCACATCAGCAAAACTACTTACAGGAATTTAACTGAGAAATAATTTACAAGGTCAAATGAAATTAAATTTAATCTGGCTAAATTGGAAACATTTTGAATTTCTTCCTATGAGGGATTTAGAGCTTTGGGTCTTTCTTGGGCATCCATATGATTATTTTTCAATCCTTAAATCTTTTGACATTTTTAAAAATGGTTTTGTTACCTATGCATATTGTGTTATAATTTCAAATAAAAATGGGAAGATTCTGTTTCAGTAAAACTCCTGCTTTATTTGTTAGCAGATCAATAAAAGTAACTGAAACATGGTTTTATAATATCAGCAACAAAATATTGTGAGTTTGAGTGCTAAAACACAACAGCTGTTTAATTCAGTCAAAAGAGACAGAGTATTCAACACCAAACAAGGATGGGTGTCTAATTCCTCATTAGGTTTTTCTTCAGGTAAATGCATGGCGCCTCTATTCGAAGGAATAAACTAGATATTAAGAAAAATAATGAAAGTGTGCATTATCTGTTCAGTTTTAAAACTTACATCATCAGCCAACAGACAAGTTACTGAAATGAACTTTTAATTGTCTTCCCTAATAAGGACTTCACTTAGAAAATATGTCAAAGTGTTATTGTTCCAGAAAGTAATGAAAGATGATCTGATGAGACACAAAACAAGAAAAAAAAAAGACACAGTACAAATTAATATTTTTGTGTTACAGCCCAAAATAGATTTCATCAGTCAAAGCAATCATAGCAGATGGATATAACCATAAAACAAGCCAAATTTCTGTTATTAAACAATTAGATAATTGGCTAGCTATTTTTCCCCTGCCAGAGAAGGAGTCATAAAAATGCAAGATTCTTATTATAAAAGACAGTAACATGGTAATATTAAAAATGCATTCACTCTTGGCATTCCAGATAATCTGCTCTTCCCTGGACTTTGTCTCTGCCTCTTTCCCTAGGATCTAAGGTGATTAGTGACAGTTTGTTCCAAAGAATTGTTAACCTTCATGCTCTGTGTTAGGGATTGGAGGAACAGAGAGACCTGGGACCTGAGTTACCTCTTCACCCACTTCAGTTCCTGACATACTACACAGTAGGAAATTTTTTTTCCTCTCCTCAGACAGGGTTTTCCAATACACCATGGTAAAAGCACCATATCTTGCCAATTTCTGATCTGTGGGATGTTACACAATTGAAAGTCTCCTGGTCTTGTTTTGCCCAAGAGCAGAATTACTGTGTGACTGATGATCCAAGCACAATGAGGACACAGCTCCGAGTGACTGGTGCAATGCAGGGACAGTGCCCTGCACCAGAGACAGTGGAGTCTGTTGGCATCAGAGTTTTTCAGTCTTGCTTCTGCCCCGTGCCATGGGCAGTCAGCATGCATACAGTGCACCACACTGAGCACAAGGCTCTTGCTGGGAGGGAAGGCATCTCCTTCCTGCATGGCATCGCTCAGGGAGGAGGGAGGTCACCAGTGAGAAGCCAAATATCAAGCTGCCACTGTCCCAATACAAACACTACACAATAAATACAAATGAATTTAAGGGATACTGCACCTCCCCAGCCTTTCTCTAGTCAAGACCCAGTACAGTGAAAAAGGAAGGAAGATGTTGTCCTAGGTTGCAAGTTAAGATGTACCCTAAGTATGTATTCTATCACCATCTCCATGAGCTGTTGAAACCAGGTGGGGCAGTGTTTTCCCTGCCCCCTCCCTCCGGACTATCTCCTGTTAATGGCCCATCAATGCCCTGACCATAATTCACAAGTAACTCCCTTCGGGAGCTGTCTCTGCTTAATGGGCAATCAAGGACCCATTGTGTGACTCATAGAATGACATCAGCCCATTGTGAGATGCTCTGCCCAGGGGGGAGGAGCCAAGCATTCCCACCTGGATATAATCTGCAGTTTGGGACAGCACAAGCCTTTACTGACTGGATTCCCAGAGGCCAAGCACTACCAGGCATTTCTATGGGATCACAGCTTCAACAAGACCACATCATCTGGGCCACCACCCCATCTAACAGGGTGTCAGGTTGTATTCTGACTCTGTCAGGGGTCTTTTTTACTATTGCATTTATTTTATTGTTTTCCTATTAAATTGTATTTCTGACTTAGAGTCTCTCACTTGTTTTGCTTTCAAACTAGCACAGATGTGCACAGAAAAATTCTGTTTGGGCTTTGAATTCAGGCTTAGATTTGGGAAAGGAGAATATCTGCAGATCTTAGGTCCACCACATATTATATATTACAGCTCCTGTAATAAAATTCTCAGGGCAATAGCATTAACTGCCCAGGAACATCTTAAGTGAACTTCAGACTCCTTTAATCTCTCTCGATACCTTTATCTCACTTGGTAGAATAGCATATATGATCCTACTTCTTTTCTATGTAAAGTGTACAAAAATTTTCATTGTACTATATTAGGACAATTTCTTTGAACCACCACAACAGGGAAACAATCTTTCAAAATGTTAATATATCATAGATTGGCATTCAGATTTAATTTTTTTAAGCTTCAAGTTGAAGTATATATACTTACAACACAATTGATTTACTTATTTGCCACATTTGATCTACAGCTTGCTTACAGTAAGTGGCAAGAATAATGTCGATTTATCAAAAGGTAAGGAAGAGGAATATCAGATCCATATGTTGAAAAGTCAGGTCCTGTCTTGCTTCAAACTTAAATTATCCATTGACTTGAGCAGGCATTCAGTCCATTATGCAGAAAATAAAAGTTGTTGGATTACAATATTAGATCCTAAATCAAAATGTATTTTTAACATGCATTTTTAAAGCATTGTTTGCCCTGGAATAGTATTTTAGTACAAGAAAGGAGACTATTGTCTCTTTCCCATTGGAGCTGTCATCTCATTGATATTGACTTGCATTTTCTATTGACTGCAGACAGAGTAGGACTGACACAATTCAAGTCTCTTTGAATTTTCAAGTCCCATTAGAAAATAGTAGGACTCAGAAAACCTCAAAGCCAATTTAACCTAAAATCTATAGATAATGAAAGCATTCAATGCTTTCTTTCAATCTTGAAATAAAGAACTGTCATTTAGTCATTAATATTTTAAATTAGCTCCCTCTCCCTGCTAAAAAAATCCCTGGGGTCCCTAAATTATGAATCTTGCAAGATAATGCTGCATGATAAATAATTCAGATGATGCTCTTCTCCATACTTCCCTTCTTTTTAAGAGGTATAACTTTAAGTTTTCAATATGGTGTATCTGAAAATATGAACTAATTACAGTGATGGACTTGAACCTGGCTGTTTTATGCTTCCTGTTTTATTCAGCCTTGTAAATCCATCATGGGAAAATTGTATATTTTTTAAAATTATATGCAAACAAGTGGCAATGAAAATACATATTCAATTCATTGCAAGAGTATGATTTTAATTTTGGTTGTTTCAGAGGATTAACTGGGAATTGCAACATGTTTCTAAGGAACAACAGCAAAATTGGAAGGAAATGGAATGAGAAAAGATAAACGTGGTGCTATTGGTTTGTTTTAACTTTTCTATTCATTCTCTTACAATGTAGATATCAGAACTCAGCAAACCTTAGCAAAGATGTGAAATGAAAGGACACAATGAGTTCTCTCTTAAGGACTCTTTATTAATCAGAAAAGCCAGTATAGGAAAATTAAAATCCCTGCTCAATACAAACTTCAATCAAAATGTGAGCATTCAGTTAAAAAAAATTAATGAAACTGTCAACACAAACAAAACAGAAATAGTCGTTTTCTTTCTTCTTCTTTCTTAGCTCCTGGGGGTATAACAAAGGATTTTTCTTTACCTTTCAGCAATCCAGAGACAGTAGTTATCAGCCTTTGCTGGTAGTTTTCTCAATGTGTATTATTAGTGCAGTATGAACATTTTTAATTTCATCTTTAGAATTCTTCGTTTTCTTTTTTTTAATTTAAAGATACTTAGGTAAATTTAATTGCAGAAATGATACATGAGAAAGACTATTATGCTTTTACTAGCTCCTTATTCTTTCAATATTACTCACAAAGTGTAGTATATTTTCATTGGACTCATTCTCTTGTGTACAATGCAATCATTTGGATTTTTTTCAGCACAACTCTGAAATGGATTGAGCAACACAATTTACACCTTTTATTTTTTTTTTTCCAAGGGACTGAATGAGGAGGAGCTGAGGTGTGTACACTCAATGCAAAACAGGACTTTAAAGTACCGGTGGAATTGTTGCAACTACAATCCCACATTCTCATTGCAGATCTTCATTTTCCCTAATCCAGAGGGATACTAGGGTGTGTGTATTCTCATTTTGCTTTGGATCACAGCAGCGCCAAGACCCAGCTGGGATTTGTCAGCACATTCATGAGTGTGGGTCAGGATCAGGCCTGGCACGGGGCCCATGGCCCCAGCTTGTATCTTCCACAACAGAGGAGGTCAAGTCTTCTAGTAATTGCTCATGTGGCCATTCCTTCACCAACTTCATCTTGAGTATTTCTCAACAGACAAAGAGATTTTGGGTTAATGGAGAAAGCAGCAGTGAACTGTTCAGTGTCAAAGCATGACTGGGCTGTGTGATCCCTCATCCTGTGGATAGTACCTTGCCTAGTGTCAAGGCATTGCTCTAGAACAGAATGGACCTGAGGCTCACAAAAATATTTCTTACTGAAGTTTTTAACTATTCAGCAGGCATCCCTCACTTAACAGGAAAAGGATTAGCACAAAATTATAGTTTGGCAAACAAGTGTTTGGAATTTTACACTTGGTTTTCAAATCTAAATTGGGTCTCATACCACAGTCATTTCTCCTCCTCAGTAAAGGAAGAGCACAGAGATTTTAATGGGATTACAATTATGATCTTGCATAAAACTAAAGCCCTGTCTCCTGCTTGCAGTTCCATGAACCAGAAGCATGAATTAATTGAACTATACTTGCACATTTGCAATTAGTTTTGATTATTGGGAGAACTAAAACCAGATTCACGTTCTTATCATGGAATCTGGGAAAAATAATGTACTAATAAAATACCACTAATCCTTTTGAATGAAGGTTAAAAGGTTCAAGGCCTTGTTTTCAGGGCTAACACCAAGATTAAAATTGTACATTATAATTAAATCTTAATTAATTATTTAATTAATTTAAATTCCAGCTGGAGAGTGAGGGGTTAGTATTTTCAGTGTCATCCTTATTGTTATGAAAAAAAGGTAAAAGAAAAAATTTTCATTAGTAAAATGATATACACTGAGGTTAATGAGTCATCTGAAATCTCATAAAATTAGTTGCCATAAACCAGATCAAATTTAATGCAGATTGTGTTTCCCATTTTTATAGTTATCTGATTTGCATTTTCTTCTTTTATATTCCTTTAAAGTAATGTTTTTGCAAGATTCTGAGTTAAAAGCTCTTCTGTACTCATTTTTATTATCTTTTGCTATGAAGAACTGACAGATGCCTTAATAAGGAATGGACAGCTTGTTTATATACAAAAAGGCATAATCAATTTAGGCTACAGTTTAAAAGTACATAAAACAGCTGTATACTACTAATGAATTTTAATAATTCAATTTCTTGAGCATTATACCATTTGAAATATTGATAATTAAATGTGCATTTTGTTAATGAAATCTTCCCCTTGACCCATTAAAAAAGCAACTTGTACTTTTTGTAAAAACTTCTCTCTGAGATGTTTGGAGAGCTGCTTTGCTTTGGCTTGGGTTAGTAGTTTTTATATATCTTTTTAAAGTTATTTTAGCTTTCTAAATATAATTATTCAGTATTGATTTGTCTGAAAAACAACATTTTTTTTTCAATTCTATCACCATGTAGCAGTTGTTAGCTGTTTTCCATTCTAATCTTGCTTCTGATTCCCAGAGATGCACACAAAAAGCACAAGAAAGGTAATAGTGGCCATTGAAATACATGGAGAATATACTGGGGAGATTGTTTTGTTTGGTTTGTCTTTTCTCTAATGCAAATGTGATTATATGATTAAGAAAATCTCTAAGTTAATCAGAGGGATATAGATTGGATACTACATCCAAGAGAATTTTTATTCTCTACATTGAAAGCTTGTCTGTAGTTGAACTCAGGCTCCAAAATTTTATATGACAGACAGAATGAATGAGTCTGGCATCCTCAGACAGAAACACATCCAGACCATATCTTGGCAGTATGTCACATACATGGTTTCAGCAGGACTAAGAGGTAGACTAGCTAACACTGGACAGAAGTTGTTGTGAGCTGGTAGCCACTGCTTTTTGGCAGAGACATTTCATGTTGCCACAGTAGCCTGAATTTTTGCTTGAAGGCTGAAAGAACTAATGTCCCTGTTATGGGTGTCACTGCTAAACAAATGAAAGCAAATTCAGACAGCCTAAGCATCCATACTTGGTACTAAGCAGAAACAAATACAGAAGCGGTTTTTAACCACATTATCCCAGCTCTGTGAAAAGCTGGTGTTCAGACCAACTCTATTTCCTGGCCATAGCCATTCCTTAATCCAGTAGAAGAGACAAGCTGAGGTGAGTGCTCACTACTCTTTCCGTGCCACAAGTACAGCAAGAAATTTGCTTGCAGTCCTCAGCTATGCCTCGGCTGCCTCTACTCTACAGTGTCCCTGTCTTTCCATATTGTCCATACCTTTTCCTTATACACACACAGCAATGCCCATATACATGTCAACCCTCACTTGCAGTGGATTAAGAACCACTTCCTTTTTCTTTAGGCTTAGGAACATCTTCCAGCTTTCTACCCCTTCCTCTCTTTACAGGGATCTTCTCACAGCATATTCTCTCACTTAGGGACATCCTGCATTTAGCTCTCTAACCTTAGTTTTGGCAGTGTGACAAACAGCACAAGGCAATTTTGTTAGACCTAGCAATCAGAACTTTAAAATCCATTCAAAAATAAGGACTTTAAATTCGGTGTTTATTTTCACTGAATTTAAGATACAATACTTTCAAAATTAATTTGGAAATGGAGGAAATTAGTTAATTTAATCTCAAAATTAAGGAGGGTGGATTATTTAAAATAAGTTTGTTATATAAAAAAATGAAATTTCATAACTGAGCCACTTCTTGGAAGTAAAAAAGGTAAATATATCATGATTCTTATATTTCCTCATTAACTAGGAAACTAATGACTCCCAAATCACTAAAATTACTGTCAAATGGCAGAGTGTCACCTTCAGTATCACCATAAATTCAATTTTCTCTTCATTATCACCTGTTTACTGTTCTATGCCCAGTGAGCTAGATTGGAATATTTACATAACACTTTTACCTCTGTTACTGTCCCAGATAAGGTTGTAATTACACTTCAGATATAAATCACCAATCATTCTTACAGATCATGCTTTGCTTTACACCAATATGAGAGCATGCAAATTTGACTTCTTCAAAATGAAACAGAGCCATGTTGACAGCACTTAATGAATTCCAGCCAACAGGCCTTCAATCAATAGGGGCAAAATCATTTCAGAAAAAGTCTCCCTAAAATAAACATATAATGGATGTCTGGTCACACAATTTTGCTTTACAACACCATTTCTGCTGTACTGCTTTGAGTGTAGATGTAGGTGAACTCAGCCCAAATAAAAACCGTGCCCTAGGGCATGGATGTGAGCCTGCTGAGGAATATGTTGAAGGAGAAATTTGGACCTGTGCTTAGAGGATTCAAGTAGCTGGGCTAAGTATGAATGCGATTATGTTTATTCAGTCAAAGTCTGCTCCTACTTCTCTCAGCATGTGGGCATAACATTTTCATTCCTAAGCTCTTCTGAGCTGTTCTTGACAGGAAAGGATATCTTCCTCCTTCCCAGGCTAATACCTAAACATCTTACTAGACACGTAAATTGGAAAGTCCCTGAGAATATCTTTGCTGATACAGAACATGGCTTGGTAATCACAACTTGAAAGAAAGAAATCCTCACTGTAAATGACACACAGATACACCAATTGCATTTCTATTTTACACTAAGTAAAATCGGGTTGTACATTCAGTATGTATAGAGTATGAAAAAAGATACCACTAGTTTAGGGTAGCCCCACCATGGCATCTCTCTGTGCAGGAACATTGCTTTAACTAGTAAAATAGAAGAAAAATGACTGCATGGTATGTAAGAAAGGCAGTGAGGCACATGAAAGTCTAAGGAAATAAGTTTCTAGGGAAATGAAAGACTGAAGTTCCTTAGGCAAAGCAGTAAAGTGATGGAGGGAGAGAAAACAGTGCTGAGTCCCTAGGATCAGCTACACAGTACTGGATGCAAAAACCAATGGCTTTCTTACATGCTACAGTTTTCTTTGCCTTCCAGGTTTGCACCCTCTAGTTCCACAAGCAATAAATTACCATCCCTTTTTTTTTCTTTTCCTCACAAATGACCACATTATCAACTATCCCCCAGCTAATATTCTCTCAAATAACATTTTCTTCTAGGCAATGTTGGACTCAATGTTTTCAGCCTGTATTTAGTTTGGAAAGATGTTCATTTTTCTCATGCCTGAATAAGGGTTTATGCTTCAGTCAAACTTGTCTGCTTTTTCTTCAGCAGCATCAGACAGTTTATTGCCTGAATATATGTATTATTCCTCCACACAGATCTTGCCTTACTTCAAGGAAAACAGAAGGGCCTTATGTTGACACAGGTGATAGTAATGGTTGATATTGATGGAAAATTTTAATGAATTGTTAAGCTTCACAAGCTTCACTACTGTCTTGTAATTACTACATTTCTTCATGACTCATAAACGATCACATAATTCTCTGGCACTAGTTTTTATGTAAACAGACACAACTGAGCTTTTAACAGCAGTTTCACTCTCATTGGCTTAAAAAGTTTTAAATATACCAGTGGGGCAGGGCGGCAGAGGGATCAGAATCAGACTTCTAGAAACAGAAGTTTCAAAATTAATTTTTTTTTTCTACTGACACATACCCATGATTATCAAGAAACTAAAGTAGTATGGTTTAGCATCCTTTAGCACCCCTTTAGCATCCAACAGAATACATTTACCCAAATCTTTAGGTTGTTACACTAATGCATAAAAAATTCATTCCTTTAGATGTAAATTTTAGTAGGAGAAGAAAACAAGTTTTTTTATCCATCATCAATTGTACCTTATCACCCCAGAGAAAAATCAGAAGAGGAGTAGGAAAGATACATATAATATATATTCCTATTTTCTTCCATTCTCTTAAAGTTTCTTACAATTAGTGTTTTAGAGGTAAAATTTCTTCGTGCCAGATATTTGTACCCAACTCTTTCCAGGCACTGAACTGGGCCAATGAATTGCCTTTCAGTGGTACTTGACTGTCTGGTTTGTCAGTCTTTCCTTCTACTCTGCATGGAACACTTTGGCCTTAGATGTCCAGTGCAGAGTTCCACTTGCTGCCATGGGAAATGAAGCCTTTTATCTGTGTAACATAGCTAAGACTGAAACCAAAAGTAATCCACTGGATATAGTTTAGAACAGTTATACGTTAGAAATGTGAATTAGAAAGTTGATTTTAACAGTGTTTTTAATGAATTCTTAAATGTATGTTATGTTAAATACTGCAGTTGATATGTGAGTTAATTTTACAGCTGGCTTTTAAGAATAGAAGAAAGCATAGATTTGTCATCAGTGGAATGAAAACTTTCATTGACTACTGAAATAGCAACTAAAGATAGGCTTCTGATTTTATTGAAACATATCTGTTTGCTTTGGGTCTGACAACAGTTATAAATTATGAAAAATAACTGCCTGTTGAGAAATGGGTGAAAACCATCCTTTTCCACAACTAGATCACCATATTCTTTCTAACACCACAAACTGAGAAAACTGCATTATACAACTTCTTTAATCTCAAGAGATGCAACCTCTGAATCCAGCTTAATAAAAGCCTATTAACACAAAATGTCATATTGCATTATGCAATCAATGTGGGAAGGTATTAACATAGGGACACCTTATAGAGATTCTTGCAGAAGCCGTAAGCAAAATTTCTGCATCTAATTGGATACTCAAATAGAATTTTAAAAAGATTCAATTTGCTTTTAAAATTAACACTGTTAGATGAAAGAACATTGAATAGGCTGCAAGCATGTCAATAACATAAGGTAAAGCAATATAGCTAGGGGATATCTTCAATTACATTTTCTTTATGACATCCCAGAGAATGTATCTACTATAAATTACAAAATATCAGCCCTCTGTGTGCCAGCTCAAACTCACATAAGAGTCTTCTAAGAGAAGGAGAAAATCCAGTTTTCCATTACAATTCTGGAAAATAAATGTTAATTATTGGGTAATCAAAATATTTAGAGACAAGAATATAAATGGTACACAGGTATTCCATAATAAGAGTTTCATAGCAAATGGTGTATCTGAGTTTCAGTGACAATTTTACAGAAACATTTTTATTGGTTTAGTTTTGAACAGGCTAAGAGTCTTTGTAGTTTTGTCTACATAATAAATTTGTGATGGCAAGGTTACACAACATAAGAATATTAAACTTGTTTGCTGTAGTTGTTTAAGTGAGAGGATAGTGGCTTGCAGACTGAAGCATTCTTCGTTTCATTTCTAGCTTTCCTAAGAAACTAGGCCATATCTTCTGGTAGTTATTGCCTTTTTTGTAAATTAGAAGAGATGCAGCTGCAGAGAACTCTACAGGGTCTCCATCTTCTAGGTGACTCTTGTCACATGGAACCCAATTGCATTTGTAGATTGTAGACTATTGTAAAGGGTATTGTGAAAATAAGGGCTGCAGTGACTTTAGACCACAAGTTACTTAAACAAGATAAGATTAATAGGAGGGAGTCTCGAGATAGAGAAAACAGCTGGAAGCAACAGAAATATGTTTAAGTCCTCAAAGTAAATCAAGTACTCAGCTTTTATTCCCATAGGCATCTGAAGATCTAAGCAAAAGTGAGTTCTCTACAGGTCAGAAAACAATGGGCAAGTAAGTTTTCTTTCTTTCATCTGCATTTTGGAAGGATTAGGAGATTAACTGTACACTGAGAAACTGAGTGTTTAGCTACTGACATGATAGAAGCACTGTCTTCTGGTTTACCTGTAACATGCCCATCAGTGGGCCTATCATTGTGTGTTAGAGCATATACTGCCTGGTTTGTGGGTATATTTATGGTTAAATTGGGTTTCTCCTCTGTGTTCACATGTCACAGTACAGCTGGTCTGTAGCTGGACAAGATAAATCTGGATAAAATAACAATATAAATAAGATAAAATAACAAATCCAATTTGACAAACCTGGCTCATTCTAGAAAACAAATAGAACAAGTCCCTGGGTGAACAATGATAGAATAAATTTGGATTCAAACAGAGACCCTCAGCCAACCCTGTTCAAGCCTAGATGCAAAAACACCACTGGCCAGAGATCCGGGCAGAGAGAGATCCTAACCAGTCTAAGCTCTCTAAGCCTGGGAAATTCAAACCCTCTATGAAAAAGGCAGCCCTAATAAACTAATTGCTCTTTGCTGAGGACTCTCAGTGAGTTTTAGTTGTCTCTGTCTCTGACCAATGACCCCATGTAACATTCACAAAGTGTCTGCAATGGTGCCTTGATCCTGGACTGGATAAAATATGCCAGCGTGCTCCTCCATGTAAACTGGGCCTTGAAGGTTTAAAGGAGATAGTTTTATCTGAAGAGCTCCAGAGAGTGGCATTCAACCTGTGAAGGCTTCAGTGAACCCTGAACTTACACTGAAAGAGTGACTTGCCTTTTCTCAGCCTGAATTTCAAGTGAGAGGATACTTAGGTATCTTTGATGCAGGGAGACAGAGTTTCAATGGCTCTGAAGGGCGAAGAGGTGAGGGAATCCCAGCCCCACAATTTTTCTTTCACACATTAATGATGCACATAATTCCCCCAAAAAAGTGGAGCACTAGGTAAGAGCACTGTGATTACAGGTCCATGTAGAGGTCTAACTTTATTGATATTAGCTGATTGTTTTACAGAACTCAGAGTTCAATGACTGACCAATTACTTTCAGTTCTTTTCATCCCAGTTTCTTCATAGTCATCTTAACTAATCTTTTGATCTCTTTGCACAGCTAAATGTTTTGTGCCTTTTATTTATATCTAATCCAGAGATGACTTTGAACATCAGTAGAGAAAACATCACACTCTGGAAAATGGAACCGAAAATTCTTTTCTCAGAACTTTACAGAGAGATGGTCTGAAGAGATTTCTCATTTACTTTTTAGAGCTGTGAACTCAGAATAAAAGCTCCAGTGAGCTTCTAAAACTCTTGAGGGTACTATTTTAAACTATTATCACTGGTATCAATGAGAACTATTGAGAGATGGGCTGTTAAAAACAAAGAATTCCCAAAGTATTTTAGAATCAGTGCATTTTCATCATAAAAATTTATAGACATTATGAATATGTTTAGCAAAGTCTATTAACTTCATCATAAATTGCTAAGAACAATTTTTACTTCTATTTTAGTGGATACTGTTAAATTTTTTTGGTAATCCTATATATTGATTTTTCTTAGCAGATTAATCTAAACTGTGTTTCATATTTATATTAATGATTTACCTTAATATGAAAAGCCTTGACCATACATACAATGTGATATTTATGGCTCAATTATTTTCCACATAACTTTTAGTATGCACTTATTAAGACATGATTTCAAATTCTTGGCTTTGTGATTGCATATGAATGTATGTTTAATAGAAAAAACGTTAACAATATTAAAATTAATGGTTAAATTGTTACTGATTTTTATAGCATAGGATTTCATTTGCCTTATATTAAATACTTCATTTAGCTCTGCTAATTACAATACCATATGTAGCATTTAGTATGAAATATTTTAATTTCAACATCAGATTGAAACCACTATTGCCACTAACACTTGGGAGAAATAATGAAATGCAAATAGTCTTAGAGAAAGATCAAATTAACAAAATCCTCAACTGTCGGCTATTTTATAAAATAAAGGTTTCATATTTACATTTCCAATCAAATTATGACTCCCTAAGACCATTTTCAATGTTTTTCTTTTTTTTCCCCTTTTAATGCAAAAAAATGATGTTTAATTAGAAGTTTTATTATTCTGTTCTATTTTTTTTTTAACTTAGCATTTAGAAAACTTTAATTCCCAAATATGTCTGGCTGAATGTCTGCAATATCTGATAGGCACAGATTTCTGTCTTTGAACCAGCTTGTTCTCCCTTGCATTTTTAGGAATATGTAAAAGGTGTTCAGAGACATTCATGTAAAAAGTTATTTTGGAAGGTCCTAAGTCTGCATTATCTGCCAACTTGTTCAGAGTTATACTGTCAAGAAGAGAGGTTCAGTGATGCTTTTGACATACCCCATTATTCTTTTAATGTCAGGCCAAAATTAGAAACAGAAATGCATTTGCCAAACGTCTTTCAAGTTGCATTCATCTACCTTTACCTCTTTTCCTAGGAAGCGTTTTTGCAACAGTAGAACTATTTTTTTCCTTGAATAAGTCATTCTTAACAGCAGAAAAAGGATGTAGAAAGAGATTATAACAAGGAAAATGAGCTGAAAACTCAAGTGCATTTTCTCTAAAGGCTTTTTCCATCTGATTTTATCAGCCACAAGAAGCAGCCAAAGAGATGGGAATTTTCTCTCTTCTTCCTTGAAGGAGGACCAGAGTTAATAAGGGGATCCACAGTCTGGTAGATCTGAGAGCGGAAATATTTTCATCTGAGATATAACCTCTATTTCTGTTATGCAAATTTCATTCTATTGATTTTAGAAGCATAATTGTGTGCCTCTTAAAAATAATTACTGCCTTATAAGAATAACATTCCTGTGTGTTTTGGGCTTTTTTCTTTACCTTTTACTTAGAAAAATGTATGGCTGTTTCATTTATGGCTGAACTATGTGAGTGGGATTGTTAACCTTGGTGGTCAGTCATGATCTGCAATATGCATACATATTAAAACATATTTGCATTTTTAAGGCTGCTATCTGTTTCTTAACTAGTTTGTCATCCTCACTATACTTATTATCGTTACTTACAGGGAGGTCTTGCCCACACAATATTTAGGTAATGCTACACTCTGAAGAGCTTGAGTAAATAAAGTAGTGGTTGTAATAGAGCTACACACTCATAACTTCTGCTCTTGTTGCTCCCTGGCAGACACCTTTCAGATTTTGATTTGTCTGCAAAATTTCACCCTGCTTGTCAAAAAGACATCTCTTTTATTTTCTGAAAGCTTCCCTGGGCATCTGTGGCTTCCTGAAAATTTTGTCTGTTCCCACTACTGAGGTATTCTGGAGACAAAATTTCTCTACAGCTGAAAACATGTGCTTTCTTTAGTCATAACTAATGGCTGATGGCTTCCCAGAAAAAGCATTGTTTCTAAGATCATTAATCATTCCAAAAGGTAAGCATGCAGATGAAATTGAATTCACTGTTATTTGCACAGGTTATGGGAATCAGCATTCAGGGTATAGCTGTCAGCAGTCAGATCAGACAGTCTTGTTGTTCATGATAGTGGCATTTAGCTCTCCATCAAGCTCTGAATCTCATCTGGACACCTGAAGGATGTAAGAATCAACTTAGAGCAGGGTGACAACATATACACCAAGCAGTGATGGTGAGATGACACAAGCTTGTGTTAATCAGGGAAGGGAATTGAAAACATTCAAACTTGCTCCAGTCCTGCCTTTATTCTGCTATGAAATTGTCTAAACTTCAGAATTAAATTGTCAAATCAGCTGATCCTAAAGTAAAAATCCTGCTGTCACTGCCAAACATTACTATCAGGTCACCAAAGGTGGAGGGACAACTTTATATTCCTGTTCCATGTGTTAGCTAAAAAAGATTAATTTTGTTGTTAATTTCATTCTCTGAAATAAAATTTGTTACCAGAACAAAAATCTGGTTTAAATGGACCTT
The DNA here is from genome assembly GCA_013398995.1 of Alaudala cheleensis. Classification (NCBI taxonomy): domain Eukaryota; kingdom Metazoa; phylum Chordata; class Aves; order Passeriformes; family Alaudidae; genus Alaudala; species Alaudala cheleensis. Next base: position 455,757 of record VWYE01004776.1, read on the forward strand.
GTAGAAATAGTGCCAAGAATTTTTCATAAGAGGGAAATGTATGAAATTACTATCCATCTTCTTACAGAGATGGACAAAGAGGCAAAGCTGATAGTCCTGAGGGATCATTACTTTATCTCATATAAGCAGAATGAGCTTTCTAAGGATTAAGAAACCTCAAAGCCTCTGAGAGTCTCAACTGAAATGAGAGTAAGTACTTTGTCGCCCAAATTTCTGACACAGTAAGTGATAGCTGGAGTGAGCTGATGGGCTGTGAACACAGGTGTTCCATAGCCTTGTAGCTGACTGTGGATTGTTTACCAAGAAAAAATAAAATTCTGACATTTAATTTCAGGAATGCAGTTGTCTCCAGTCAGAAAGTTAATCTATCCAAAATTCACAGCAGGGGTGGAACTGCCATTGGGAGAACCACATTGTGTCTTAAGAGCACCATTAGACTTTATGTAATTTTGATTGAACTGTTATCACAGATCATCTGTTTTCTTCCCATCCAGATACTGTGCATTACTTCAATTTATGCTGAAGAGTGCAAAGATCTTTCCTAGATGTTCACAGTCTGTAAGCTATTTAAGATTAATATAAGTAATATTTTTCATCAAGCAATTTCCTGAAAACTGTCACATAGAACTGGTCTTTATTATTTCCAGGCTATTGCATCAGTGTGTTCAAAACATTTGTGATGAAAACATCTTTGAAATTATCGAACATTGCCAGAAGTTTTATTAGTAGTAATTCAACTTGCATTACAATGCTTTGTCACTTGGAAAAATCGTTGTGATTTAGCTTCTTAAAAGGTCTTTTTCCAAGTTATTGCAGAGAGAAAATGATAGGCAGAGAGGCCAAATTTTGAACAAACAAAAGGACAGTATGCCTAACAACTAATTTCTTTTCTAAGATTGCAGATATTGATGTTTCAGCTTTATAGTAGCTAGTTAAATATCAGTATTTGAGTCTGAGGTGTAAGAGAGAATTCTTAGATGTATTTATAGTAGAAACAGCTTTCCTGAAATAATAAATTATTGCTGTTTTTCCTTCTGTGTCGATTATCCTAGGCAACATTCTGCCAAGCATCCTGGTCACCACAAATGCTGAGGACATCCAGAAGAGGTTTGTATTCTGTCCTGACCCCAAAAGAATGTGTAGTGCAGCTGTGCATACACTTTGTTCTGATCTCATGAGGTTTTCTCATGACACTGAGAAGTCACTAAGGGGTCATCTGGACTGCCTTTTGATATAGGTGTTGATAAGAAGTTGAATCAATTATGAAGGAAAATGAGCTGTAATCTAGGTGAATGTAGCTTATGCAAAGTGATCATAATTTATTTTCAGACCTACCTTCACGAAATCTGTGTCCCTTTTAGGCACAAGTATAGATAATATGGATACACAGTCTCAATTCACAATATATTGGAGTCTAAGGAATAAATTAAAATTGAAAGGCTGACTAGAAAAAAATACTTTTAAAGAATTTAACCACATGATTAGAAGGTTTTTGTAACCAAATAGAACTCCTTCAATTTCAAATAGCTCAAAGTTTTGTTTCAAAATAACTTGAGACTTTCAGAGGAAAAAATAAATCATTTTGAGATAAGTGATTGTTGTGAAAAATATGGAACAGAAAAATACTTCAGAGGGATCTCACAAGAGCAGAGGGCAGAATCACCTTCCTCGACCTGCTGACCAGACCTTTTTGTGATGCAGCCCAGGCAGGGTTGACTTTTTGGCATGCAAGAGCACATTGCTGAGTAATGTTGAGTTTTTCTCTGCAAATACCCCCAAGTCATTTTCCCCAGGGCTTGTCTCGATCCATTCTCCTCCCAGCCCGTACTTGTGCTTGGGATTGCTCCAGCCCAGGCACAAGACCTTGCACTTGACTTTGTTGGACTTCATGAGGTTTGCACAGACCCACCTCTCAAACCTGACAAGGTCCCTCTGGATGTCCTCCCTTCCCTCCAGCCTGTCAACCACACCACACAGGCTGGTGCAGTTGCAAACCTGCTGAGGATCTATTAAATGGGTCAGAAAAGCCTGTCCCTGCAGCCAGCACCTGCAGGTGAACTGGAATGTTACTGCCTGCTGTTCACAGTGCTGCAACAAGTGAATAAGAAGTTACTACGGTAAGTAATGTCTCAGTTTGAAGTCTTAGCTAATTTTTAAGATGATAACACAGGAATTTATCAAAATATTTTGTAAATATATTTTCTTTTTTTAAAAAATTATGTCTTTATATAAAAACTAAAAATAGTCAATTATAAAATGCCAGATGATTGCAAAACTTAACTCTGTTTCTTATGTATGTGTTCAAGTCTACTTAGTAGTTTTTGAAACATGGAATCTGCTTTCAATTTGCTTAAACCTGTTGGATAATAGGAAGACATGAACAGATATGTAAGGGCTGTGCTAAATATACTTGATCTTGCATTACTATAGATAACTGGGTGGATTACTGAATTCTGTTGCTTGTAATACACATTTCTATAAAATACTTTATTGCTTCAGAAATAGAATATATATAGTGAAAATACATAGTTGAAACATATGTGCACATACATTATCTACAGATGGAGCCATTATAAAAATATCATAGCACAGATAAATCTTTCAAAAGTTTTCTGTATATCAAAATGTTTATACACTTAATATAACAAACAAGCTATATCTAGGAATGAGAGTACATTAGCTGTTTGTGAAATGCAAACTGCTCATAGTCTAAATATAGCATGGTTTCTTACAGACAGTGAAATTTATTGCACAAATTGCCTCTAAATTAAAGCACTCTATAAGGGTGCTACTTCAGATGATATTTTTTCTTCCTTTTCATTTAAATATGGACAACTAGAAGTAGAAATTAAGCAGTTCTGGAAGTAAAATTTATGCCTTAGGAAGCCTGAAAAATAAGTGATTGTGCTCTCTCAAACCACTCATAACCCAAGGCTGCCTACATATGACATCAAAATGCCCTCATGATAAAATCCCATTATCAAAATGTGATCTCTGTTTTTATTTTTATGCTCCTTAGTCATTATTTGAATAGCTGGCAATGAAAGCATACACATTTTAATTATGATTTCAAATTTGTTTCCCATTAAGATGAACCAAGGGATAATTTCTTTCAAGGCCTTAGGTAGGCTGTAGTGAAAAAGCGGAATCATTCTATGGTTATTTCAGATAATAGAGATGATTTTTTTTTAGCACTGTATGGATCAGAAGTGTAAATTATTTCCCATGAATCTTGAATCTGCAGGAATAATTCTCCTGGCCAGATGGATCAGACTTGGCTCATCTGTTCCTGTTCCATATGCCTTGGTACACAAAATAAGTTAACACTCAAATTTTAGTTGGGAACACCTGCCTCACTTTTGTAAGAAAATAACAACTAGGATGTTTTGCAGAAGTCTCAAAACTAGACCAAGTAAGTGTATTACTTCTGTAATTTCACATTTAAGCTGTTGATGATGGAGGAGACATAGGCTTTGGTTCCTGCTGTGAAGATTATTGCAATATTGAGTCCACATTTATTTGATGACTCTTCCTGTATAAATATGTCAATTTATATAATGATACCTGTGTTGCTTTTCTGGCAGTGCTACTCTTCTACTCATTGAGACAAAGTGAGATAGATTCCATGGAACAGAACGAGGAAGCTTCTGTTTCTTCTCTTATGACAATCAAAATATCCCAGAGCTTGAAACACATAGCCTTGGACCATATATAACAAAATGCAAACTATATCTGACAGATTACAGAAAAGGCTCTACAACTGAGCTTTTAAACAAATAAATAAATAAATAAAAACCCAACCTAGGGTTATACTTATTGCTAGACCTGAGCAGAAAATGAGAGAACAAGGTAAATGAAAAGTTTTTAATTCCAGCTTCTCACGTCAGATGAAGATGTTCTCTTCCCAGAGCTTCCACCTCAGAAGTTTCTGAAGGATCTCAAAGTCTTTTGAGAAAAAAAAATGCTATTCCTCATCCAACCTTAAGAAGACAGAATCATCATCAAACAACTTTTATGCCAAATTACACAGTTGCTAAACAAGGAAAACTTTGAAGAACATTCACTTTGCACAGATGTACTACAGCAATCTCAACATAGAAAGAAGAATAATTACCCAAAATATCAGATTTTGTTCATCTGTTGTTAATTTTCTGTGATGTTTTTACTCACTTCCATGGTCTCAATATCTTCTGCAAAATATTAATAAGAAAATGGTATAGGGATGTATATTCTCAATTGGCTTTGGTCTCAGTGTGTACTGCAAGATTGCCTCAATTTGTGGTTAAGACCCTGGAAGCAACTGCATGGGTGAAATCACCAAGCTTTTAACATATGATAGCTCACAATTCCTTATGTGTCTTCTGTGTGGAGCATGGAAACAGGGAATTCAGAGGCTGGAAGAAATAGCAGAGTCAGGCAATGAGCAGGACACCTCTTCAGAGCATCACATTGCTCAGAACAAGACAGTCACAGCTAAGAAAATACCCACTATGTCTTCTGGATTGGTGGAATTGTAATAATTTTTATTAGCTTTTGTAACTTCCTGTCTTCCAAAATGACATGATGAAGGTATGACTTCCTTCTGCTTATCCCTAAGTTGTTACTGCATTTCTACAATGGAGGGAGGTCCTGAGATTAACAGAAAACACTACTTTTAAAAATGCAAACAGTCATTTAAATTCACATGCCACTTTCATCCATATAAGAAATAACTGTAATAACACATATATATTCAACATATTTTGCTAGGATTTACTTTCCTGATTGCATTTGTATATTTACCTTGTCAAAATACTGCTGGAGTCAGTTTGTATGTGAATTTGAGTCAATTTAAGATGATATTTACATGGAAGTGAAGCTTAAACTGCTGGAATTTGGTCAAGTTTGAGAAGAAGCAGTGAGCCCTGGAGTCTCAATTCATGAATGGGACAGGGTCAGGAAAACGCTCTAAGATCTTTTGGATTGTGTTCAATGGTCAGCATGCACAAAAAGTTCTTAATGTGGGATATATCTAGCTCTGTGAGTTGTGCCAAAATAGAAGGAATTTTTAATGTAAATGGAAGCAGAACTTCAGCAATGTCAAAACATGAGTGCTTATGTGGACAAAGAACCTGCCAAATTAGGCAGCAGCTGAAAGAAATCTCTTTAAAGATATTTTGTGGACATAGCATCAAAAGTGGGAATTAGTCTGATGTCAGGGCTTCTTGCTAAAATAAAATAATATTTTCTCCTGTCTGCAGAGTTGGTATAGCAGAACTCCCCGAAACTCCATCAAACATAAAGCACGTTTTTGTTTACCATTGACCAAGATGATCTGAGTGGCTTCCCTCTTCTAATGTGGAAGCTGAAACTAAAAATCAACCTGGGGAAAAAAAACCCCAAACCACTCTACAAAAAAATGGTATTAGATCACTGCTTTATTTTTAGGTCTAACACAGCAGAGGTGTTTTTATGGTACCTGTCAGTGTACAATAGGCAAACATCTGTAGAAAGTAAACCATAAGCAGTAAGCTGTAGAAACTTTTCAGGCTCTTCCGTTTGAAGGACCAAAAAATAAACTTGAATGCCATATAACCTTTCTGTTTTCCAAAGTATTGAACATTTCATAAAAGGATGACTGCTTTTAAACAAAAAGGATTACAAAACCAATGAGGTGCTGTTACAAAAATCTATACAATATACTTGTGAAAATGCAGCTCATTATGGAGTATGACAGATAATTCTTCAGTTAAAAGGCACTGTTGTATAGACTGTAAAGACATATGGATTGCATTGACCAAATTTAATGTGAGATGATTTTTTCCAACAAATAAAGCCTGTCCTCTGCTCTTTGTTCCATGAGAAGTTCTGTAACAGGGAGGTATTAACACAAGGTGTTTGCTAGGGTGTGGTTTTAAATGGTGAACTTTGTACGTTACATGAAACATTTAAATCCCTCCCCACCTTGATTGCTTGAAGAAAACATCTGCCTGTCTTTCTCAGCAAATGGTTTATCAGGTTAAGTTTATTTAAAAGTACATTCTCTATCTCCATATATATCTTAGGGTGACTGTATGATGCTTGCATCCCAAATCATCTGTCCCGTTTATGCTGGATATTAAGTTCTGCACTTTTAAGACTGGTTCTGAGAGTAAAGGGGGGAAAAAAGAAGTGTGGAGTTTGTTTTTAGAAAGGGCACTCACTCCTCTGCATTCCTTCTCCTGGACAGTGTTGTCTGCAGCAGGGACAGACACAAGAGAGAGCTCTCCTTTGCTTTTATGTTTTTTTTTTTTTTTAATTGGGTTTGTTTGTTTGTTTGTTTGTTTGTTTTTTGGTTTGTTGGTCTTGTTGTTCTTGTTGTTGTTGCTGCTAGCTGAGGCAGATAAGTTCCCTGGATTGTGTTTTTTTTTTCTCTTGGAACTGATCAGCCTGCTCTGGACTGAAAACCCAGAAAAACACCGGGAGCTCACACCCGTGGCCCACCAGGACCTGCGACGCTGCATTCCAGCACCAGAGGGACTGATAAGGGACTGAGCGAGCCCAGCGACACCTCAGGGCAAGGACTTCCTGAATTTGCCTTCTCTTCAGAACTGCAAGATGTTTTATCGTTTAATATTATACATTTTTTATGCTTGTGAGAATTTTGCTTGTTAAATAAACAGCTTTTTCCATTTTCCTCCAAGGAAATATTTTCCCAAACCATTGGGGGAGGGGCCATTTGGGTTTGTTTTTCAGAGGGGACACCTTTGGAAGTTTTCTCCCAAATTTGAGCTAAACCAGGACACCATGTTTGAGAGGAATATTTGAAAGAATAAGAAAAGTCATGTAAGAAAAAATTCCAGGCTAACAGAAATTTCTCTATAACAGAAATAGAGACCAATAAGACCATGGCTTATTTTATGAAACATACAAATAATGTAACTGTTTTCCATTTTTAAAAAATGTATTCTTTATATATTTATATTCTATCTAATCAGAATTTAGGCTTGAACCATAAACTACAGTTTATGTAAATTAGGCTGAAGTGTAAATGCTCAATTTTACTGAAATTTGTCAACTCAATATTTTAAAGTGTACACTATTTAGTGTAGTACACTTAGGAAGCTAAAGAATTTATACAGGATTAATGAACTCCATTAACTATAACTAAATTAGCTGCAGCTATTTTGGTGGTAAATATAATATCAAACCCAATTTTTGTTTGCTATTTGAAAGAAGATATTGAGTTTCTTGTGAAATAGAACTCATAAAAAAAGTAGCTCAATAGAATATTTGGCCAGATTCTCACATAAACAAATAGAAAACTCTAAGCAAAGTAATGAAGTTATGTTTTATGAACCTTCTGGAATAAGCAGAAAAACAAACAGAGGTTAATCAGTCTAGAAATGTCATAAGTGGATTTCTATTGTTTAGAGGCTTCAGATTTTTCTCACATTCCAGTTACAGGAAGAAAACTACTTTTTGTGGCTTTCTGCAAGTCTAATCTACCACTATATAAATATATAAATGTCTCTATATCATTTTCATCAATCATTGTGAAACACAAAATAATAGCATTTAAACTATAAAACAGCATTCTGCAAAAACTTTTTCCTTGGAAAGAGGAACAATTTCTTGAAATATTTCTCCTGGATTCAAGATCATATATTAACCAGACGTGTACTCATGCTGTCTGCTGGTTAATCATAAAGTTCATACCTTAGTTTTTGGCAATTATAATTTATTCTGTAGTGCAAAAAGGCAGTTTCTTCTGGAGTGTTTCAGACATTTAGGAGAACATCTGTTTTACTATGAATGCACATAAAACTGAAGTGTAAAGAATATTTAAAGAAATATAATGAATCTGAAGTAGAGATTATAAGAAAATATAGGAAAACTGTCATTTGTTAGTTTTCATTTTACCTGCCAGAACAAAAATAGCACTCTCAAGAACATTTATGAAAATACATAAAAGAACAGCAGAACTTCCAGAAATGCCTTTTCCAGAAATGTATTTTTAGAATACTCACTTTTCAATCTCTCTGAAAAGAAATCATAAGAATAACTGTCAGATTTACCCAGGGAATAATACCTTTTTTCACTCTCTCTCTTTGTTTTTCTTAATTTCCTCCCAATTTCCCAGTCCTTTCCCCCGTGGTCATTTCTCACACAGGAGCCCTACTGACATCTATGAGGTTCAATACACTGAATGAATAACAGAGGCTGATACGGACTGACCATAAATTCCCATTTTTCCCCCATCCTGCCAGTCATGGGACAGGTAGAAAGTAGAAAAGTCAAGAAAGTGAAGATGTGCCTGGGAAGTAGCAAGGGGTGGAGTGAAGGTGTTTTTCTGTTTCCTACCATCCCACTTTGATTTTCTTTGGAAACAAGCTACAATAATTTCCCCCAGCTGAGTCTGCTTTTCCCTTGACAGTAATTGGTAGGTGATGTCCTTGTCTTTATCTTGACCCACAGGTTTTTCCATCTTATATTTTCCCCTTGTTCTGTTGAGAAGGAGAGAGGAAGCAGCTGGGTGGGTATNTCTTGTTGTTCTTGTTGTTGTTGCTGCTAGCTGAGGCAGATAAGTTCCCTGGATTGTGTTTTTTCTTTCTCTTGGAACTGATCAGCCTGCTCTGGACTGAAAACCCAGAAAAACACCGGGAGCTCACACCCGTGGCCCACCAGGACCTGCGACGCTGCATTCCAGCACCAGAGGGACTGATAAGGGACTGAGCGAGCCCAGCTACACCTCATGGCAAGGACTTCCTGAATTTGCCTTCTCTTCAGAACTGCAAGATGTTTTATCGTTTAATATTATACATTTTTTATGCTTGTGAGAATTTTGCTTGTTAAATAAACAGCTTTTTCCATTTTCCTCCAAGGAAATATTTTCCCAAACCATTGGGGGAGGGGCCATTTGGGTTTGTTTTTCAGAGGGGACACCTTTGGAAGTTTTCTCCCAAATTTGAGCTAAACCAGGACACCATGTTTGAGAGGAATATTTGAAAGAATAAGAAAAGTCATGTAAGAAAAAATTCCAGGCTAACAGAAATTTCTCTATAACAGAAATAGAGACCAATAAGACCATGGATTATTTTATGAAACATACAAATAATGTAACTGTTTTCCATTTTTAAAAAATGTATTCTTTATATATTTATATTCTATATAATCAGAATTTAGGCTTGAACCATAAACTACAGTTTATGTAAATTAGGCTGAAGTGTAAATGCTCAATTTTACTGAAATTTGTCAACTCAATATTTTAAAGTGTACACTATTTAGTGTAGTACACTTAGGAAGCTAAAGAATTTATACAGGATTAATGAACTCCATTAACTATAACTAAATTAGCTGCAGCTATTTTGGTGGTAAATATAATATCAAACCCAATTTTTGTTTGCTATTTGAAAGAAGATATTGAGTTTCTTGTGAAATAGAACTCATAAAAAAAGTAGCTCAATAGAATATTTGGCCAGATTCTCACATAAACAAATAGAAAACTCTAAGCAAAGTAATGAAGTTATGTTTTATGAACCTTCTGGAATAAGCAGAAAAACAAACAGAGGTTAATCAGTCTAGAAATGTCATAAGTGGATTTCTATTGTTTAGAGGCTTCAGATTTTTCTCACATTCCAGTTACAGGAAGAAAACTACTTTTTGTGGCTTTCTGCAAGTCTAATCTACCACTATATAAATATATAAATGTCTCTATATCATTTTCATCAATCATTGTGAAACACAAAATAATAGCATTTAAACTATAAAACAGCATTCTGCAAAAACTTTTTCCTTGGAAAGAGGAACAATTTCTTGAAATATTTCTCCTGGATTCAAGATCATATATTAATCAGACGTGTACTCATGCTGTCTGCTGGTTAATCATAAAGTTCATACCTTAGTTTTTGGCAATTATAATTTATTCTGTAGTGCAAAAAGGCAGTTTCTTCTGGAGTGTTTCAGACATTTAGGAGAACATCTGTTTTACTATGAATGCACATAAAACTGAAGTGTAAAGAATATTTAAAGAAATATAATGAATCTGAAGTTGAGATTATAAGAAAATATAGGAAAACTGTCATTTGTTAGTTTCCATTTTACCTGCCAGAACAAAAATAGCACTCTCAAGAACATTTGTGAAAATACATAAAAGAACAGCAGAACTTCCAGAAATGCATTTTCCAGAAATGTATTTTTAGAATACTCACTTTTCAATCTCTCTGAAAAGAAATCATAAGAATAACTGTCAGATTTACCCAGGGAATAATACCTTTTTTCACTCTCTCTCTTTGTTTTTCTTAATTTCCTCCCAATTTCCCAGTCCTTTCCCCCGTGGTCATTTCTCACACAGGAGCCCTACTGACATCTATGAGGTTCAATACACTGAATGAATAACAGAGGCTGATACGGACTGACCATAAATTCCCATTTTTCCCCCATCCTGCCAGTCATGGGACAGGTAGAAAGTAGAAAAGTCAAGAAAGTGAAGATGTGCCTGGGAAGTAGCAAGGGGTGGAGTGAAGGTGTTTTTCTGTTTCCTACCATCCCACTTTGATTTTCTTTGGAAACAAGCTACAATAATTTCCCCCGGCTGAGTCTGCTTTTTCCTTGACAGTAATTGGTAGGTGATGTCCTTGTCTTTATCTTGACCCACAGGTTTTTCCATCTTATATTTTCCCCTTGTTCTGTTGAGAAGGAGAGAGGAAGCAGCTGGGTGGGTATCTGACAGCCAAGCTTAACCCAGCAAGAAAACAAAGGAGAATTCTCAGATAAAGAAGGTGCAGAGGTGCAAGGGAATGAGTGCAAGAGAATCTGCTGACGGGGAGAAGGCTCCCAGACAGCCAAAGAGAACATCAGAGCAAAATGCCAACAGTCTTAATGACATAGCCAGTGCAAATGCAGTGGGAGACATCTGCATTTATGCTTTGAGACTGGCTGGAAGAAAAAAATGGAAAGTTGTGTTGCTGCTGGAGGGAATAATCCAACACTTCAGGCATAGCCCTTTTTTCTCACCAGCTCCTTAACCAGTTTTCCCATTAGCTGCATCTTGGAAGGTTGTGTGGCTCCCCCAGTCTTACTGCTCCCCCAAACTCCACTATCCTCAGTCTCAAACCAATCTCAGATTCCTTCTAAACTCTCTTCCCTGATCTTCTTTCATGTGTTTTTCTCCTACTGCAAAACTTCTTGTTATCTACTGCAGAGATATTATACTCCAGCTTCAGCTATTTTGATCTCATACCTTGAGGCAGTGAGGGTTAATTCAATTTTGAATTGCTGCTGCCAGCCTTTAATTTCTTAGTAGTGTGGTGCATACAGCTCCTTAAAACATTGTTGTACTTTTAAAGCTTATTGAACTTGCAGAAAATATTAATAGGCTACAACAACCAGTGCTCTATACTTAACAGCTGCAGAGTAGCATTGTCCACATTTCCTGATTAAATGTGACCATGTTATTGCAAAAAACAAAATTGCTGGAGTTGTATGGTTTAAATCAGTCAGTCATGAGCATAAATATCAGCATTATCCTACAAGTACAGTTTGTCAGTTTGTAATCTGATATATTCTATTGTTCCTTCTCAATCCTGTGTATGATTTATGCCATTCTGCAGAACCATAACAGATCAGATGTGCCTTGGCACCCTCCTGTCTAAGTAGGCATCATCCTGTACATACCAATGTTAGAATGCAGCAAACAGATTTTTACTACGTGCAGAACTGATGCAGTCTGGAATTCACAAATCCATTAAGGGAAAATAATCTGGGTTATAGAGTCAACTTCTGCTTTAGATGATGCAAAACTACTGCAGTATACCATTTATGGCTTTGTGCATATTTCAAGACAGCAGACATATATTCCCATTAATGTCCCCTAAGGGAGATGTACACAAGGAAACTTTAAAATGAAAGGGTGAGCTTTTGTGTTTGACTCTGAAAAGTTGTGTGTGAGTAATAGTTTTTGAAGGCACACGGAATGTTGGTTTCTTACATAAGGAGAGATTTGCCCTCCTTAAGGGACCAGTGATACTAGTGAGATCCTATTTTTCTGATGAGCTCATTGAGTTAATTTTTAAAATAAAATCCAGATATCCCTCTATGTATAAGCATGGTTATATTGTCAAAACAATGAATTAATAGAGATATTAATTAGAGGAATGAATAACATTAATTTCTTTCTCCTATCAAGCTTTAGTGTTGAGAACATTTTCTTACTCATTCTGGACCACTAAACAGCATTTAAAGCCCAACTTCAGCCATTCGTTTTGGACAATTCCAACCCATCAAAACTGTTTTTGCCTTCATAGTAGGGGAACAAATCCTTTATTCAACAGAAAAAAGGAAACAATAGGAAAAAATAAAAGTTTTCTGATTGTTTTTGATTATCATATGCCAGTCAACAAAAAAATAATTCTCATTAGTGTATATATAAAATTACAGACAGTGTATCAGAAGGTTCATTCTTCTCCAGGTGTGCCAGTAGACTACTCTCAGACTGTATCTTGCATGTGGTTGCTACTGAAATATGCCTTGTGGAGTTAGAAAACATAAAGAAACATACAAAACAACATATTAATTTGCTATAGCACATGTTAATAGAAAGCATTATCATGTCTCATTTATGCTATTAATTTGTGTCATAACTATCTTTTGACTTAATATTATTATTATTTTCTTCTGCAGGGATCTTAATAATTCTGTATCTCTTGTACTAATCACTGTTCTGACAGAGGGAAGAGTGAAGTAAATTAGTTTTAAGAAATTTCCTGCCTTATTAATTTTACCAGTGGAAAAACATTCCTTCTGTCATATTCTCCTCAGTTAATACCCTCTTCTCTTCAGCAGTCTAAGCCTGAAGATTCTGACTTAATTAATAATTTTTGATTCTAAAGTTTTCCTGATGGATTTGGGGTCCTAGACATCTGGCCTAAGGCAGCTTTGGGAGTGTGAGTGGTTACTTCCCTTCATGCCCAGCACCTTGATTTCTGCCTCCCTTATATTCGTCCTGGCTCCTTGTCCTGGTTTAGGGCAAATCTGGGAGGAAACCTCCCGAATGGGGGTCTCTCTGGAAAGCAAGCTGGAACTGCCCCTNGGGGAAAAAAAAAAAATCAACAGTCCAGCAGCAGGAATGCGGAGGAGGGGTTGGTTCTACAAAACAAACTCCACGCTTCTCTTTTTCTCCCCCTTCGCTCTAGGAACCAGTCTTAAAGCTACAGAACACAATATCTAACACAGACAGAACAGACGATTTGGGATAGAAGCATCATACAGTCACCCGAGGACAAGCCTTCACTCTCAACTGAGGAAATCCCAGACGAAAGGTGGGTTAGGATCTAACTTCTATCAATGGGCTAAGTAACGAAATCTTTGCACAAGGTGTCAGCTGATCTCCTTCTGCATACAGACCCAGCTGGAGGTGAATTTGTCTTTGGCTGAGGTCTGTCAGCAGCCAGGCTGCCTCCTTAGCAGTCAGCCTACTCCTTGTAAGAGCCATCTCCAGCAGGCATTGACTTCAGTGTCACTGGAGATGGTATGACACTGAAAATTATCTCAAACCTGGGGAAAGTATCTGAAAAATATGAGCCTTGAATAGAAGGTGAGTTACATTCTAGACTGATTTTCCTAAAAAAATCCTTGCCTTATTCTCAGAGAGAGGCTGCTGTCTTTGTCTCCTGGACCAGGTGTGGTGGCGATGGTTTGCTCAGATGGCCTCTTTCATATTCTTCTTATAAATCATGTTGGACTTTTTTCACATAAATTCTAAAGAAACTAATCAAATGTTATTACCTTGGTTTTAAAAAGCATTGTATTTCTCCACAGCAAGCAGTTTGAGTAGTTTTTCAAAATAGTTTGAGATTTACTCAAATGAGAGTTTTAATTTAGAGAGGTTGCTTCAGGCACAGGGAATTAATATAATCACTTTTTAGTCCTTTAAGTTACACCTTCACAGAAAGCTATCAGTTTTACAAGGCTGAAGAGACTGTGCTATTGTCAGATTAAATTAACTCTACATTTAAATTCACAACAGTCCCTGATTAAAAAAAAAACAAAAATCCTTAGCAGGGATATATATAAAAAGCCTCAAGATTGCAATTGTTTGGAAATTGCAGCACTCACTCACATTCTTAAAACTTGTACTTTAACAAAACAGTTGAACCACATTTATTTATGTTGGTATTTCTTTGGGATTATCAAGTAGAAGTAGTCTTAGAATTGGAATAATTTTAGAAGCAATTCAGCTGTAGCACTTTGCTGCACAAGTATTTGCTCTTGTTTCCTACTCAAAAGGATCCTAGAAAATAAAATAACTTCTTTTTGAGTTGAGGATCATAAGGCCATGTAACAAATGATGCTCCCAGCATCTCACAGCAGTAGCTAAGACAGATTACCATCTTCCTCAGTTATAATTTTCTATGATGGTTTAGGACAGTGCTTTAGCAAAGTGCTGTTGCCAGCATTGAATGATAATATTCTTCATCACTTGAGAGGGCAATGACAACAAAAATGGTACAAGTTTGAAGGTTTTGGAAGAAAAATACATAGGTTTTAACCTGCAACATGCTTGAGAGGGATCAGAAATCTGGTTTCTTAGAACTTATTGCCAGGTTGGAACAGAGTAAGAAGAACCTGTATCCTGAGTTATCTCTCAGCATGAAACTGAATGACACTTTAAACTACTTAATATCATTACAATATAATGTAAAATATAGAGTGGAAGAAAAGTTTTCAAAATCCTGAAACCTGTCCCAAAGATTATTTTTTCTGAAAAATACAATGAAAGTTTTCTAAAAAAATCTTTCTATATTCCTAACACAGTTGAAAGACATTAATGGGAGAGGCAGACCCAAGGAAAATATCATATATGGGCCTGTTACTAGCAGGCCTGTTGTTGTAGATGGCTTACCTTGGTGGCTTTTAGACTGACTTAAAGCAATACAGGCAGACTGTGGGCTTAGCATAAGTCATATTACTATGTTAAACTCTGGTTAAGAAAATTGTTAGAGGGCTTCCTCTCCCAAAATTAAGGTGTGAAGGAGACTATACGCCAAAGTTAATAGTACGGATTTTATTTGACATTAAACGTGAGGGAGAGGAGGGGAAGAGAGAGAGAAATAGGGAAAGGTGGGGGAGAGGAAGAGAGTAACAGAGAAACAGATCAAGTAGAAAGTATTACCACTCCATGGGTCCCAACAACCTCCTGCTGATGCTCTTCTGGTCTTCTTGGAGGTGAGGTCCCTCAAAACAGAGTTTAATGAATTCATACACATTTGGGCTGGGCGAGAGTGCCCAGGTACTTCTCTGGGTGGGAGACAAGTTTGACACTGTCTCTTGCGGCAGACTCTGGAGCCATTGCATCACTTTGTATCCCCTGCAAGGCTGGTGCAAGGCCTCGGGAACCAGTTGGGTGGAGGGGGACACTTTGGGGGTTTATGACAGCGCTCAGCTGCCTCTCAGGTGAATGTCCTGTGTATGTGACCCTCCCAGGGTGGGGAGCCAGTTTGTGTCGGGGAGGATGGGTTTTCGCTCCCTCTGACCACAGGTTAACACCACACACCCAAAACTCTCCTCCTCCCCCTTTGATTTGGGGGCATGTGTGCAAACGTGGCCTAATGTTCTGGGGTGACTTTATGATGCTTGTATCCCCAAGGTGAGCCTGTGGGCTATGGCCTCCCCCAGCATAAACCCAGCCAGAGCTGAGTTTCAGGACAGCCGCTGGGTTTGGCTTTCCTTGTAGATACATTCTCGTTCCTCAGCCTTGTTTGCTTTTCCCTAGACCTTAAAAATTTGGTTGAAATCACAGTCCCAAGTTCCAGTCAGGAGGGATATTCAGGGAGGGGTAGGCTTCAGTGACTGCAACTTTATACAGTTTTGCCATAATGGGCAAAAAGTGCTTCATAACAATGTTTTAACCATTAACCATAGCATTTCTGTCTCTCACACACTGAGCCTGGAGAGACTTGGTAGTTCCCAATACTTTGTTCCTTACATCTCTTTTGTCACTACCATAGCCATAAACAATAGACAAATTCCATGGAAGACAGGGTGACTGTGGTGGGATAGGATGCATAAACTAAAGTAATATGCTGGAGCTGGAAGATTAAAAAATGGGCAGAACAAAGTGGCTGGATCTTATAGAAATGTGGAGAAGGTAGGTAGCTAGCAGGGACTTGATATAACCTCTGTTGTGGAGAGTTGCTGCAGTTTCATAGACATATCCAAGAAATGTTAGGCAGCCAAAAAGATCTAGATAAGGGGAAAAAAATGAAAAGCAGTCAAAGAATTCCTTTGACAATTTCATTAGGGAGGACAGAGTAATGTAATGATTTCTCTGCATCAGAGATATGTTGTGGGTTGACCTTGGCTGGATGGCAGGTCTTCACCAAAGCCATTCCATCACTTCCCTCCCCACAAGGACAGGAGAGAGAAATTACAACTAAAATTTTGTGGATAAAGATGAGGACAGAGAGACATCACTCACCAGTTACTGTCATGAGAAATACAGGCTCCATTTGGGGAAATTACTATAATTTATTACCAATAAAATCAGAGTAGGATGAAGAGAAAATAAAATCCAAATCTTAACATCACTACTGCTCCTTCTTCCTGGGTTCAACTTCACTTCTTCATTCTCTACCTTCTTCCCCTGGCAACACAGAGAGATGAGGAATGGGGATTGTAGTCAGTTCATTACACATTGTCTCTGCTACTCCTTCCTCCTCAGGGAAGGACTATTCACACTCCCAGTTTCAGAATGGGGTCCCTTCAATGGAAGAAAGTCCTCCATGAACTTCTTCAAAGTGTGGTCTTCCCATAGGATTAAGTTCTTCATGAACTCTTCCCGAGTGCTCTTTCATGAACAGTGTGGGTCCCCACAGGGCCACAAGTACTTCCAGCAAACTTGCTCCAGCGGGCCCCTCTCTCCATGGATCTTCACATCCTGCCAGCATCCACCTGCTCTGTAGTAGGGCTCTCCCCAGGCTGCAGGTGGATCTCTGCATCCCCTGGCCCTCCATGGGCTGCAGGGGCACAGCTGCCTCACCATGGGATGTGCCACGGGCTGCAGGGGAATCTCAGCTCTGGCACCTGGAGCATCTCCTGCCCCTCCTTCTGCACTGACCTTGGAGTCTGAGGAGCTGTTCCCCTCACATACTCTCACTCCTTGTTTTTTCCCCACATGGTCCCCCTCCTGAAATATGTTGCCCAAGGCTGTTAATGTTATCACCACTGCTGATTGTCTTTGCCCTGGCAAGTGGTAGGTCCACCTCAGAGCCAGGTGACACTAGAAAAGCTTCTGGCGGCTTCTCAGAGAAGGCATCCCTGTAGTCCCACAGCCACCAAAACTTGGCCAGGCAAACCCAATACAGTGGGAAAAAGGGTAGAAGTGTTTTCTGACTGAATTGTCCAGAAAAACTTCAGAGTGAGGAATACAGTTGTCATGCTGCAGACATCTAAGGGACTATGAAAGACCAAACAGGCTTTTGGTTGAAAATGAAAATGTTTTCTCAATATGAGATAATAAGATGTTGTGGGTAGGAGTGAAAGAAGACATTTGAGGGAGTCTTTGAGTTACTACCAAGAGAGGGTTACACACTGTGTTCCTTCCAGAGGCACTTGCTGTGTTTGGTGCACGTGCCATGCTGTTAAATAAACACTCAGATGCCAGAGTCCACAATGCCCACAATTACAGCAAAATAAAAGATTTCTGCCTCGCTGTAAGCAGATGTGCTAAGATCAGGCTAAACCAAGAAAAGTTTTGGAGGGTCTCCTCTGAGTATTAACCAGGCAGTTCTTGAAGAAAAGGGAACTTCATTATTCCAAGCCACATTTTTCAAAGGGAGAAAGGAAGATGCTTTCTTCTAATAATAAAAGTTTATATTCTGAGAAGACAGTAGAGTTGTGTTATGTTATAATTCTTTGTTTTATAATCATTGCTTTAAAATCTATTTTCTGTTTTTTCACATGTAATCATAAAACTGAAAACTTTACAAAATTATGACTTCTAAGTCAAACTGTAGATTTGCCAGCAAGATGAGTTCCACACTTAGAAAAGAAAAAATAAAGAGATATAGATAGGTCAAGAATGTTTTAAGTCACTTTTGACTGTTAAAGCCTTTGTCTGTATTTTTTTTCAATCCTACTTGTAGTACTTGAACATTGATAGATGGTTACTCTCCATGTTGTGTAAACTTCAGGCTCGGTATTTAGAGAGTTAAAATATATGACTTCTAGAGCAATGTATTCAATGTCTCTTTTTTATAGTTTCTTTTTCATGAAAGGTGCGAAACAGTGAAAGTGCTCAGAAAATGTATCCAAATTGTAAACCTAGTAAGTTTTGCACCAATTGTAATTATTTTTCTTCTACTGTTAATATTTACTTACAGCACATATTGCTAATCCTGATAAAACCTTTCTTTCCATTCCTGGATGCTGATAAAACAAGGTTGCATGTAGAATTGTTAAAGGAGTTTTGCATTGAACAAATCCCAATAAGAACAAGTAGCAAGATATAAAGCATTAAAAAAATCTAGACTTTAATGTGAGAGCCTAAGTCTCTTGAAACATCTGACCCTACCTATCTCTGTAGAACTCTGGAAAGGTATGTACTGTACTAATATTTGTAACCCATTTTCTATTAGCTGTGTAATATGACATTTTACTACTGAAGTGTGACACCAAAACATCTCCAAAAATCAACTGCAGTGAAAATGAATATTTCCACTTTTTTTTTTTCAATTTTGATGCTTTACAGGTTGCTTTATAGGCAGAATTACTGGTGATATCTCCAGTTTGCAGAAACAACTATCAACGTGACTTTTAAACTAAGGTAATGTGAAATAATATGATTCATTTTTCTTTTTTCCGGAATGGTCAAAAGCAGCACAGTGCAGGGGAAGGCAAACTTGTTGCTTCATACAGTCCCATGGAATGTAATATATATACCAAGGTGTTGCTTCACTGAGTATCAGTCAAGCAAAGTACCTAAAATTCCAGTTCCTTGCTCCTTGTCCATGTCATGGACTTCAGACTCAGGTATACTGTTGGGGAAAAAAAAAAATTCCAATTGGATTTCAGAATTTAAAAGCACTTCTGCTTTAAGCTCAATCAACTGAATTGAGCTACTTGTCTCTGGGTTATGACAATAATTCTCCCCTCTGGCAAATTATATTCAAACTTCAAGTGTGTTGTTCACATAATAAGTTCCCATTCTGAAAGCAAAGACATTATTGGAGCACTTACTAATATTAATATGAATCTGTCAAACTTCATCTTTGTCCCCTTTAATTGCCTGAATTATCAAATTTTACAGATAATCTGCTTCCTATGTATTTAAAATATTTCCTCACATTTCCTTTATTGGTTTTGATGTTTTATTTATGATATTTTTTACTCCTCAATTCTGTATTTAATTGTGTCTAGCTTTCATAGGCATCTCTTTGTGATACAGTATGTTGTAATGATATGTTGATGACACTTCTAGCAAAAAGTGTTGCAAGATTATCTAATTTACAAAGTTAGCTTCTTGCACATGCTATATACCTCTGGTGACACTTATTACACACCCGGTAATGCAACAAACCTAATTTTGTTCAAAACTAAGTCCAAAATTGAAATGAGAATAATGTTGGATTTTGGTTTTAATTACAATCAATATCAAAATCAAAACCATTGTAACCTGAAGTAAAGTTCTTGGAGTGTTGTAGTCCAGTTTCCATTTTCAGTTTACCCATGGTTATTTTTCTTCATGAATTTGAGTTTGAAAATTACTTACGGGTACAGGATTTCTCAAATTCAAAAGAAATTGCTTAAATTTAAATATAAATTATCAAATATTTCATTAACATCAAAATAATAAACAAAATCATTTGCTTCTTCAATGTTCTTTTTTCTTTGGGTTTTTAAATTTTTTTTGGTTAAGGATGTTTGCAGTCAACACACTTCATTTTATTCCTTCTAAAATGTCTTTTTAAGGAGTATTCTCTACACTAGAAAAATATTAACTTGGCTCTGAATGATTGTGCTCATATATTATGTATGAATGCTTATTAAATTCTGGAGTAAGCTTTTAGCCTTACACTATTCAAATTGCAAATAAAAAGGAGTGGAAATGTCTGTTAGCTCACTTGACACTTATTCCATGGCAGCAGCTTGAGCCCACTCTGCTGAAAGGCTCAATCTTCCTCAAAATCTGCTTTTGATGTGGAAGACACCCAATGGCATAAGCAATGTGGGAACTCCAGTTTTCTTCAGTGTGCATCCAGTCTTAATCTCCACAGGAGTCAGCAGGTGTGCTGACCTCCAAGAGGTGAGGTATCCACCAAAGAAAAGCAAGGACAATCTCAGCTCTCAACTCTAATGCCACGACTAAGAGAATGTCAGTACAGAGGCAGTAAACCTTGTGGGTTTGGATACAGTTTCTGAAAAATCTGACTAGTAATGTAGCAGTGATGTGTGAAATAGCAAAAGCCTCCCTTTGGAAAATACCATCTTTCATCATACCTATTATATAGACCTATACTCATGAAATTTTGTTTTTCTTTAAAAACATGGTTTAGGTTAAATCATGAATGTAAGACTCATCCTCAGCTAAGCAGAGATACTGAAGATTTTGACAGATGTTGTACAGCTAAAGGAAGATCTCCCTCAGAGACTAAAAAATATTGCCTTAAAAATATCCACTTCTGTTCAATGACATAATTCACTCTGCTGAGCCTCAAGGTTGTCAAGTAGGGTAAACACTGGGTGTGCAAACAATGGCAGTGTATGGGAGCACGAAGGCATTCTACCAGCTGATGACCAAGTGAAACTAAATCAAAGAAAATATTTCAGATATCTGTGCTGATGACTGTTTTCCTGATTCTGTTTTCTCATGTTCACATAGTTTCTCATTTTACAAAGCAAATATCCTTCTTAAACTACTATTGCATTAATTTATATTTTCTTTTTCCTAGGGAACTTAAGTCATGCATACGGGTGAAAAAAGTCAATTTATTAAGAACAGGAAAATTATCAATAAATAGGAGTCACATTTTCTTCACTGTAGACCATAAAACTCTTTTAATATCTTTATATTTGATCCAAAAAAAGACTGTTTCTCATCTGCTTTGTTTTCATACTCACTCTGAAGTATTCCAAGCTAATGAAAACCCTTTTCCAAAAGCTTTTAATTGCTACATTTGTCAGTAGACAAAAAGTTATTTTCACTAGGTTGTCAGAGAAGATTTGATAAATGTTGTATTTGTAGCCATTTCAGAAATAAGTAACCTGAAAATTTAGACACTACTAACGTGAAGATATAATTTAATTCCTTAAAAATGGTTGAATTAATTTTATAACATAGAGATTGCAGACTCTATATTATTAATTGGAATAATACCTATCTATATTTTATCTCCTTTCAGGATTGGATCCAAGAGGTACTAGGTGAATTCCAGGATTTTTTTATTGTTTTTGTTAAATTTTTTTATTCAATGGAAATATTCACTTTTTGGATGTGATATTTTTTCCATCCTCTTAGGATAAGTGTTCTGCAGAAGTTAATAGAGATGTCATTTTTTTAAACGATCGAGAATTCTTAAAGGACAATTCAATATGGTTCCAGAGTTTTAAATAAATTTCCCTTATTTGTTTTTAAAGCCAAATTTCAGAAACTTTTGGAAATCATCTTTTGAAAAGTTTTGCAGCTGTTATAGCAGCAATTTTCCCAAATTCACGACCTGGAGAGCTATCCTACCATCAAAGCAGATGCCAACATGCAAATGCAGGATGCTTATGGCATTACTGTTGTCCAAAAATCTTGCTTTGATTGATTTAGAGCCATTTACTGAAGGCTAGCCAAGAACTTCAGTGTCTTTTGAGAGGGATGCTGATGGTTTTTCCCTGAGCTGGACCTGAAATAGTCTTTGCAGATATTTGTAGATGTAAAATTTTCACAAAAATAATTAATCTTCACCAATTTACCCAAATGTATTTATAATATTGGAGAAATGAGACACAATCCTTTGGGCAGAGCTTAGGAGAATATTGGCATTGCAAACATTATGGAAAATGCAATTCTGTAAGCTCCTGAGAAGCAGGAAGGCAGTTCTAGGTCCAAACACCTCTTTGCTGGTCTGGCACTAGATGGCAACAAGCAGTTCTAGAGGCAGAAAGGGACAATCTGAACTGGGACAAAACAGACCAGGAGAAGAGATTGCCAACCCAACAAGTAGGTAAGAGGGTGGAAAAAGAAATGCCACCTGTTAAAAGATGTGCCTGGGGAAAGGATTTTCTGGCAGAAGTAACAGGAGCAAGAGGAAATAAACTTGCAGCAGGTGCAGAATCACTCTGCTAACAGGCAGTTTGCAAAATTTCAATGTTTCTAACAAGTGCTTCTGACTGACTGCTTGCAGCACAGGTGAAAATCTTTTCATACAGTATAAGGGCTTTAGATTTTTAAGGACCATGTAAATCACCCAGTGTAAGATGCTTTGTAACCCAGGCTGCACAATTTAGTGAGTCCTGTGGTATTGGTGAAACTTGTATTATGGCACATTTAAAAGGAATACAATAGATATTAAAGTTTTCAAATGATGGCTTGGAACATAGTAGAACATTATAAAGGTTTTTTCTTATATACTTACTTAACTCTTCTTCTATAAAGCAAGGGCCTTTTGTCTTGTCTAAATATATTAGATAAAATAAATTTTGACTCCAGATTTTGGCTCTTAAAATGTCTCTTTTTTTCTAGGCTGAAAAGCCTTTTTTAGCATAAAATTTTCATTCTTAGGTATTCATTAGCCATGATAAAATTTACACTTGAATTTCTGTTTAATACGTTCAATAGATAGAAAAGCCATAACTCTTCACAAAAAAGATTTTTCTAGACTTTGCATACTACTGAAGTAGTTTTTATTTTGTCAAAACTTTTAAATGTAAATTTTTTTTTTATTTCAGATTTTGCTGTCAGCCATTGTACTTTCACCTATGCTACTTGTGAAATTGAGGAACACAGCATGACTAGAATGAAATCCATGAATCTCTCCAAAGCACTTGGTTTGCAAATTGGTTGTTAACTGCAGTTAATTCAGGTTATGCTACCCTAAAATCTTTGCTTCTAAATATATCCTGTTTTGTTTTTTTTTGTCTTCTTTCAGTCAAGTTACTTTGACTGAATCAAATTTTTCACGCTCTCGTAATATCAATGCAATTCACAGTTTCCTTCTATTGCTTAAGAACTTTCCATGTCCTGGCAATTTGAAGTCTCCTTAAGCTCCGGCACTCAGGGTTTGGTTCTACACTGATAAATCATTATTTATCTTCAGCATTTAGTCTTGGCACCTTTTGCAATCATGGATGAAACAATTAAAATATAACCAAAACACCTCTGTAAAATGTGACATGATCCTTCTTGGTTATTTTGCTTTTCTTTCTTTGATTTTTAACATGTCTTGTCTGCAGTCTCCCACTTGCATTTAACTATTGATGCCAATAATCTGAATCACCAAAATACTTTCAGTAACTTGACCTAATGAGGTATAAAGGGCTGCCATTTGGTACCTGTAGACACAGTAGTGATAGGAAGAAGAGGGCCTGCAGGGAAGTCTATCTGAACTCTTCTCAAAAGAAGAGGTGTATTAGATAGACATCCTGTTCCTTTGGATTTCAAGCTCTATCTGCTGCTGTAGCATCTTAGCCTTCTGTGAAATCAATTGTGCCCAAGGGAAAAAAAAATACAAAACAAAGAGAGCCCAAACAAAACCAAAAAAAGGACCCAAACCCCAGGAGCTTTAAAACGTCTTCAGAAAAAAACTAATAAAGGATGCTCATTTTAATTCAACTTTAGAAAAATATGTTGGAGGAAGTTTCTTAAGGGTGCAGAATAAGGGGATACACATAAGCACAAAATGGGAGAGCTGGGGACTTATGGTCCAGAGTTGCTATTTCTCCTTGGGCACAGCATAGAAAAGATCCACCACGGAAGTCTTTCACTGTGCAGAGAAAATATTGGAAACTGGTAAGGGCCTACACACGATGGCAAGCAATAATTGTATTGCTTTATATTTGGTTTTGATACAACAGGACATGGTTGTGATGGAAGACAAATACTGGAAACTTTTATACTGTATTAGCAAATCCTTCCTTTTTTAGTCCTACCAGGTTTGACATATCACAGTCACTTATGCTGTATAATCTGACATACTGATATAATGAGAACTGATATGTCACCTTAATGATAGGCTTATTCTGAAAAATGTAAAGTGGATCATAATATCAGAGCTAAGATTAATCTGGCTTTCAGTAACATGCCCTTTCCAATCAAGATTGTAGTCAAGCTATGCTAAACATACGTGTGTGTGAATATGGTCAGTCATATCACATTTATAATTAAAACTACATCACATAAATTTATGAATAAATTTTGAAGAGTTTAGTAGTAAGGCAGAAAAGTAGTAAGGAATGTAGAAAGGCATACAGAAATTTTTATTAGTACTTAATAGTACTTACAATAATGGATTATAATAGATTTGCTGCAGCTTTTAAAAACCATTTAATGGATTTCTGTAGCAAAAATACAATATTAAATTAAACTAAAAAGATTATTAAAATTACTGACAAGTAATTTCAAATCTATCAGGATCAACCATTCATTCCCAAAGACTCCAAGGTTATGTACAATCTTTGGTTTATTTACCCACACAGAATATTATTGTCCTTCATTATGGAGAGCATGGACATACTTACAGTGAGTGCACAGCTATTTATAGAATGCATTTGTCATTGTTCCTTTGTGCTATGCTGTTATCTACATGGTAGAAATACACCAAATTATTGCAATTACTACTATGTTACAGCTATGACATTTGAAATGAACACAAATTTTGAAAAGCATTTTATTCATCCCTTTTGCTGAAAGCTTTTAGAAATCTTTACTGTCAGCCTGTGACCTTGCAGAACATGATTGACTCTCTGTGAAATAAAAGGTTCACATTTTCCCTGTCATACTGCTGAGTCCTTTCAACTCCTATTACTGTCAGGAAAAGGCAAAGCCTTTTGGTATTTTCTATGTAATAGATCCTACATGAAGACCTTTGCAGTTAAAGTTGTGCATTGTAAACCTAAGAAAACTTACTGGGTAAGAGATTAATCCTTGAGATCAATTTTCTGACTGTTTTTCTCTTTGCCATTTTCAATTTACCATGAATTTATGCATAACTAAACTTTGGTTTACTCTAGCTAGCAGTATTTATAATTGTTATACACATGTTTTAATTTCTTTTTAAACTAAAAGCTGGACTAGGCCTTGTAATTTATCTGCTTATCCTTCAGTAACTGGGGAGGATTGAGGAATTTTGTTTACTGAACAACTTGCAGCAAAAAAACCCAAACTCCCTCTCAGACTGAAACTATCAAGAACACAAGATTATTATAAAGCTTTAAACATACAAACCCATTGTGACAACCCATCCTTATGGGGAAGGAAGCACCTTTGGTGATCTTAATCCCAAACACTATCACCCATTCCCACTTCTTGGCCTCATTCCTGCACTGCACTGTGCTGTGGTTCTTTATCGTAGAAAAGTGCTGCCCTACCTCCACCTGGCCTCCCTTCTCCAGCCAAATCTCGTTTCTCATGGCATGTTAATACCAATAGTCCCTGGTTATCACCAACAATTCTTGTCTGTTATTTCTAACAGTGTTTGTCTCCACAGCCATCTGGTTATGGTGTTTGAGACATTCAGGCTATCCCCTTATCTTCTGGGGTATGAGAGCTCAAAGGGTCCCACTTTGAACTGCTGTTGTAGGATTGCAAGAGAGTGGGCTTTAGTTAGAGAAATTTTCCATCCTGGTCACCATTCAAGACTTTCTTTGAAGGTTCAATTGTAAATATGCTATTCCATTTGTCTTGCTATTCAGAAAAGAAAATGAGGTTTCCAAGGCTGATCATTAAAAAACAGGCGCTCATCAGACACTTATTGGATCCTGGAAACAATGTTTTTCATAATCACAAGAGGGACTTACTCCAGGTGCTTTTTTCCTTACTGTTGACAGCCCATGAGCATTTCTTAGATCATAATGTGGCCCTGGGGGCATGGGGATGCACCACCACAATTCACCCTGTGACTGAAGCAAACTTCTCTGGGCCTCTACACCCATGAAATTTAAAATATGAGTTCATAGTCCTCTGGTGGAGAAAAAAACAAAACAAAACAAAAAAATCCCAACACATTTTCAGAAGAAAGCCCTTTCTTAAAAAAAAAAAAAAAGAAAAATAATTTTGTCAAAAGTTAGTAAAACCATGCAGCAGGTAAAATTACTGTTTCAAGCCACTAGAAATTCTGGTCTGGAACTATAGCAGAAAGAGAGAAGCTAATACAATTTCTACTAGCCTGCATCATTTCCCTGTGTCAGATTCCTGCTGGAGAACTGAAGAGACACACAGCTTTGTCAGAAAGATTCATTTGCAGAACAATCATGTCAGGGATTTGATCATATAGCTTTTCTGTTTCTCAATAAATGTTTTACTGTATTAGTTTTAAATTTGTTTTAAGCATCAGCATGCTACTTAAAATTTTACAGGAAAATAAGAAAAAACTATACGCATTGGAGAGATGTATTTAATTATCTATTGCATGACCCTGTAAAATATAAATGAGGTTCCTTTAACTGTGGAATGTAACAAGTAATTTCATGCTTAATCTTGCCTGTTTCTTCCATTTTAACATTGGAAGAAATAAATATGTAGTCCATTATTGGAAAGAAAGAATAAAACGTATTTGGAAAAAATCCACATTAATTTTGATTTCTTTTGCAGAGTAACTAAATTTGACAGATTTCCAGCAACTCTGAAAGTGCTTGATCAGTACAAAACCAAGCAAAGTTAATTGATGATTTCAATTTCAAAGCACCCTTGATTAACTGAAGTCAGTGCATAGGGAGGCAAACTACTTCTCACTAATGACTCTTTTATCGTTTCCATTACAAAATGCCTTTAATTGACAGCACATATTTTCCAAACAGTCTGTATTATTAGATTAGAACTCTTGACGTTGTTCACATCTTGGGTACATGAGCAAAAATAATTAAGTTTAATAATAATGGAAAAAACACCGTAATCCATCATACTACTACTGTAGCATGAACAATGAAGTCTGAATGGATGCCAAATTAAAAAATGAATCCATAAAAATATGCCAATTATTATAACCATAATAAAATTTCAGCTTCTGTTCAAATGACTATGAACCATAATCCACTCATTCAATATCATTGAGGACTTCTGATTTCAAGTACATGTATTTAAGGTCACTAGTGTTGCACATTAGCTTTAGAAATCACATAGAACACTACAAGCCTGACTGAAACAAGTCTTCAGGACTCTTTAGTTTAAAGTTCCTCCATTTTCCCTGCTATTGCCTCAAGTTTATCACTGAGCTGAGCTATTTTACCAAACTAATTGTTCATCCACTGGCAGCTTCCTAAGGCAAGCATAGTGTGATTCTCTTTGTTTAGACACTGCTTTTTGCATTCTTCTCACCTTTATGGAACAAATCTCATTTTTCAGGCTTTAGAAACATGTTTGAAGAGGAAATAGGGAGTGCTGAACATGCGGAATATTTGTGTGTGTCCTGTGAAAGGTATTGTTCAGCAAACAAACATCTCCCTTATCCACAGTTAAAATGGATTGCTATTGTAACAACTGATAAAGGCATCACTTAAATGTTGTTCCGGCAGAGGAGATGCAAGCATCAATGTCATGTTTGTTTCATCTTTTTCCATATGGTAGAAGAGAATATGCCCTGGAAGACATGCTTTCATTAAAGGCTCATTATGGCCAGTTAGTGAGATCATTGATAATTCATGTATGAGGAGACCTCTCCTGTCCAACCTCCTCTCAAAGCAGAGTCAGCTAAGGAGTCAGGCTAATTTGCTTAGAATGTTTTGCAGTTGAGTCTTGAAAACCTCCAAGCGTAGACTCAATAACCACTGTGTGTGGCCTGCTCCTCTGTTGTGTTTTCCTCAAGGGGAAAAGGGTTTTCTCTGTGACTAGCCTAAATCTCTCTAATCTGCAGTTATGTCTGCTGGCCCTCAGCCTTCCATATGCACCAAGAACAGTCTAGACCTGTCTTCTTTACAACCCTGTAGAACTGGCTGTTAAATCCCTCTGAAGTCAAACCTTCACCAGGCTGAGTAAGCCAGGCTCAGTCTTTCCTCACAGGGCAGCAGTTCCAGGCACTGAGCTCTTGGTGGCTTCTGCTAAACCAACTCCAGTTTATCAGAGCCTTTCCCATGCTGAGGGGCCCAAACTGTGAATAATCCCTTCTTTCACTTGACTGACTATGACCTTGTTAGTACACCTTCAAACACTGTTGGCAGTTCAGCTTGCTGCCTACCAGGACCCCCAGGGCCTTTCCTACAGAGTTGGTCCCCAGCTGTTCAGCCCCAGCACAGATTCTTACTAGGATCTCCTCCTTCCCACATGAAGGATTTTGCATTCATCTTCACTGAAGCTAAACCTAGGCCCATTGTTTCAACGTGTCTAGATCCCTCTGAATTATTTAAATAGATTAATTGCCCCATCCAAGTCACTGATGATGTTAAACTAGCCTCACAGCAGACCCCCTGTGGTTGCTACTGTGGGTTGACTTTGTGTGGACATCAGGAACCCATCAGGAATCTCTGTCACTCTGTCTTCTTAGCTGGATAGAGAAGAGAAAATAAAACAGGAAACAACTTGAAGGCTGAGATAAGGCCATTTACCAAAGCAAAAGCAAAAAGTTGCACATGTACAAGCAAAGTAAAAACACAAAAATTTTAGTCCCTACTTCTTATCAGCAAGTGATATCCAGCTTTGTCCCAAGAAGCAGGGCTTTAGTGCACGTTACAGTTGCTCTGAAAGGCAAATATCCTTTGTAAAGAATGCCCACCCCCCTCCTTTCTCCTCCTTTCTTTATCTTTTATATCTAAGCAGCTGTTCCATGGTATGGAATATCCTTTGGTCAGTTTGGGTCAGCTGTCCTAGTCCTGTCCCCTCCCAAGGTCTTTCCCACCCCCAGGGATGCTGTGCTAGGGATGCTCAGCAGTGCCAAAACACCAAAGTGTTACCCACACCTTTGTAGCCACCAATGCAGGCCACTGCACTGTGAGTGCTGCTGTGGGAAAAAGGAACTCCTCAGCCAGACCCAGTACAGATTCTTCTCCCACAAATTTTCAGTTTCAGTTACACAAATTAGTCACAATCAAGGCAACAGAAAATAGTGAAAAAAGTGGGATATCTAAGTAAGGATCAAAGTTATTTTCTGCAATTACAGTACTCTAATAGCTGTGGTTAAGTTAAAAATGTATTTGCATTCACACTACAGTCAATAGGCTGATATAGACACTTCCTGAGTATGATTAACATTCCTCACTAATCTCTTTCAATAGGTGTTTCATTCAGCCAGTTTTCTGCACTGGCAACATGGGAAACAAAAATTCCAGTTTATCGGGGATTCCCAGGTTTTTAAGTGGCCTGTGTGAGAGAGAATTCATGATGCATTCACTTTTCAAGGTTGTCACAAGATTTCTTGGAAGGCAGTGGAGTGGCCAGGAGGAAGGATGGCTGTCTGACCAGGTACTGCAGGTGGCACCACTTATACACAAGAATAGAAATCTGCAGTTTCTTGGTAAATATCTTTGTCAGCAGAAACAAAGATGCTCCCAGGCTGTACAACTTGGCAAGGAAAGCATGCTGAAGGTCAAATAAATTTTGGATGTACGGGTCATGAGAGTATGATAAGATGCAGACAACGGAGCATCAATCATCATGCTGAAGACCAGAATCTGGGTCAAATCCAATTATCTGCAGTGGGTAAGAGGGCTGCAAGCTCTGAGAATCTTGGAGAACCTTTTATACCTTGGAGTTTCAGGATAAGCAGACATGATTTCTGTCTAGTTTAAAAGTATAAGGTAGAAGTAAAAAGACAGATAAGGAGCAGATCCTTGTAGTGCCTTGAGATGTCCATCTTGCTAGCAAAATCTATATGGTCACGTGGCTGACCAACAAATACCAAAACCAGAGACAAATTTTACTGATGTCAGAAAAACATGAACAACCACAAACAGGACAGGACAAAGAAAAATCCATTTTTTGATGGAAAATAGGGCAGAGTACATGGGCTTCTTCTGTAAAAGATGTTATTTCTTGAACATAATGGTGAAGGAATTTTTTTTAAAGTAAAATAAGCTGTTATTACTGATGTTTCTCTTTTTCTGCTAGTTTTGCCACTGGCCACTTTTGCCAGTGTGACATCTTTCATCATTCAAATACTATTTCATGTTCCATAGTGAGGAACTCCACTTGCAGAATCAAGCTTAATTAAGACAAGAAATAAAGTTATGTCTTACTAATACTGAATAAGACCTATGGTGACAGGGTTATTTGTTTGGAGGCTTTTTCAGTTGCAATGCTATCATCACACTGTAAAAATGTTGCTGCCATTTCAATAAAACAGATTCTCAGCTAAAAGAACTAAACAGTCTTGTTTAGTCATGATGATAATTACAGCTGTTTCTTCCGTACTAGAGAAACTTAGGGTAGTAATAAATTAGGATAGTTAAGTGCTGAGGAAATAGGACTTACAGTCTAAATGGGAAGCTTCTCCTTTTCAGATTTAGTGAAAGACTGGATACTAGTCATTTCTGTGTCAAAGGTAGTAACTGTGTTGAAGAACAATATAATGACATTCTGGACTGTCTCAAGTACACTCAGTTCACAATTTTCAGAGTACATTCAAAGCAAATGTATTCTCAGTTCATATGAGAGCAAGACCTCAGGGACACAAATTTTTGATGGTAGTGCAGGAATCTTGAAGATCAGAGTATACAAAAGGCTGTGCATCCTACCCTGTAGTCTGCAGTTAAGGGAGGCAAGCTGGAACCTTCATTATGTAGCAAGATCACATGGCTGGAATCTTTCACAAAGCTTCAGGAAGAATAAACCCAACTCTGCTGACCCAAGCCAGCTGCAGATTGCAAAGAGGAGCTTCTTGCTAAAGAAATACATCTTTCTTTATCCCATTGTTTTATTCAGAAGCTTTCTAAAAGTAATTTAGTGAACCTCTGAAGTATGACAAATTACTAGAAACCTTTTGAAATCACCCCTCAAAGACTTCAGGCACAGGCCCTCTGATACATTTAGGTGTCTAGTTCCTCTAGCAATTGGTAGGAAACAGGGACTAAAATAAAAGGCTACAGTCCTAAACAGCTTTATATATATCTGAGCCACAGGTACTTGCGCTCACCAAAGAAAATCAGCAAAGCTTTGTTGTATTAAGAAGGATTACAGTTCTGCAGCTATGCACCAGTTGCAGACAGTCCATCTCTATTGTGCTTTAATGCAAGTATGGTGAAAGCCTTTGTAGTGACTTCAGATTATGAAAATATTAAGAACAAGTATATTCCATGGTTTGCATGTTATTGTTACTTTTGGCATCTGTCAAGGATAATATCCCTGGACTCGACTTTTGCTATTCCAATCTTCCCCAAATCTGCATGAATTATTTGCATTAACTCTAAAATGTTGACAACTGACTGAAAACAGTATGTATGAGACAAGCTAAATATAGAAAGGAAATAAATCTGAAAATACTGGAAAGGAATAGACAAATAAGGATGTATAAAGTACTTCAGTGATGCAGGATTAGACTTTAAAATTAAATGTAGGTTGTCATGTTAAGACTGTTCTGAGGTAAGGTTCTGTGAAATCAATTATATTTTAAGTGCTCAGACTAGTAACATTTCTTTTCATATGCAGGTTTTACAGTTCAAATTTAGTGTTTCATTGAGTCAAAGAATAATCACCACAGTCAAAGAAAAAATTAGCTATTTAAGGTGCTTAGGACTCACTGAAAATACAATTTTTTGAAAGTCATACCTTTCCTTTAAAAAGTAAATTAGCAAAAAATTTCTTTTTTCAAAGAAAATCATGAAGATGCAACCAAACACAGTCAGCTCATACCTGTGAACTTGCTGTGAATTCTCCAACCTGTGAACTTCTTTGTATATGTTCATGGGCTGTAAATGACAAACTTAATTGCAAGAAAAGAAGGAAACCAAACTCACATTGCCCACGTTGTCTTAATTGTGGTTTGACCCCAGCCAGCAACTCAGCCTCATGCAGCAGCCCTCTCACAGGATAAGGGAGAGAATCTGAAGGCAAAAATTAGAAAACTCATGGGCTGAGATAAAGACATAGGTAAAGAAAAGTCATGCACACAAGCAAAGCAACACAAGGAATTAATTAATCACTGCCCATGGGCAGGCAGATGCTCAGCCTTCCCTAAGGAAGCAGAGCTCCATCATGTATCGTGGTTACGTGGGAAGATGAACACCGTAACTCTGACCATCTCCCCACTCCTGCTTCTTCCCCCCATTTATATACTGAGCATGATGTCATATGGTATGGAAAAATCCCTTTAGTCAGCTGAAATCAGCTCCCAGCTGCATCTCTTCCCAAAACCAGCACAGTCTTTGACCTTTTGCTTTGAAAATCATCCTGGCACAGCCTTGTAGTAAGTGTTAAGCAAAACATTCAGAACACCACACAGAAATTTACTCTGGTTTCCTTTAATTTTTCCCCAAAGAAATATTTAGGAAAACAGGCTGTTAGAAAGCAACATCCCAAATTTTATCTCAGAAAATCAGTCTTTCTGTATTTGTCTGTACATAAATTACTGGAAAACTCAGCACAATGCTCAAGTTTTAATAGAAGACAAAAGAGTAATATTTCATTCTTGTGTATCTCGTATTCAATTTTTTTTTTTAACAAAAGAAGGCAGATCACTGCTTTGGTAAGATACTCAAAATTGAATACTGTCCCAATATCATATTTAATTGGGGTTCCAGGCTTATCTGACCTGTGTGAAAAAGGCTTGCCAAGAGCATAAGTACCATTATCACATTCTGGAGCATCTGATCTGAAATTTTCATCAGAAATGTCAAAGCTGCTTCAGTTTGGAAGACCTGGCAAAAAAGTACAAACCAGTGCAGTTCCATTTCTCACACTTGTTTTTGTCACTGGTGTTATCTGCAGGAAACTGTGGGGTGGGAAGAGGCGAAGAAGCTGTTTTATCTTTGTCACTTTGTTCTGCCTGTGTTCATTTGTTATGGCATCATTTGTTCAGTGACTGCCAAAGACCCAAAAGAATCGTTTGGTCATTCAAAAAAGTAATTTTGGAAGTAGTCAGCAAAAAAATCCAGCTATAGTTTGACATCTGCTCAATTCCTGCTGTCAGTGCAATGGCCCAAGAAAGGTCTCAATGATAAACTAAAATAAAAAATTGCTGATTATTACAGAAACATCCCCAAACCACTGAGATCTGAAGGAATGAGAGAAACTGGGAATTGAATGTTGTCAGACTTTGTAAGTTTGAGGATAAGAAAGACATGCCTGAACCAGCAAAAAAACCCCCATCCTCCAGCCCCAAAGAAAAACCAAAAACCCCCCAAAACCCACAACCAAACCCAACAAACAAACAAAACAAAATAAAAATACCTCAGAAAACCAAACCAAAATCCAAGAATTTCAGTTGCAAAACAAGTTGGTTTTGTTTCTTACATTTCTATAAACTAGGGCTTCAAATGAAGTGATCCTTTTTACCTTCTGGTCAGAAGCTTCTGGATGCAACTCAAGAACAGCCAGACATGATAGGTCAAATAGAATTAAATTTGACCTATTGATGGGATGTCATGATGCTACTTTATTAAACCATCTCTCTGCTTCTCCATTCTGTTTACTCTCTTCATGTTGGGTGTCCTTTTGTCAAATATCTCTGTCTTCACAGCTGTTCCCTTTAAACTGAATAGATAACACTCATAACCAACAATAATAAGCTGCATTTTCCATCACATGAATTATCAGTGTTTGACTCTCCTTTTGGCTGTGTTGTTAGCTCCAAAGAGTTGACACTAAACCCAATCTCATTTCAGTTACTGGTGAGCTAAGGAATCTGTGTTCAAGATCACTGCTCTGGTTGTACCAGATATTTCCACTGTGGACATCCAAGGACTACATTTGTACACAAAAATTCTTAATGTATCTCTGAGTCACTACTTTTCAAGAATTTCCCATCTAATGTTGTAGCTTTCATGCTTAGTTCCTAAAACATTACTTGGTTGCAAGCAGCAGCCAAATAGCACCATTCTGCACCCCCTGCAATCCTTTTTTCACCAGCAGGAAGAAATAAACATTTCCTTCTGTCTTCAGAGTCAAGTCTAGAGACGGGTTATGAACATTTTTTTTTGTGTGTACAGTTGAGCTTATCTAAAGTGATTTCAGTGATAAGAGCTTCTGTTCAGTGGGAAACAATTCCAGGTGAGCTACATTTCCTTCATCACATCTTTCTAATGCCATAAAGCAGCAGGATCCATACTTAATTTCTGCAGCTGTTTAGGGTTTCTTTTTTAGCTTTATAAAATATAAAAAATTTCTAGTATGATCTGCTTGCAAATTCTCAAAGGATTGTTTCTTTGGGGCCCATAAATAATATATTTGTGTTTATTTCAGCCAGAAAATCTATGGTTTTATTCTTTGAAAATTCTCACTGTAGCCTCAGAATCCTTTTTATTCTTTGCCTTATGTTTTTCTTTTAAAAATGTAAATATACTCACATTGTACTCTTGTATTTTGAATTCTGTCTACTTAATTTTATTCAACTTTTTAATAAGAATTCCTTATTTTTAGTGGCAAAAAAGGTTAAAAATAAAGATAATAAAAAATTTACAGGAAAATTCAAAGTCAGACCACTGATTTATATTTTCATGTAATTGTCCTTTTACACAGATTCCAGGAAAAAAAAATCAAGCAGAAAAAAATCCCCAGCAGTAGTAATAACAAAAATGCACCAAAACTTAGAAAGCGGACCGTCTAGAAGTCATTGTACTGATTACCATAACATGCGTATGTCCATAAGTTTCTTGAGACAATCATGCTGGTCAAAAAGCTGCCAGGAACCTCATTAGCATATTTAAAACACAGATAATCACCTGCTTATGACTGGGACACTGACTATTGTGCTGCTACAGAACTACTCCAGTAATCAGCAGTCTGCTGGCATGTGGTATCCAAAGGATCCTCTTCTGTGCAGTACAGATCCTGTTTCTTTCAATTAAACAAATTATTTCGATCCTTGAACAATTGTAGTAACTTATCAGAGATTTCCAGGATTTATGAAGGAGTTTTCATGAAGACTTCAGACCTCCCTATTTTAAAAGATGGTAAATTTTCCATTGACATGTCCTTGCATAGTTCCATTTATTTCTTCTTTGTATAGAAGAAGACATAAGGCAGAGCAGCATTTCCTGAAGTTTGGCAGGTCTGATTTCATAGAAGACTTATGATGATTTTGTACAGCTAGACATGTAGTATTGAAAATATTGATTTTGAATTTTAATTTTTTCCCCCACTCTTTTTAATGGTTTCAGGACCCAAAGAGCTCAGATTTGTTGCCTTCTATGATTGTTATAGAAAACCCTGTCAGGGTAGCATATTTCATTCATCATTTTTAGAGTCAGTCTTCCTAGAAGAAAACATAAAATGCTTTAACTGCTTATTGTTGTCACTTGAAGGCCATTAGAAAAAACAAAACACAATATTACAATAACTATTGTTCTTACTTCGAAAGTCACAAGGCATTGTGTATCCCCATATTAGGACTTGTACAGAATGGATTTAAATTTATTCTGGATGAAATAACTTTGTGGTATTCCCTTTAAATCTTTCACTGGTTCTATTTCTAATGAAATCAACCATGTTTCACACAATCTTATCTCAAAAACTCAGTGCCACTTACAGCTTCATTATATGAAGTTTTGGAAGTTATAAGTATTTTTTGTGCAGTTGTCTTTATGCTGGCATCTGACCCTTCTGGAGTATCTGAAGCCAGGTGGGATCTCCAAAACTGCCTCTGGAATGCCTCAAAACACTTCAATTTACAGAATTGATTTTGTGCCCTTAGGAAAAGAGGTTGTTACACATTTATTTGCAAGTGTCTACAACTTCACTAGGTATTTTGATTCCTGTTGTAATCAGTGAAAATATAGTCAATGAAGCCAGGGAATTCAAAATCCCAATTAAATAGATATCCAATACTTGGTTAACCAAATTCCACTACCATATGACTAAAACAATGGTGCCTTCCTACCTAAGGCCATCTGAATTTTGATTTTTTGATATAGAACTGAATATTGTTTTTAATTAATAAAAAAACCAAAATGCAACTGTGTGGCACTGGAAGCTGCATTTTTGGGCTGGAACAGCTCATGGATCCATTACAGAGGCTAAGAATTAGCAGTCCCCAACTCTCATCACAGGATTTTCTCTGGGGTGTAAATCAGTAAATATTTGGTGTTCAGCTTAAGTTGAAAAGGGATAAGAGCTTGAAAATAGCAACATTTTTACTGCAGCTCCTTTGTATACACTGCAAGACCAGGAGAAGGTGCCCGTACGTCTGGTTGCACAGAGAGCATAGGACAAAAGCACGTGAGAATACATTAAAATGATATCACAACTCTAATCACAGTTTCTTCTGACATTCTAATTGCTTTCCAGTCTGTGCATGTAATCATTATCTGACTTGCTGTGTTTGTGCCAGGTGCCTCAGCCTTTCCAGAGCTGCAATGCCCCCAGCAATGGCAACCAACACCTGCCACTTTCACACTCTGGAGAGAAAATACTGCGGATGCTGTGAGGCTTTGAATGAGAAGAGTGATTTTGTAACTCCAAGCCAGACAGCTGTGTTACCCCAGCACTGACATTTAGTCAGCATTTAACTTACTTTGCTACATGAAAGCAATGCTTAGTATCTAAATAGATTTCTTTATCTTCAAAGAGTTAAACAAACCTTAGGTAATTAACCCATACAACATCCTGCAAAGGATGTTCTCTTTTCAGCTTTGAAGACTGTAATAGGCCTGCTTAAACCAAAGGTAAAATTACGAAAATTGATAAAATATGAAATAACAAAAAATTTTAAAAATCCACCTTCTAATAAAATATACTCAAGTGTTTTTTCTTTAAAGACAAGGTTTTAAGATTTTTAAAAATATCTAATAATATGTTTCCTCAAATATGTTTGCTGCTTCCACAAATCCCTAATTTAAATAGCTCAGTAGAACAGCTTATTGTGGTGTGTGGCCTGCTGCTCTGCTCCTGCCCTAAGTTAAAGTCCAGCTTAAAGCATCATGAATCTTATGCAGTGGCACAAGACAAACCTTTTTTCTGAATTTTCAAGAATCTGCTTGACAAGGCAGCTGTCTAACAGCTGTAGGAAAGAAAGAATTACAGATGAAGGATTTCCCCTGTCTTCTGCTTCTGCCAGCAATTCACTACACTGGTAAGCATTTTGTGATTAAACACCATTTCTTAAAAGCTGCTTGAGTGCTTTTAAGAACCTCTCAGCCTTCAGAAGTTTTTGTATTTTTGTTAGGGAAAGGTGGAGTCCCTTATTTGGGTTAGTATTCACCTGCCTGTGCAGACAAATCTGGTCCCTCTTCCGAGTGCTACAGGAGGTGTACCTATGGGTGGCAATGAAAATTGTCTTTTGAACAACCAGTATCAAGATTTAAAATGCACAAATCTTTCATGATACTTATTTTACACAGAAAATTGTAGCAAAGCACAAACATTAGATTTTCGGATTATTCATAACAGACAGTGTATGCAGTGGCTGAGGTGCTGCTTGAGAGACAAATGGCTCAGAACATATGGCATTAAGTGACTTTTGGCAAACCTATAGAGCAAGGCATATGGCATATGATAACCTTGAAGGAAGAAGTGTCTCCTTGTATCTTGTTAAATCATATGATGAATTGATCTCTAAGCTATTACTTGACAGAAACTTGAAAAACTACATTGCTTAGATAGTATAAATTGGAGGAGTTTTGTGCTTATTTTACTACCCAAATGTGATTGCTAAGTATGTCTAACTGGCAAATAGAGAAACTATTTTTTGTGTGTGAACTGGTTATATGGACATAAATATGAACAGCCACCTTGTCAGCTACTGCCTTGTTTTATATGATCCTATCAGATGTGGGTATCAGAGTTTTTCACATACCCTAAGTAAATCTCAAAGAAATGTTACAAAAAAGTTTGTTAAAAGTTTGAACAACAATCTTCAGGTCTTTGGTAAGTGCCCTCAGTATCAAAATAATGAATAAAGTTATTTAAGCAAGAAAGTTCAATCATTTCTCCTAGACTTTTGTTTAAATATTATGCTAATGTCATTTTCTGGCACTTAAAAAAATTTCTGTGAAAATTTTACATAATATACAGGTAATTCCCATGTATAGGTTGCTGAAGAAACAATTTCATATCACATAGTCATTAATTAGGATTAAAATTTTAACAAAAAAAAGCTAAGAGTATGCAAACTGTCTTACCTCAAAGATTTTGTGCTACACAGTCTTGCTGCAAATTCCATAGAAAATTAGTTACAAAGTTGTAAATAAATCTCTTTTCCTAATCAATTTTTTCACTCGGAAAGACAGAATTTCCAAGGCAAAGACATTACTTTGATGTGCAGTGATAAAACAAAAAGAGTGCTTAATGACAGTTTCAAGCCACACATAGTAAGGCTGTTAATTTTATGATAGAATATCCA
This sequence comes from Alaudala cheleensis, assembly GCA_013398995.1. Classification (NCBI taxonomy): domain Eukaryota; kingdom Metazoa; phylum Chordata; class Aves; order Passeriformes; family Alaudidae; genus Alaudala; species Alaudala cheleensis. The sequence goes on from VWYE01004776.1 coordinate 494,333, forward strand.
GTTTTCATTACCAACAGAACTTGAATAAAAATTGAACCCTATTTTCCCTACAAGAAAAATAGATTAGGGATAGAGCCTTGACTTTCTCAAGTTTGAAGATGGTTTTGGTAGGATCAGGGATGAACGTGCAGGTCCTTGAAGCATATGAACCTAAAACTGTCCAGAAATCATATTTCCTTAATCTGCATCAGAATAATTTCCTGGTCTGTCTCAGATTGACACTGGGAGTGTTTCTTCAGTCTAGAGTGACTCTTTGCATGGCCAGGAGAGCCAGTTTGGAGGTAAGCATATTTCTACATCAGTTTTGTAATCAAAACCTTCCTGATGTAAGTCTTTGTGGAATTACAGCTGAGAGGATTTTTTTTTTAGAAGAGGTTGGACTGTGTTCAACATCCTGAATAGCACTTCCAAATATCATAAGGCTGTGCCCACCAGTAGATCCAGCCAACTGGCATACACCAACATCTACAGAGGAGTTTTCTGTAGCCCACAGGATGTCTGAAGCTGCTTATCAGAAACCTGACAGCACCTGAACTGGTAAATATTTTGGAAATTTCAGTTTCCTTCACAGTGAATTTGTTTCTTGTAATCAAGCCCATCTAAAATTAGTTAATTTACTGGTTTTGGCTGGAGCGTTTTCCTCATAGTGGCTGGCATGAGGCTGTGATTTGGATCTGAGCTGGAAGCAGTGTGGATAACGCTGTGATGTTTTAGTTATTACTGAGCAGTGTTTATACAGGGCCAAGGCCTTTCCTACTCCTCACCCCATGCCACCAGTGAGAAGGCTGGGAGTGCACAAGGAGTGGGCAGGGGACAAAGTCAGGACATCTAATCCCAACTGACCAAAGGGATAGCTCAAATCACATGGCAATAAAACTAGAGGAAAGGTTGGAGAGGAAGCTGCTGCTTGGGGACTGGCTTTGCATTGGTTTGCTGGCAGTGAATGACTACCTTAATTTCATCAATTCTCTCTCTTGGGCTTTGTTTCTATGTCTTTGTTATTTTCCTTTTCATGACTTAATATTGTTTTCTTAAATTATTTCATTCCAATTATTATACTCTTCTTATCTAAACTCACGAGTTTTCTCACTTTTACAATTCCAATTCTCTTCCTCATCTCACAGAGGGGTGGGAGAGTTACCAAGCAGCTGTATGGAGCTTAGTTGCCAGCTGGAAATAAACCATAAGAGTCACATAATCTAACCATTCATTTAAACTTTTCCTTCACTCAGTATATAAAAGGGAAAACCCACAGGCTTTTTTTTTTTTTTTTTGTAAGGTAGATACAGCAGTAAAACTGAAAAAAAACCCCACCTAAAAATTTGGACTAGACACTAAACTTGTAGATGGATAAAACTATGTCAGATGAATCTCTTCAAGCATCATATATTCATCATCAAAGAACAATTTTCAATAGTTTCAAAAGCTAAATCTGCTTTTGACCTTCAGGGCTAATAGAACATGTCTGATCCCATATCCACAGAGCCAAAAAGAGCTGTAGTGTACCTTTAATAGGCTCTTGGACTGGGGCTATGGTGTGGGACCTGTAAGCTGCTGAAAAAATGCAGAACACCCTCAGACTCTAGGGAAGTTAATGAGGAGCAGAGGTCATCCTTACCTTTCTGGTCAAAAAAAGATGAAAGCAGCATTTCTTCTCAAAGACCTTCTTAGCTAATTATGCTGTGCATTTCCATGGACAAAGTATTGACCTCCCTACATCACCAGGAATTGTGTCTTCCATTTTAATAGAATAGTTAATAGAAATAAATCATCAGACCAGTTTGATCCTATTTAGGCTATTTNACCAAATAAAACTGTAGGCATCTAACTGGCCGCAATAATCCACATATAATCTGGGAGTTAATAGGAATAAATCATCAGACTAGTTTGATCCTATTTAGGCTATTTAAAGACAAGTTCAGGCTGGGGAACATGTATAGGTATTCCTGCAATCAACATCTAATAAGTGGATTTAATAAAAATTAAAATGAAACAATCATAAATTCAAATTTGTTTTCATTAGATTAATATAATTTTCAATTATTCATTAAATGTAATTAAAAAAATAAACTATACTCTTCAAACTCCAATTGTTCCTCCTTACACCGATGATTTTATAATTACAAAGGAAAATGATTCTAACAGAAAGGAAATTGTTCGCAAAAAGGTGTTAAAATTGATTTTTGTTAGGGTAGCACACCAAATACATTTTAATAAAGCAGTCAGACTGGAATTGGACACAAGATCTGTAACAAGCACATTTAAAGACTAGTTCCCATCTTCCAAAAATAACCCGCTTGTGTCGATTTTAATTATGAACTGACACCATTAAAAATAAATGACCCTACACAGTCTTGATTCAGAACATGCATACCTTATATGAAATTTCATATTACTGCTATTGCATTGCAAATAATTACCTTATTCAACTGCTCGGAGTTTAAACAGACTTTTTAATACTTCATAAAGAAAAATAAACATCATCATGTAGACCCAAGCTTTTACAGAAGGAATTCTGCATTGTCAATTCTCCCATCAAGCTCATGCCTGTTTTATGGAAATTACTTGCAGATCTTATGTGGACATGGAATTTATATAAATAGAATTTGTGTATTAAACTGATTCACTTTTTCATTTCTGTTGCAAATTACTTACCCACTCATAATCTTCACTGATCACACTTTAGTTAATGTGTTCATGATCCTGACTGTTGGTTGCACCTGAAAATGCTGCGCTACCAATAGCTGGGTGCACACCAACCACATAGAAAGACCAAGGAGCAAAAGATGTCTTCTTCTTTGAACTCACTGGATTCTGAGCTGCTATTTTTTTTCAGACTGTTCCCAAAATGGTCTGACAGGATACTAAATCATGATGCTGGAGAGCCACAGGAGAGGATGGCTGAACAGCAGCACTGGCAATGTGCTGCCCATCCTCTTCCCCAGGTTTGGGGAGTAGCACTAGGAGAGAGATTGCTGCTGCCACCACTTGGCCTCTGCATTCCTGAAATCTACCTCTGTACACATCATCACAGCAAAGCTTCACCAAGACACCCTGTCAGGGAGGAGAAACTTAGCCAGCTTCTGTTGACAGTGTTTGTTCACATTGTGCTTATTTATCTTTTTTAATGATGCACTCAGCATTACATAAATGGGGTATGCTAACTTCCTAATTATATAATGTTGAGTATAATTAATACAGTAAATGATTTATAATGCCTTCAGTGTCTCTGGCCTTTGCAATTATGGCATCTGCTAATACACACAGGACTCTATCCACAGCCTGGAATGTCAAATTAGAGAACTGTCTTCTTTCAATAATGGATTTCTGTGTGTAAGGCCTTGAATGGGCTGTAAAGCAGGGCAGACAGAGATCTTTTAAATAAACAGATTTGGAAACAGCAAGGCAATTCAATGTAGTTTTCCCCTGACACAAGTTAAAACCATATTTTTAATAATTTTCTAAAATAAACCTTTCAAATATGTATACTTTATAAAACAAAATGATCACTTAACATAAAATGATTTATTAACCATTTTGAAATAAAAGGAGCCCCTAATTATTTTATGTCTGTTGCCTACCCTCTGCCTTTCTCTGCAGTCATTCTACAGTTACTCACTTAAAATCCAGAAAAAAGGTAACTATTCTTCTGGACTCCTAGTGTGAATTTCACTAGGTTTAATATACATTTATAGTTATTAGAACTGGAATTCTATGCAAAGTATCTTTATTACTTTTCTATTTTAGCTTTATCAAAGCAGTAACTTTCATCACTTGATAAGATGTCTGACATTTTGAAAGGCAAGAACTATGTTCTGACATAAATAATATCTTTAGGTCAAGACAATTCTATTCAGATCAAGTCAAAGCAAAGGATTGGACAAAAAAAAATCACCTCGATTCAAGGGCAAAATAAGAAACAGTTGGCTGGAAAAATCTTTCCACAGCTTGTGTCAGCAAGAGAGTCTTCTGGGGAAGATTTTTCTGTGCTGGTGGGGATCAAATCACCTGTCAGATTTCTGAAGGGACACATCAATCAGATTTGACACATTGCTGATTGCTCCATTAAATCACCACGGTGGTCCTGATCTGTCTCATCAAGTCAGATGAATTTTCTTTAGAGGAGGCTTGAAATGGTAAACTGTTTTTCAAATTTCTTGATTGAAGACTTTTCTTGTCTAATGGATCATAAAACTCTATCCAAATAACAATGTATTTTAGAACATACACTTTTGTTCTGTTACATATGTTAACTAGCAGATGTAATTTTTTTCTTCTTTTCCTTTTTCTTTTTCTTTTCTTATTTTTCTTCTACTTTTATCTTTTTTTCTTTTCTGTTTCTCTTTTCTGCTTCACTACCTTCACTTTCCCTTTTCATCTTTCCCCTTCTCTTTTCCATCTCATCTCTCATTTCTCTCATTTTTTCCTCCCCTAAAAGCTACATAGTATATTTAAAAACCTCAGAACATTTCCTAAAGTTCTCTATTAAATTTAGGTAAAAGAAAAAGAAAAAAAACAAAACAGATAACTCGCTATTTAACTAAAGCTTTTAGTATGCAGAGGTTTCCTCTGACAAAGTAGTACTGAGACATGCATTATATGATTTCATTATGTTCCTGGGTTTTCTATTAACATTTTTCATGTGCACCCAGAGTTTTAGATGTATGAATATTTAAACAATTTATAGAAATTAATAAATTAAATTAGCAGTACTTCAAATATTTCTCCCTTGATTTTTGCCACAAATAGGGACGTGATAGTCTCAAATCCATATTAGAATAGATTATGCTCATACTTGACATGACACTGGGAAGATGAATTTTTGTTGGCATGACCTTGGCACCCCTTAGATGGAAACTTGAGAACAAACCTGAGACCCAGCACCTGCCTGATTTGAAGTTGTCTGGAAATAAACCTGCTGTTGACATTTCAGCATGGATGCCTCCCTCTTCAACCAGCATAAAGAAACATCACAGCACGTGACACTACCTGGTTGCCTACATTTAGCCTATACAATCTGTATTTCAATATCTTCAGCTATTTAACCTAAAATCCCAGTCTCTGTTAAAAGCCACTTATATTTCCCCATGCCCTGATTCCTTTTGAGACAGTTCAATTAAAATCGAAAGAGAACAAAAATAACTAAATAAATAAATAAGTAGATAAAGGTTTAAAAAATTTGGGATCTCCAAAAGCTGGCTCATGTGTCTTTTTAATCAGTGGCCTTTCTGAGGGGATATCCTTACATCCAATGTANATATCTTCAGCTATTTAACCTAAAATCCCAGTCTCTGTTAAAAGCCACTTATATTTCCCCATGCCCTGATTCCTTTTGAGACAGTTCAATTAAAATCGAAAGAGAACAAAAATAACTAAATAAATAAATAAGTAGATAAAGGTTTAAAAAATTTGGGATCTCCAAAAGCTGGCTCATGTGTCTTTTTAATCAGTGGCCTTTCTGAGGGGATATCCTTACATCCAATGTAAGGTAAGGAGCAAACCATTCCTGATCAATCAGGAGACAGTGCAAACAATCTTTATGGATACTGATGGGGAGCATCTCCACAGGACTGACTTAAGGTGTGGGTAAAGGGGTTAATCATGCAGCAAAGCAGCCTGACACCCAGCATTTCCCCTGATTTGCTTTTACCCAAGATCATAATTGGCACTGTGGGTTTCTCATCTGCATGGCTCCAGTCCACTACAGAGTAGCATAAAAAGATATACTCCCCAGAAAGGAGAGAGAGGGACACGATGTGTAGACTGCTCTGAACAAGGAAAGTAACTTTTTCCCTAGCATCTTTCCACCCCCACCCCCAACCCCCCCCC
>VWYE01004776.1:501168-574864 GCA_013398995.1 Alaudala cheleensis
AAAACAGATAACTCTGGAGAACACTAAAGCTTTTAGTATGCAGAGGTTTCCTCTGACAAAGTAGTACTGAGACATGCATTATATGATTTCATTATGTTCCTGGGTTTTCTATTAACATTTTTCATGTGCACACAGAGTTTTAGATGTATGAATATTTAAACAATCTATAGAAATTAATAAATTAAATTAGCAGTACTTCAAATATTTCTCCCTTGATTTTTGCCACAAATAGGGACGTGATAGTCTCAAATCCATATTAGAATAGATTATGCTCATACTTGACATGACACTGGGAAGATGAATTTTTGTTGGCATGACCTTGGTACCCCTTAGATGGAAACTTGAGAACAAACCTGAGACCCAGCACCTGCCTAATTCGAAGTTGTCTGGAAATAAACCTGCTGTTGACATTTCAGCATGGATGCCTCCCTCTTCAACCAGCATAAAGAAACATCACAGCACGTGACACTACCTGGTTGCCTACATTTAGCCTATACAATCTGTATTTCAATATCTTCAGCTATTTAACCTAAAATCCCAGTCTCTGTTAAAAGCCACTTATATTTCCCCATGCCCTGATTCCTTTTGAGACAGTTCAATTAAAATCGAAAGAGAACAAAAATAACTAAATAAATAAATAAGTAGATAAAGGTTTAAAAAATTTGGGATCTCCAAAAGCTGGCTCATGTGTCTTTTTAATCAGTGGCCTTTCTGAGGGGATATCCTTACATCCAATGTGAGCAAACCATTCCTGATCAATCAGGAGACAATACAAACAATCTTTATGGATACTGATGGGGAGCATCTCCACAGGACTGATTTAAGGTGTGGGTAAAGGGGTTAATCATGCAGCAAAGCAGCCTGACACCCAGCATTTCCCCTGATTTGCTTTTACCCAAGATCATAATTGGCACTGTGGGTTTCTCATCTGCATGGCTCCATTCCACTACAGAGTAGCATAAAAAGATAGNAGGCTCGCAACAAGTTATCTGGGTATGCCAGACTGATTTCTCTGTAAATATGCTCTGTACTGCTCTTGGTGGGACTGGCCTCGAACCCAACTTGTTTTTGCAGCATGGATATAATCAAGCCTCAGATGTGTAGACTGGAAGGAAAAGCATGTCAAAGGTCCCTGAGACATCCACTGTGTACCCACCTTGTGAGAAATGAATGCCCCAAAAATGGGGAGTCAATTAGGAAGGCTGCACAAAGAGAGGCTAAAGACAGCTCTCTTAATTGAATGATTAATGAACGTAGCAACAAGGGCTGCTTTTCCCCAGGAGGTTTATGTTTCAACAAATAAATCACGTTGCATAAAGGAAATCATCACTGCAGCTTAACTCTGGTAGAATAGTTTTCCATTGCAATAATGGTCATGTCCCATTGCAACTGGCTTATGGAATGAAATAGAAAGCTGAAAATTATGCAGATCATTACTGGCAATGGCACAACAGCTGCTGTCTAACTGCTTTTGACTGAATCTCTAGTTTAACACATTCTTACTAAGTTTAGTTGGGCATATTTGAGGAAGACTGCTTGTGGAGTCTCAAGGGCAGATCATAACACCTGGACAACTTTGGTTGCAGACTCTTAATTTCTGCTTCACCAGAAGCTAAGTAGATTGACTAATTATTGAATCTATGCCTGGTACATTGAAGAAATTATCAAATATTTGGAAAAGGTCTTAATTGAAGTTTTCTACTCATCTTGAAAAATCAGAAAACACAGGAGGGCTACCACATCCTAAAAACAGATATCTGTCAGGGTAATAACAAATGCATGTGCTTTTATCTGTTAAAATTAGTGAAGCTGTTGTATCAGACCTCTGTATAAAAAGTGCTAAGTATAGTGAATGCCAATTAATGCCCAACAGCTTTTGTGCCAACTCAATTTTAAGTATTAACTCTGTTTCCATGCCTGACACATGCTTACAAAAAACCAGCTCTTTACGAAATTGACTGAGCACTATTGAAGTCTTAATTCTTTTCAAATAGAATAACCTTGAGGCTTAATTCAATATAATGCATCTGAGAGTCCCCAAAAGACAGAACCTACCCTTTGCTTCATCAAAGAGCGAGCCTAAGGTGAGGAAACAGAGTTACATGTGGTGTTATGTCAGCATTTTCACTTCTTTATCCAAGGCAATGTTTGTCTGCTCTTGGTCCAGTTTTCTATCATGAGCTGCAGCCCTATCCCCATTAGAAAAAAAAAAACCAACAATATAAGGAGCAAAAACCAATCCCAGTAAGGAGCATATTTTTGCATACCCTTGCCCTATTTTTGTACAAAACATCATAAGAGTGAGCACATTCATGAATCTAGTTTCAATAAAGAAGTTCCTGAACATTTGAAGAAAACATGCAAAAGTAGTATTATTAAACAGATGGTTAAAGACTTTTACCAGAGATTTAGAACTGTTGGTCGGTATTTCAACTACTTCTGTTATAAATCACTGAGATATGGACATGTAGTCCTACATTATCCTTGAAACATATGGATTCTTGAAACTTTATTATAAACACATGAAGGTTTGTGCACTTCCACTGTTTTTATCTCCAGCTTTCATATTTATAAGATTTGTTTGCATTTTAAATGATCTGATTTTTTACTTGACTTTGTTTAATATTCACTTTGATATTGACACTTTTGCTAATGTGATTTGAGTTATACACACTCCAAGGACTTTAGCTGTCACTTTGGTATTTTAAATGTTTAAATGTTATGTGAAATATCTCCTTGAAGAAACAGTAGCTGTATTTCAATTTGACTTTTCAGGTGTAGCTGCCAGTGTATATCAACCCCGTAAAGAGTACAAAATATGGGCAAGTCCAAATGGGCAAAAGTAATTTGTTTGTAACTTGATCAAATGGAAAAGAAAGAAAACACTTTAAGTGTTAGTTACTACAAAGGTATAAATTGAGAGAAGTGGGTTTTACATTTGAAATTGGAATTTTTAATTATGGTACACAGTAATTTCACAGCTTTCATCTTCTAAAGAACAGCACTTTAATTACTTTGTGGTTTCAGACTTCATAGACACAGACACAATGTAATAATTACACCATATTGATTCGCAGAATATTATGTATTCTGTCTCCTCTTAAACAACTATTATTAGCAGGAAGCCTCAAATAGTGATGCTTGTGTAGATTAGACTGGTTTGGCTGTTACATCATATAAAGGAAATTCTTTCCTTTAACTTTGTGTTAACATTGTCTCTTATGTCCCTATATAATCCTATAATATCTCCTAGCTAGTTCCTTTTCCAGCCTTGTCCACTCAGCTCAGCTTTTCACTCAGTAGGAACCGCAGTTCAGTCTCCCTCTTCATTTCCTTTCCCCAGTCCTCCATCACACGCACAATTATCCCACCAGTGACCATAACAAAAATCATGTGAATTTAGGAGACTTCAGTGAAACTTGGTGTAATCTGGTTAGGTGATTCATTTTATTAAAAGGAAGAAAAGCAGGTGAAAATAGATAGATAAATAGACAGTGTAGTCACAGAGGTCTTTTTTGTTTGGGAAATTAAGATACAAGGCTCATCATTTTAAAGATTACTGCAAACAGAGTTTTAAAGGTATATAAATGATATCTCAGGGTTGCCCATTTCCTATTTCCTTTGGTGAAAGATTTTCAGTACAAGAAAAGAAGAATGCTGACAAGACATAAATACTCTTTTTAGAGAGATTGCTGAAAGCAGGTACACCACTTCTCCAGCATCAATAGGAGCTATGCCTCAGGGTACTAATTCATTCATTTATTGAACCTTAGCAGTTTATCTATCACGATTTATTTGAGACTTTATCAACAATATAAATAGCAAAGATACTTTTTGACATTTCTGTTTATTGTTCCGTTCCAAGCAATAAGAGTTGAGGAAAAATAAAATCTTGTTTCATTAGTGGAAACTTTTTTATATTTCTATGGCAGATACATATAATCAATTTGCTTTCATCGTTTTCATTTAATAGAGATACTGGAACTTGAAAGTGGAAGATTTCACAGTTTTCACTGTTGATGGTGGCATTTGGGAATCCTCTTAGTCCTGAAAATCCCTCTCAAAAGTCAATATCTCTTAGTAAGAATGTTGTGTCTTTGGAACTTGGAGATCAGCATTGAATAATGTAACTGTTGTTACAAACACATTAAGAAACTTTTAATTTTTAGTATAGCAGTGTCATGGTCCAATAGTTGTTTTAAAGCTAATGAAAGATCTTAATTATGGCCAAAATGTGCAGTTAGAAATTCAAAACATGATGTGATGGACAGCTATATTTCTAAACATACTGCTAATTTAAAATTTCTAAGTAACTATCATAGTAATACTGTTCTTACTACTTGGATATAAACCCTGACAAACAGGGTCAGAAAAGGTCATTAGTTCTTCCCTTCCTTACAGTGTGCCACATGGGACGTCACAAGCAGCCTGCCCCCAGGGCAGATTAATAGGTGGTGGTTAATTCTATCCTGTTCATCTCTGTTCCAGAAAACGTCTGCTCCACTTGCCTACAGCTGAGTATTTCACATTTTCTCTGCCAGCTTCTCAAGCAAACCTCAGCAGTGTACCCTCAGCTAGTCTGAAAATGACACCAAAGCAGTAGGAGTGAGTGACTCACCAGAGGGTCAAACTACCATCCAAAAGGACCTTAAAAAACTGGAGGAAAAAGGTCAACAGTAACCTCATGATGTTCAACAGGGGAAAGTGTAACATCCTGAACCTCAGGAGGAACAATCCCATGAGGCCCAACCAGTTGTGAAGCAGCTTGTCAGAAAAGAGCCTGGGGTACTGGTGAACACCAGGTTGAACATTAGTCAGCAATTCACCCTTGCTGGAAAGAAGGCAAAAAGTATCCTCAGCTGCAGTAGACAAAAAAAAATTCCACTAGGTGAGTCAATGTGTTGCTTCCCCTTCATTTATCACTGGTGAGGTCACACCTGGAGAGCTGTGCCCAGCTCTGGGCTCCCTGTGCAAAAGAGATGTGGACATTCTGGAGAGCATTCATTGAGGGGCCACCAAGATGATTGAGGGACAGGTGCACCTCTCATATGAGGAAAGTCTGAGAGATCTGGAATTGTTGAGTGTAGAAAACAGAAGGCTTGAAGTGACTTTATCAATGTATGTAAACACATGAAGGACAGAGCCAGGCTCTTTTCAGTGATGACCAGCGACAAGACCAGAGACGATGGACACAGACTGAAACACCGGAAGTTCTGTCTGAACACTATTTCTGTCAGAAAACACAATTTCACTGTCAGGGTGGCAGAGCACGGGCACAGGTTGCCCAGGGAGGTTGTGGAGTCTCTATTCTTGGAGATATTCAAAAGCCATTTGGTCAAAATCCCAACTGGTTCCAGATGGCCCTGATTGCATAAAAGTTTGGAAGAGATGATCTCCAGAGAAGCCAACCAGCACCATTCCAACCTCCACCATTCTAACCTCAACCGTGCTTTGGTTCAGTCATTCTGGGAAACCTTAAAGTAATTCCACTTGTCTGTAGAATCTTTGCACAAACAGAAAAATGAAATCAAACTCCTTTAGAAAGCATGAATTTGTATTTCTCCACTGTTCTCCTCTTTACTCAAATTTTTGTGGAGATCACAAAGATCAGCTGATAGATCAGGAGTCTTAGTAAACATGTACAAATGTTAAATGCTTTATTTATGAACAGTGCATTTCCCAAAAAACCAGCAGATACTTAGAGTATTGTTCTTCTAAGTTGTTATAAGTCTGCCTTATTTGTTCCTAAGTCTTTTTGTGACTGAGCAGATTAAAGAAAATGAAATAATATTTATATGTAAATGCACTTGTTTTGTTTTAATTTTTAAAAATGTTTACTCTTGGTTTAAGGATCAAACTTTTGTAATTTCTAGAGTTGGAAAAATTATATGCAGCAACTTCTTTTTCATGCCAACAGAGGGTGGATTTAATTAGATATTTCCCTTATTCTGTTTATGCAAACCACTAATGACCCCTAAAATTTCTTTATGTCATAGATGATTTTTGTTTCCTCTTCTTTTCTTCTTCCTCAAGGTAAACAGGATTTTCATTTGGTTATGTTTTATTTTCTGAATATTAAATTTTGATGTGAAGTTTCCTCATTTTACTCTCATAAACCTACAAACACCCTGCAGTATCATTTTCCTTTATTTGTATTTCTCATGTTTCTTTTCTATGGTACAGTTATCTCTGTTAATTGGCTATTGTTTTTCACTTTCAAGTTCTGCCTCTGTGGTTTAATTGCTGGACTGAGTGGAGAGCAGCTTAACAGAATTTATGCAGTGTCCAAACTTTTGACCCTGAGCAGAGACTTATTATGCAAAGATTTCCCTTGAATTTTTGTAGATATAAACTTTAACCTGATTTAATTTACTCAGCTATTGCTTAAAAAATGGTGAATAAACAAAATTTAAATAAATACATATGATTATAAAATACTGTCCTGAAGAGCACACGTCTGTTTCCTAAAGCACAGAAATGAGTAGGAACAGCAAATATTTGATTGATCTAACTTTTACCATTCCCAGTGTGATCAGAGGAAATCACAGCTGGCTATTTAAAGATTAAATGGAAATTTAGGTTAAAATACGATTTAAATGAGAATACAGCAAGCAAGCTTAAAAGAAGAAAGCATAATAATGTAGTGAATTAAATGTTAACAAAATGGTAACAAGAACATGTATCTCAGTTCTCCTAAGCACTTTCACATAAGTTTTAGAAAAAGCAGCAGCTAGAAAGTAATATAGAAATCTAGATCTTGGCCTTGTTAGGCTAAATCCTGACAGAGAAAGCTATTTTTTCTGTTGCAAGTTGTTATACTTACAGGTGGAGGTTTTTTTTATACATATTTTTCTACCATCTGCTCTGCAGATAAGATAAACTGATGGATCCACCCTTGGACAGTGGCAGAATCAATGAGGGAGTTTCTGGTATCTCACAGAACTCACTCCTGTAGCCAAGCCTGCCCTGCCCCCACACCCCCAGAACCAAACAACAAAATACTTGCCATGCAAAACCAATACGAGGCTTTAACCAGATTATTCTCTTTTTGACTTTCTCTACTTTATTTTTCCTCTTTTTTTACCCCTCCACTTTTCTCCCTAAAAATCCTACTTTGGCATTTCCCTTTAAAGAAAGGCTGCTTGAACTGCTTTTCCCATGCAAGTCAGTTCTTAAGAGACAGAGAGAGGTTGGTGGGTGTAAACAAGCAATTATTAATGAATAAATCAAACATTTTCTTTAAGCTGAATGTAAAGAAAATATGTTTGTATACTGTGTAGCATTCTGAGAAAACTATAAAGTTAACAACCTGAAAATAAACTATGAAAGCCAGTAGATATTATCTGTGAAAGAGTCATCTGAATAACTGACAGACTGAGAATATCAATTGTCTCATGCCTCATAAATAGACACAGGCATTATAGAAGCTATTAACGTAAGAATTACTTTTTCAGAGAAAGTTAAATACTGATTGTCTACTCTAGATATTTCTTAAAATAATGTAAGGAAATTTGCAGCTACTTTCAGGTTATTATGATTAACAGACATTAATATTTTCTAGCTCAATAAATGAAAGTATTGCCTGACCCCTGGTGATTCGTATCAGCTTCTTATACAGTCCCATTAAAAGTTTTACGTCCCTCTTGGAATTCTGAAGTCCTCTTAAGGATCACTACTCATCCTCTGTGGCACAGTCATTTGAGTCCATTATGCAATTGGATCACCAGTATCCCATCCAGAAGTGAATCTCTTCACATGATTTAGTGGCTCAAGTATTTAGTGCATTGAATAAAGTTTTTTACGTTCATCAAAATAAGCTAGAAAAACCCATGCAAACCATACATGGGCAATCCAAGTCTGATGAAGGATTGTTAACTGTCAACTAGTCCTTGAATTCTGCACCTGCTGATATAAAAGACATCCATATTTTCACTGCTCATATGCCCAGAGGTCAGTGTTAGCATCTCATGGTTTCATTGGTGAAAATTCATGAAATTTGATAGAGAGAATTCAAATGCTATTTCTTTTATCTGTTTTACTCGTGCTGACATTATACAAGAACCATTTGAAAGTAACTCTTTAATAACACATTTTTTTAGTACAGCACCAATCAACAGATTGTAATACATATTTCATAGACTCATTCTGCATCATTTCTATTATACACACCCCATGAAATCTCCCAGAAAAAATATGACCAACCGCATTTTAACATTGGACTGCAAATCTCAGATACTGAGCTGGTTGAAAACTGAGATCAAATGTTTGTATAATAAACTGACCAGCTTATGAACAAAAATTAATTCATTAAAAAATCTGTGTGCTTACCTATACTGGCTGTCAAACTTATTTTTCTTGCTCCCTTTCCATGAAATCAAATAATCACAGGACCTCCTCACTGGCAATTACAAATTTTAATGGCAAGCAGCAATATTTCAAATCTTATTGTCATCCATACCTACACCAAATGACATTCTACCTGCTACTGGTATTTCAGAGTAGATGTTCTAGAATCAGAGACAGACTTTTACATTATGAATAAGTAAGAGTTGACAAAAGGATAATTTCATAGCCCTCCATATGGGCTCCATAAAATCACACATGAAGTATTTCGGAAAGTTCTCCTTTCTTAACCTATGGTATTATCTGCTCAGAAAAGGAAGTGATGCATACAATGCTTGTGATGTTGTCTGCCATATCCATTTTGGTATTTTACAATTGCTTTTTTTTTTTAAGAGATTTTGAAAAATAACCTTAGTTACGAAAAAATTTTAATAACAAAATTAAAATAACATTCATTTTCTTACACAGAAACAATGGATGTTGTATTGCTGCCAGTAAAAGTACATATTGTACACTGTATCTAAATTATGTCAATTCCATGGAACTGATGATGACCACTGAGAAATCTGCACATCTCTCTGGAATACAACAGAGTTAATCCTTCTCCTATCAAGGGAAATCTTGGAACTGTATTTAAAAAAATAAATTCTTGCACAAAAAGGGCACCTTTCCCAACTGAATTTCCATGAATTTCTGCATGCATTAGAGATTTCAGGCATCTCTTTTAGGAACTGTAAGAATTTACATGTTCTCTATCCCCTCCTAAAAGTGCAACAAGTGCTATCAATTAAGGATGTTGCCAGATGTTCTGGAAAAAAGTGGCAAAATTTGTTCTTGCAAACTTCTGCCATGCCTCCTGTTACATCTTACTCTGCACATAAAAGCTTAGACAGGAATTTGGCAGAAATCTTTGAGGCATTAATTCATCTTGTTGAATCAAAAAAAATTCTCTGGACAACAAAGGCCAAAGGGAATCTGGATATTTAGAAAATGCCCGAATCATCAGCACCCAAAGCTATCCCAGAATTTACAGCTTCATTTTTTCCTGCCAAGTCTGGGAACACATGAAGTAGACAGCAACTTAACTCCACAGACATGTACAGGTTACAAACTTATATTAATACCTGAAGGCTGAATGTATTAAAAATGTACCCAAATGAAAATTGTCCCTATGAAAGTTATCCTAATGAAAGTTTGGAGAAAGAAGATGATACTGCTAATGATATGGATAAGCTGGGATCCTTCTGATCTATCCAGGATCCTTAGGACAGAAAACAACCTGTTCTCCAGGTTGTCCCTTGGCCTGTTTTCTCAAAGCACTGAAATCATTCTTGTTTGCCTGCAGCCTTCTTGTTGGGTGTTTGTTGGTAAGGCTGTGGCAAACCAGTGGCTGGTAATAATCAATGGGCCATACCAGGCTGGGGAGTTTCTTGGTGATGTCTCTTATCCAGGCCCCAGGGAGGCAAACAGCTTCCCTGTGGGTTTGGTCTGGTCAATAGCTTCTGCAATGAACAGGGCCATCTCCAACTAAATCAGATTGCTCAGAACTCCATCCAACCTGACCTGGAATGTTTTCTATCACATCTAAAAACTTCTTCCTTCTTTCTAATCAAATCTAAATCTACCCTTGCAGCAAGCTCTTCTGAAAAGCTCTTCCCCATCTTTCATACAGGTCCCCTTTAAGTATTGAAAGGCTGCATCTTATGAATAAGAACAAGAAGTACCAGACACATGAGGAAAAAGGATATTGGATTGCTTGGATTTGGTTACAGTGAGACTAAATCAGAAGCTTCTGCTGAGCTAAATATACAAAGCACACTGACAGACTGACAGTTTTTGCCACATCAGATAAATAGCTCCCCTTGCCTATTAGTTACAGGAAATGTGAGAAAAAGTTCATTCTCTTAAAAAAATCCCAGACAAAAAAAAACAAACAATGAAACCTCTAACTCTATTGCAGAATTATTATTTACAAATAAAATAATAAAGTGCCTCATTTTTATAGTCTCACTAGAACAATCTGCACTTTGATGTTGATTGTGGACCCTCCTAGCATTTTCCCCTACATCCCAGCCACTCATAACACCCAATCCCTGCAGTGCCAGCCACCCCAAACAGAAAAGTAACTAACTGGAGCTTTTTTTTTTTTTAGCAGAGAAAGTTGCTCTCTGGCAACTATCTTTTCCTGCAAGTTTTTCAGAAACCTTTTGAATGACTGACAAACCACAGAGCTTTGCACAGAAGGGAAGAAGCAGCAAAGCTAAAGGTGAGAGTGTTTTAAAGCTACCAGTGCCTCAGCAGATCCAAGGTTTCCCATGTATCTTCAAAGCACAGCCAGAGCTGTATTACTAACCAGGGCTGATTGCTGACATCAATAGTTTCCAAAACTTCTGTGTTCTTTGAGGATAAACACAAGAAGAGCTCCATGCCAGAGATATAAGGATTTTCTAGAGTTGCTTTCCTTAGCAGGACTGGGGTGAAGGAAACTATAGATAATTTGATAGCACTGTCAAAAGATACTAAAATTTTTTCTTTTTTTCTAGCCTACATGTCTCCTTCATCACAGCAAAAGACTTTTATCTTGCTCTTCATCATCCTGACTTTGCAAAACCCTGTTAACAATGAAAAGAGCCTTCTACAGGATATGAGTTATTAGCTAGTCCTTGAACAAATGAAACTATTCCCTAAGAGTTCTAACCCCTAAGTGTTTGTGGGGTTATTCCTTTTACATCTTTGTTCATGTACTTCTTTGTCAGTCTTCTTTTTCAGCTTTATTACCTCTTGTCATCTGTGTAAAATCACTAAGTAGCATGAACCTTCTTTTTGAATTTAACCTCTTGGTTTATGTATTTGTCATCATCTTAAAGTCAGAAACATCTTCATTATTAAATATGTGAGAGTGGCGAGAGTGTTGCTGTAATGCAGCTTGCTTTTTTTTTTTTTCCTTTTTTGTGTAGTATCATCTACTAATGCTAGTCAGTTTTTGCAGAAAGACTGTGTGCATCTCTTCAGGGTAGTAAAAGTTCCAAAATGACCATGTTTTCTGTTTGTTTTACAGACTGTCATCAGAAAGAGGCTTGTTTGGAAACTTATTGGGCAAGTGTTTTAATCTGTTATAAAACAGGGGGAAAAAATTCTGTTTTACCAAATCTGTTTATGTCTGCCTGTTGTCTGTTACCACCAATAGCTGTTCTTTTTTAATTTTAAAGCTATAAGTATTGTTTCCTTCTAATTAAGGCCCAAAGGGAGAATCTCTTGCTGTTATTAAGTAATATTTCCATTCTGGGATTAAAAGTTGAAGTTCCTTAAAAAAATGTTCTTTCCCCTCACAGTTACTTTTGTTCTCAATAAATAATACCTAATCCCATTCACAAAGATAACCTAATTTATATGATGAATTTGAAACTATGTGATATATAAGCAATGTATCTACCTAAGCAATCTTAACTCTGTGTGAACAGAAGTACAGAATTTATTGATATTAGAAGACCCTTAGTGTATGCAATGGTGTTGGAAAAGCCTCTGGTAACAGCAGAAGTAGGAGGAGAGCAAAGGTCAAATTCTTAATAAAGTGAGGAATGCAGAGAGTTGCCATATTAAGCTCCATGAAGTCTCTACACTACTAAATAGTTACAGTTTATTGTGTGTCCTGAGCTGGCATATCACTCATGCTGGGGCAACCAGGAGGGCTGAAGGAGAAAATAAAACAAAAAATGAGTCCTAAGTCCTCGACAGCTGTTCTGACAAATTTGGTCTGGAAGCCAACATTGAGAATAGCACAACAGCCTTCTGTACTAAAAGAACCCAGTTCTGAAAACCCAAAAGCAAATTTTTTGCAAGGTAAAGCAAATACTGACATTTCATCTACTTGTCCCCAGTTAATCAAAAGAAGTGGTGAAGCTGGAAGTGAGAGCCAAAAAAGCAAAGACAAATGACAATTTTTCATGACTGAATGACCACCCATTACATTCTGAGTATGCAGGTGAGGGTATTTAATGATAAATTTAGCATCCAGAGAAGATATTGTCATAGTGCATTATGATATATTTCAAGGAGTTGGAGAATCTGAACATATTTTCATAGAAATAAATGCTGTATTACGTAGATGTATTTGCAGTAAGATAAATTCTGATGCACTTGGAATACCTAAAATGCAGTTTTTAGGCTGCATGAGTAGTTTCACTATAATCAACAGTAAAGTTAGGGCAACAAACTGTGGATTAAAGTATGTTTAAAGTGTTTGAAAGTATCAAAATTTTGTCCTTAGCCGGTAAAAAAGAGGGCAGGTTGATACCACTAGAGAATGCATCAGCACTTCTACTGGATCAGAAAAAAGCAAAGCAAAAAAAAAAAGTTCAACTCAGTATGTTGAACACCAGAAGGTTAAATGGCACCATGGCTATTACCACTGCTCAGGACTGACACCAGAAGATTTGCAACATCAATTAAAAATCAAGCAACTTGTTACAATTTAAGATAAGAAACATGGGGTCTGACAGGTGAAATTAGATAGATACATCTCTTTTTGGGTACCTGTAAATCTCCAAGAGGATATTATCAGTTTTCTAGATTAACATTTGAGATTAAATGTGTCAGTGAAATATTGTAGAAAGAGAGTTATGAGGCACTTGGTGATACTTCCAGAGAAGATATAATTGCTGATTATATGAAGATATTATTGCTTCAACTGATGGGCTATAGCATGATAGCACCCCAAGAGCAGCAATGCTGAAATTGAGAGAGTAAAATAGTTAATATTACAGAGATACAATAGAAAGAAATAGAGATAAAATACTTGCTGGACCATGTATTACTTCAAAGTGACTAAAAGCCCAAAAGCTATTATGATATACTGATGAATTCCAATAAGAAAATGAGAGGTCTCTGCAAAGAAATTATGTGTGAGGCATAACACACACCTTAATAATTTAAGAAAAAAAATATTTAAGAAATACTGAAGTATATTTTTCAGTCATACAGAATTCAGTTTTTGCTGCATTGAGGTCTCTTCCATAAGTCTTTGCAACAGAAATCACTATGTTCTTTTAAGGAATTTATATAATTGTTTGCCTTTTTAGTCATTTAAAATTTTTAAGGTGCCTGGATACAGACAAGCACTAATTTTTTGCTCCAACATCTAGAAAAGAACCAATTCCTTGTGGTTTGTTCTTCTCCACTGCCTTATTCAACACTTTCTAATGCCTTGTATGAAAAAGAATAGAACCATCACTCATCCCTCAGGCCTACACAAAAAGTGAGACTGATCTGGCTGGAGCAGATGATTCCAGAGAAATGCAGAAGGCACTTAATTTGAAATTTGAGTCTGAGTGAAAAGCACCTTCAGGAAATGCCTATTTCTCTATATAAGAAGAACCTAGGGTAATTACCTTAGATGATGGCTGGGTATTTAGCAGAGATAAATCACACAGAAAGCATGTGAAGATTTAATGTCCTTCCTTTTCAGTATATACATACAACAGGGACAAAGACAGTATATTATGGGTTTCTCTTTCAAGAAATTCCAGGATGTCTCAACATTGTATTGCCATTCTTTTTCTATGTTAGCTCTTACTTAATTCTGTTTTTCTTCTAGACATGACTCTGAAATTATATGAATTTTCTGCATAATATTAATATGATTTTCCTATTAATCTCTGACAAAGCATGAAATTTAATATTTTCCCCATGACAAACACAGGAGAATTACCAGCCTAGTCTATGGTCTGTATAGTGAACTATTTATAAGCTATCATTTTTAAAAGCAGAGGAAGCTAAAATAAATGAATAAACATGCAGAACTTTTCTCCCTATGGTTGCTTTAATAATAATTTTTGTGGAATATAAATTTTGCATTATTCACAAAACCTTCCCAAGCTGCAACCACAGCCTTTGTCATGGTACTGAATGTTATTAGTATTCAGCATGGTTCTAAGCAGGCAACTAATTCTGAATGAAAATTCAAGAATAAAAGGAAAATATCCTCTTTGATCATTTTAAGTAGCATATATTTAGGATGGGATTCTTTTGCAGCCTCCAGACAGTCCTCAGTCTTCATAGGAACTCATGACATTCCTGGTGACTGCCAGTTCTTGCTGTACTTTTCTCTTTCATATGTCAGTACCTTCTGTTACACAGGTAACTGCAAGTACTGAAAAAAGACAAAATCTCCCAAATTGCATGGTTGGCAACTAAGTATTTCAGGATCTGGGCTTTTTGAACAAGGACATCTCTTCAGAGGATTATTCAAACTCTGGTAGTACATTTTCCAGTCTTTGGTGCTTTTTTCTCCCTTTTCTGGGGCTGAGTTTTTTGCTTGTTTCTTTCTTTGTTTTTGTTCAGTCACCATCCACACACTGACTATCTTAGATTTGTTTTGCAAAATTTTCATCAGCTTTTCTCTTTCACAGTTCTTTCAACAGTTTTAGTTAACCCTGTATTATCTTCTCACCTGATGGAATTGGAAAGATTGTAAAAAACATTATTTAGAAATTTGAGGGATGCAGGAAAACTAAGTGCATGTTCTTAAACTTATACCTAGGATGTGGTGGTATTAACCTCTCCTCATTGTGACCATAAAAGTAATCAAGGTTAATTAATCTGGTATTGGTCAGCTAAAATTAGGATGTATCACTTGCAATTATGACTCTCAACTTTGTTGCCTATGTCACATTTTGTGTCTGTCCCCAAGGCTCCACAGCAGTGAGTGCCAAAGTACCTCAGTGTCTTCTAAAAACCCAGCTTTTAAAATTCTGAAATTGTATTCAAAAGTTTTCAAAATCATGATATTTTGCATATATACATAGTTTGCATGTGTAATGATCAGTTGAGGCAACTGATTTGAAGTTCTGATTTAATTTCCTGGCTGGGTTGAGGTAAATTTCTAATCCAAGGCCCAAGATTGTCCTAGCAGCTTAGGCAATGACTGAAAAAGAAACTTCACTGCATTTCTCATGTTTTCCTAGACTTCAGAATTTAATATACAATAAAGACAGAACAGGAAGTTCAGATTTCAATGAAAAAACATCTAGAATTTTAAACAGCTTTTAAACATTTCTACATTACCAATTTTTTCCTTTCAGAAATATATAAAAAAAATGCCTTCTGGAATGCATAGGAACACTCCTAATTCATCCTGAATAAAGCATATGTACATGTATAAATCAAATACATTTTTGATAAAGTGTCTAAAATTTATTGCGAACAAAAAGATAGATAGATAGATAGATAGATAGATAGATAGATAGATAGATAGATAGACAGACAGACAGATAGAGTGTTGTCCTTAGGATAAAAAAGTAGCATCATTTTTTATTCATGTACCATAAAGCTATACAATATATTCATCCAAGATTAAAAAATTAGCAAGATAATAATTCTTGGGGCACTCTTATGATGACCTACACTAAGAAAAATGTATAAAGTTATACAGAACCATATCATCAGTGAGTATCATTCATCAGTGCTTCATATTTCAGAGGAGAATCTCTGATTCTGCCCAGCAGACAAATTTTCATTAAAAGAGATTGTTTGATTGCAAGGCTAGACACATGTGGCTGCCCGGGGGTGGTGGCAACGTGGGCTTTGCCTCTCTGGAAGAGCGGGAAGGTTTTAATGAAGAGATGAATATGCATGAAAGCCCAAAAGCTACTGGTGGTTGCCGCGCTGTCACTCTCGTATTCCTCTGTATTTGATTGGACATTCCTGTGTTATCCACACCCAGGACAAAGGTTTTAAGAATGCTATCCCACCCCGAGCTCAGGGCTTTTGGGGGACAGCAGCTGAAATAACCTGCCTGTTCACCTGGAAGCCAGTCTCCCTCATCCTTCTCTCAGAGAAACCCTATCTATGTTAGAAATCTCCCCCTTCCCTCCATCCTGCAGGCTCACACGCACCCACGGGACCGCCGGCTCCTCCCCGAGAGGAAGAAGAAGGCAGGACCCACTCACACACCGAGCCGGGACCACAGCAGCAGGAGGGAGAGGGACTGGAGGATTTTTCTAACAGACACACTTCACTCCCTGTATTGCCCACTTTGAGAGACTTTGCCCTCACCATTTTCATACTTGATGTACTTCTGTACTTTATGAATTTTAAAGAAAAAAAACCAACAGTGTTTCAAAATTTTGAATACGGAGGTCTTCAAGAGTGAGTCCTGTTGCAAAGGATCATAGTTAGGCAGTACTGAAGTGTTACTTTTTTTCCCAGCCATAAACTCGCTGAGAAGAAGGGGGAAGGAAAGGTTGCGGCAAACTCAGTACCCACTGAGATCTCATTCTTTGCCCTTCTAGCATATAGCATACACAGAGATGCTGTCCAGTGCTACCACTCCTCTTTGCCTAACAGAAACTGCAACATGGCTCAGCAACCAGGGTTATTTCATCATTCCTCTTCCCTTCTCCAGCAACACTGCACCAAAAGTCCATATTAAAACTATGCAGCTTGTGCTGGGAGCACTTCCCTGGCTAAGGGGCAAACCTGATAAAGGAATAGATTAATCTCCCTCCAGTGATGATGAGCTTGTATTCAACCCTAGGTTTTACTTTAAGAAAAGAAATCTTTATGGATTAAGGTAATTCTGGGTAGTGTCTTATAATAAATTTCTTTTAAATCAAAGTCTAAGGTAAATGTTATTTTGGTACACAGGGTTGCTAACAATATATACAAACACTGAATACATCAAATGACCAAATTGTTTCATATAAATTCAATTTCCCCACAGCTTTCCAAAGGACTGTTTAGAAATGCTCAGGCTCACAGACTAGAAGTTAAAAAATTCAGGTAAGAAAGTAAAATCAAGCACAAGAACCCACATTAAAGACTCTGCTGCAATTTATGGTGCTGAACCCAAGAAAGTTACCGAAGAGCTGATGTTTCCAGACCTCCTAGGCAGTAAGTGGATTAAATGAATTTATAAATCCTGTGAAAATATGCAAGATTTTACATCAAGTACTGAAAAATTCAAAACTAATGTTTCTAAAGAAGGAGAAAAATCTTGACATGAAATTTATCCCAAGAAGAAAAATGTAACTCTACAATATCATTCAAGATGCCTTCCACTCCTGCCTGGAAAAGGAGCTGCTTCCAGGGCATTTAAGGAGATCCCCAGTGACTCTGGGGAAGATGGAAAGGAGATGCAGACAGACTATTCCGAGTTGGGCATGCCAGGAGTTTGAGAGGCAATGACCAAAATGTCAAAAGAGAGATTCTGATATAAGGACAGAATTATGACCATGATTAAACACTGAAGCAAGTTTTCCTGATTGTTTTTCAGTCTCTGTTCTCAGAGCTTTTCAAGACCTGACTGGATAAAGCCTTGAACCACTTGGTCTCTACTCTTTTTAGACCCTGCTGTGAGAAAGAGTTTTGATGAAAGACCTCATGAGGTATGTTCCAATCTGAATGATTCTATAATTTTATGATTTTGTTGAAGTCAAAATGTCACTATGAGAGAAAACTTTTCAAACTTCACTCATTTTTTTATGGACTCACTCCACCTAAAGTGGAGAAAAAAATATATGCTACAAAAAAACCCAACCAAAGAAACAAAGAAAAAATCCCCTACAAAACAATATACATAAATCTTCCCCAACACTTTAATAAAAAGAATATTCTGGCTGAACTGAGAAACAGGTTGGATAATTTTTATCCACACAACAAAAATTTTTACATATATTTATGTATATCTGTATATACAAATATACATAAATCTTTTCTCATGCAATAAGATTGTTTTCCCTCTTTTCAGTAACTTTTCCTATTCATTTCACATAACCAAGATCTTGAATTGTGTGTTCATTTCCAAAAATTATAATCACATGTAAGAATAAGAACTTGTGTAATTCTTACTATATGAGCCAAGTACTTTAATTCATTTGGGCTTTACTGTTAACTGCCTTTTTTAAATTTTTAATAAAATGTGCACCATGTATGTATTGATGCTTGGGCTGAAGGATAAAAAAGAACAAAATATGGCCATTATATTAGAAATTATGTTGATTTCTAAAGTGAATAAAAGTGTTGTGAGACAAGAGCTGTGTGGGATTAGAGGGAGATACAGTTAAACTAAGCAATATTTGCAGTTTGTCTCTAGCCTAAAATAATGGATTAAAACAAAACTGCAAATTAAAAAAAATATGGAAGAAAGGCAAAGAAGAGAAACACTGATGATGTGAATGATGTGAGTTGTTAAATGTTAAGAAGCAAGACAGTAGTCATGCTAGGACCTGCACCTCCCAGCAAACACTGCAGTCTCCAACTTACTGTGGTTTCATAAGAACAGAGCAAAGCACATAAACTTTCAGCAGTGATGAGGAGTCTGCCTGCATAATGAGGAACCTAAGATCACGTTCCATAATCTTTCTTAAGACACCCTGTTTATACAAAGGATAGCACATTTGGCCAAAACTAATTAGAGGGCTCACTTTCCCTGGAAAGTAGATGTCAATCACCAGCTTCCACAAATAATTGAAAGTGAACTATCAAAGTGAATATTTTGTGAATATCTCTCCAGATGAAGCATATTTGCATGCTAGTAGGCAGACTTCAGTAAAGAGTTTAAAATAAAAAGCCAATATGCAGAAATCTGTATAGACACATGAAAAATTTTAACATCCAAATCCTTCGTGATCAAACAAATTATTCACTGAAAATATAGTCCTCATCCTAGCTATGATAATGTGCATCTTAGTGGAAGGCCTGGCTGTTAAAGGAACACAAATGATACTGTTGGTTGGACTTGTTTACAAAAACCTACAGTTTTTATAACTGGGCCATATACCATTCAGTTTTACCTTCTGAATGAACACAGAAAGCAGTAGAAACTCTAAGCAGTGCATTGCTGTAGTGCAACCATCTGAAATAATTTAGAGCATATTTCAGAATTATTTTTGAAAATCCCTTAAAGGAGTAAGAAAATATCAGAATCAAAATCACAGAAAGATTCAGGTTAGAAGGGACCTTCAAGGACCATCCAGTCCAACCCCTCAGTGATGGACAGGGAGCTCTTTTACTTAACCAGATTGCTCTAAACCCCATCCAACCTGTTCTTATACACTTTCAGGGATGGGGCATCACAGCTTCTCTGAGCAACCTGTTCCTCACTACTCATTGTAAAAAATGCCTTCCTCATGCCCAATCTAAACCTACTCTCCTTCAGCCAAAAACTCTCGGCCCTTGTCCTGCCACTACAGGCCTTAGTAAAAAGTCTCCATCTTTTTAGAAGCCTTCTTTATGTACTGAAAGTCTGCAAAAATGTCTCCCCAGAGCCTTCCCTTCTCTAGGCTGAACAACCCAAACTCTCAGCCTTTCATGGTGAAGGAGCACTTCCAGTCCTCTGATCAGTTTGTGGCTCATGTCTCTACCAGCTCTGACAGGTACATGTGTTCCTGTGTTTGTGGATCTCAGAGGTGGATGCAATGCTCCAGCTGGGATCTCACAGGGGCAGAGCAGAGGGGCAGAATTCCCTCCCTCACTCTGCTGCCCACGTTGCTTTGGATGCAGCCCAGGATAAGTTTGGCTTCTGGGCTGCAAGTTGACATTAACAGGTCATGTCCAGCGTCTCACCCACCAGCACCTCCAAGTCCTTCTGGGAAGGGCTGCTCTGGATCTGTTCCTCCTCCTGCCTGGATTGATACTGGAAGTTGTCCTGACCCAGGTGCAGCACCTTGCACTTGGTCTCATTAAATCCCATGAGATTGCCATGGGCCCAACACTCAAGCCTGGCAAGGTCCATCCAGATGGTATCCTGTCCCTCCAGAAAATCCAACACACAACTCAGCTTGGTGTCATCTTCAAACTTGCTAAGACTGCATTAATTCATCTGTCCATGTCACTAATAAACATATTAAATAGTATTAATCCCAGTACAGACCCTTGAGGGACTCCACTAATTAATGATTTCTTTTTGGATTTTGAGACATGGAATTTAGCCAGAGAAAAATAAACCTCAAATATATTTTAAATCCTACGGCTTTTCCTATTAGATTTTAAATAAATCTATGTTGCCACTATGGGGGATTTAATCACTTGACATTTTCTTTATTTTAAAAATTCTGTTACTGACCTTTTTGACACCTAAACCATCATGTCCTGAAAAGCCTGCTTTACCTGTAAGCAAAATATATCAATACTGTCAGGTTCCACACTGCAGAGTTTGATAATATGGTCAATAATGAGAACAAGCAGCTTGGAAAAACTCAGAAAGATAAACAGGAAGGTATACTGGCTTTCATTTGAAAAATAACTAAACCTGAGTGTCTTTCAGACTCTTATGGAGCCACTCATGGAAGAGCTTTATGTGAGCAAGAAAAGGAGCATCATTAAGTACAAAAAGAGGTAAGTGGAAAAAGATGGATAAATTGAAAATCAGAGATGGACAAAGATTTTTGACAAAAGAACAGAGATTAAGAAAACATCCACTGGAATAGACAAACTAAAATGAAAGAGAAAAAAGGAATGAACATAGCTCAATTCATTCTTGATAAACCAGTGCTGTGCTGGAAACAATCATACTGGTGTCAGGGGTTATCACACTGCAAAACAAAGTAACTCTGGGCAAACCTGAGTTGGAAAAAAATTTAAAAAACCCAAAAAACAACAGAGTGAAAAGAACATACCAAAGGTGAAGCAGGTATGAGCATTGAAGGGAGGAATAATGATCAGAAGTCCCAACTTCTGTGCCCTGTTGCCCAGCCCGCACTGCCCTAAGGGTGAAGTGTTGCAATGAGGGCAGGAGGGTCCCAGGGAAGAGGAAGAGCAAATACTCTGCACGGGGAGAAATACTGAAGATTGGAGTGCACTGAAGCATGCTCAAAAGCAGGCAGTAAAAAAAGAACAATAGAAAGCTTTCATAAACAAATACTGTTGGCAGACAGCTCTGGGTTGCATATTTGTTTTTTTTAAGAATAAATGTCATAGTTAATATGCTGTATTTTATTGATTTGATTATTTATTAAATAAACTGAATTGCATAAGCTTTCTTTTCCCACACCAAGACAGTGAAATTTTCATAGTAACAACAGTAGATTCCTTTATCTTCTACTTTGTGGACATCTATACCTTTCCTCACTAATTCAGGACACCTTTGAAGTCAAGGAAAAAGCAATTGAATGAAAATCACCTTTATTGTTTTAGAATTATGTATTATACATGGTGATGTGCCCTGGAAACAATGTTTTACAAACCCTTTACCTTGTGTTTTTCCTCATTGATGTGGCATATTCATTGCATATACATTAACTGCATTTTGTTGACATTTAAAGTAACTTTTACCAGTAGCCACAGTTTTGAACATGTAATTAGATACTTGTATGGAACACTATCTCATTAAATGAATGATGTGGAAAGAGATTAGAAGAGTGAAGAGTCAAGTAAAACATTGTGACTTACATAAAACCTAATTTTCCTTTGACAGGGGGAAATAAAACACACAGATTTAATATTGGTAAGACTGATATTATCCAAATTCCTTCAAATTATTTCCTATTTCATTCCATTTAAAATACTAGGCGACCTAAAAGATCTTAACTGTCTCAGTTTCTGGGGCTTATCTATCAGTTGAAAGACAGGAAATTCACATGACTGTATAACTGTAAAGGAGTTCATCAAGGTTCCAGTGCACCAAAGAGCAGTCATATGCCTAAACTTAAGCACCTGCTTAAATTGTCTCTCTCTGTGACAAGTGACCTAAAAATGGTGATGCTATTTTGATACCTTGTGAGGACATTAAGAAAGACTTCGTTATATAAAATAACCTTGCAGGAAGTTATTTATATACAAGCTAATTTTATTCAAAGTACATTGAAGGACAAACAAAAACTGCTGAATTACAAAACAGCAGACTTTTATCAACTATGAAAAATTGTAACAGAAGTGTTCAGGTACTTTGGTTATTCTCACAGGAATTCTTTGCATCTTTTCTAATTCAAGCATACTTTTCTTAAAATGGTGGTCAGGTGTGTATTCTAGATGCAGATACAAAAGAGTATTTCCTGGGATTTTTTTGTGGTTTTTTTTTTCTTTTGGTTGATTGGTTGGTTTTTTGGTTTATGTTGGATTTTTTTTTTTTTTTTNGTTGTTGTTGTTGTTTTGGTTGGTTGGTTGATTTTTTGTTTTATGTTGGATTTTTTTTTGGCGGATTTTGGGGTTTTTTGGTTTGTTTTTTTTTTTTGGTACTGGAACCTGGAATTGGGACATAGTCTCTGCTCAGAATATAGAAGGATTTTGATCTGCAGAGGATGGTATGATTCAGATGTCAATGCCCTGGCTAACCTAGGAACGTTTAGTTTTCCTTATGCTCTGTCTAGGTGGATAAATGTTAAACTTAAGTTCTCATTTTCTTCTCAAGAAGAGTAAGAAATCTTTAAGCTTGAAGACTGATAAGCTCAGCTATAAAAGATGACCACAAATTTTAAGGAAATGTGAATTCACTTGATGACTTTAATTAAGACTTCAATTTTTGTTGAAAATAAAACATTGCAGCAAGGTAATTCAAGATGAATTTCTTTATTGGGAAAGCAATACTGCTTGCATTCTTTCCCCATCAAAGAACAGGTGCAGCACTGCTAATAGACAGATCCTCTTCTTCATGAGTTTTACTTATGCTACATGCATAAGGAAAATAACAGTTGCCCAAGAGATTATTTGGTTTAAGATTCCATTTTCTCTTAAATCTCGTGCATCACATTAAATGTTTAAAATTTCTTCACAGCTAAATGGTTTGTCGTGATTTTAGTTAATCTGCATTTTATATAAACTAGTCTCAAACTCATGCTGCAAATGAGGAAGGAAAATATTCCCCATACTACAGACATAGAATTATTTTGTGCTTTTAAAGAAAACAGTTCTTAGAAGTCTTTTACATCCATTTTGGTAATCTCCTATTTTCTGTGCATGCAATGGCAGTCAGTGGAATTCTATATGATACTTTCATTTGTGCCTGCTCTACTTTTTTCTGCAAATACAGGAATGATAAAATGGAAGTCTTAGTCTCATGGATGCTCTCAATCTTCCCTGATAAACAAGGTTTCTGGAAAGCTGTTTATGTCATGTGAAACATTAAAGTAATTCAACATTTCTATAATATATAACCAGTCGGAATAATAGTATACCATAAACATGGAACAAGAGGAAAGTCTACAGCCCATTTCAATCTCTGTTCTCAATGTCCTATGCATTGCTCACTTATTAGAATATGATTCACCTTAATAATATTTACATTTGACATTACTTGAATGTTCAGTGTCTTGAAATGCAGAATTATCTTTGAAGCACAGCCAAAAATGTAACTATAATTCCTCATTTATGTATTTGTCTTCAAATATCTATGCACTTTGATAATATGAATGCCAATTCAAGTGCCATTATCTGTTTAGTCATAGGTAAGGACAGGAGAATATAGGCTCTTAAAATCACCACACAATCTGTTTATCCCATTCAACAAGATACAATAAAAGAGAATAGGCTATGCTTGAAATCTTAGCACAGTGAAAGAAATAACTGATTACCAGAGCATTATTTTACTTAGATATTTAATACATACCCAACTGAAGTCTTTAGTTTAAACAAAACAGTGTTCTTGGACAGTGCCTCACTGTTATTTTCAGGTAAGAACAACTAAATTTAGCCTTGAAATACAGTTTTAAAAACACTTTGAGCATATTTTTTTAGCATGTGAACATCCACAGAGAAGTCCTACCCTCATGATGTTAAAAAGAAACCCAGGGCCACTGCCTTTTAATGGAAGGACACTACTTAATCAACCTACATTCATACAATGTGTAAGTGTGTTTCCAACATTCAGACACAGGTCCTTACAAAAATGCTTTACTTACAGAGGTGTCATCAATAATGAAATCTAGACACAAGATTAAAGCCTCCAAATTAGCAGTGTCACTTAGGACTTTTAACCTACTATTTTTACAGCCTCTCTCCAGGAGCTCTCCTTGCCTTCTGTAATCAGCACCAGAACTATTCACTTGCTCCCTGCTAAGCTTTTATCTCCATGAAGTGAAGGTGACAATGAAACACTCTCCTTCAAGATCCTCCTGGCAGCACTCCCACCATGCCTGCTGGACTGTTTTGATCCCATTCCATATGTCCACAATTCAAGCAGCACTACAGCTGCCTGTCTCTGAATTGTGTCACATCCCACTGCCAGGCACAATCCTGTGGTACCTGAGCTCCAAAGTAATCTTCTGAGCCTATTTCAATTTTCACATTAAAGAGCATGCTGCCTGGAACTTGATGATTACAGGTTTTTGAGGACACGATCAAACAGAGGAAGATGCTAGCAGGGAGTCAAGAGTAATAACATTATTCTGCAGACACAGCCAGTTTTTTTCTTCTGCTTTGAATGAATTCAGTCATCTACAGCAGCACTGATGTAAACACGGCCTTGCAGTTACATATTGCTGCAGATAGATTTGAATAAATTTCTTACGTGTCATTGCACCCTGGAAAGCAATTTATGAGAGAGCTGGTTTTATCATTAGCTAATTGTGGCTGTGGATTATTAAGTGCTGGGACTGAAGAGTTAGGAATATCTTGGTAATATATGGATAGGTATGTATATGATAATTGGCTTGAGCAATGAAGCTATCAATTATTCTGCCCACCGATTAAAAACTATGAACACTGAAGAATCAATTTATTTTTAAGGGCAATTCAATTTCATAAACAGACACTAACTGCTCTTTTTCCCCCTGAAATCTGCCAAATGCTCTTACCTCACATTACATCACCATTTTACTAAAATTACTGATGTTTAATACCATAAATGATAGTTCTTTGACAGTGAAATGGTCTGTCATGTCATAATTCTTGCTAGCAAAGTTCCATATTCATTTACAAGTTGATTTCCTATTCAGAGAGAAAAATACTACTTAGAGAAATCACAGCTGCGCCTCAAAAATTTTAATAGAAAGATATTTGATAAATAAATAGAGAATACATTAAAATGTTGTCTTTCATCTGGCAACAACTGACATGTATATCTATCAAAGTTTTTAAAAACTAGCATAGTAAAGATTCTTCTCTGGCTACACTGGTATGGGCTGAAATATTTTCCATCCCCTTCCTTTTCAGTCAGAGAAGGAGAAAAGCACAGGAAGAATCATGTGTGGATAAATTACTGGGGCAAATTATTGTATCACAATTAAGGACCTGGTTCTGGCATTCTTCCTAATCCATTCTCCTCTTCTTTATTTCACCCATCACTAGTAAGAGCACAAGACCTATGAATATGTCTCTGGTGAACCAAGAATATGATTAACAATTCTTTTTAAGAGCATGAATGGTGGGAGCTGGGTGTATTTTATTTGGGGACCTTTTACATTACATGTATTTATTTCCTTCTATGTGTCTATGTAGAGCTAGAATAGGGGTGGTACAACTATGGAAAATAATCAATATGTCAAAAGGGTCTCAAAAAGTGGGGAGAAATAGCTGAAGAATGGTAAGAGAAGGGTGTCTAGGTCTGAGACATGTACCTGTAATGTCACTCTGTTGAGATCCACATACTGTAACTACATGAATGAATACCTCAGTATTACAGCTGTCATCCAAAACTGGATAGACTTTTTGTTACTGATGGGTTTTGATGTTAAGTATAATTTTAGTCATAAGATACAGGAGATAAAAAATTCAAAATCATAGAAGAGGAAAAAATTTACTTTTGTCCCAGTATTTTTGATTACTGTAGCTTTGCCATGTACCCTGCATTCAAATAAATTTCTTTTAGGTTATTTAATGAAGGAACAAGTATGTGAAAATTTAAAGCTTCTTTGGCCTAATACTTTATTCCTTACACTTTAATAGCATCTATACATTCTGTCTAACTATGTCTGTACATAGTGTCAATTACTGTCATAGAAGTGCTGCTTATAGAGATTATTTAAAAATCAATTCTAAAAAAAATAATCAAAATTCAATATTCAGAACTTGAATTTAAGGAAAAAGGGGAAGTTATGAGTTTCTGAGAGCTGAGGCTTTGAAATATTTTATTTCAGCCAGGTCAAAATATTAAAAAATGAGGATGCTAGAAACAGAGCAAGCAAATGGTAAGTAATATTTTATGAATGAACCCACCACAATTTGAAAACCAAAACTTATATACTAACCGTTAAACTCCCTGATCATCCATGCATCTATTCATCTACATTCATGGTGAATTAAATATACTAAAATGTATTAAGAGGTTTGATTTTTATACTTCTAATATACCACACTTCTAATGTAATCTTGTTTCTTGTTCAAATTAAACTTTAGCAATTCTGTGTGCCCGTTTTTTAGGTCAAGGGAGTTTGTACTTTTCCTAAAGACATGAAGATTTTTTTCTTAGAGGACATATTATAGGAAGAAGAAAGAAGATATCAAGGGTTCAGTGACTCTTCAATTTTCTAACATTTTAAGATATATCTGAGTGTCTTAAAAATCTGTTCCCAATGGATTTGCAGACATCTGATAAAACTGAAGGCATTAGTCCCATTTTAATTTGAAAGGCAAACTAATACAAAGAAGAAAGTTTCAAATTTTTCTGGTCAGATGAACTACTACAGATATTTTATTTTTCAAACTTGTTGCTTACATGCAAATCTTGTTTTCAATAGCAAAGACATGTAATCTTCTCAGAGGAACATTGCTGCCTGTCTTCTTAGTGAGAAGGTAGACTGGATGTCATCCCTCCTGCAAGTTGACAGCCACATGTCATGTGGAACACTTGCAATTTATGGAGAGCTGGAAAACACTGCTGAAAGCTACAAAACAAATGCCCTACCTAAACAATATAAATGGATGCATATAAATAACACTTAAGGCAAAAATTCCATGCAGTTTGCATTGGAATGAAACTGCATGTTGCCTATTTTGTTACTTGCTCCTTCAGGGAATATTTTTGCCATTGGTTGTTATGGAAATGGCAAATGGAGCTCTATTGAGAGACAAAAGATGCAGCCAATGCCTCGGCATAACACTGGAATGGTTCTAGGGGAGGGGGTGGGGGGAAGCCATGTGGCTTTTGGCAATTTCTTACCTGGGGGTGGCTCAGTCTTTGCCCAGCTTGGAGGGGAGATAACTGTAGTGTTTTGTGCTGGACTTCTCCTGCCCAGGGTATTTGGTACTGCTGTACAGTTTAAGAACTGTTGAATGTCACATTTAGAATTTAAAGAGTAATTTATGAAATTTTGCTTATCTGTCTCAAAAATTTCTGAAAACTTGGTATGGGATTTGCTAAAATTATTTCAGACAGAAAATACCTTCTGCACAACAAAAGTACTGCCAAGGAAGTAAATAATTTTAATATTAATAAACATCCTCCTTTAAAAATGTTACAAGATCTTCCTTCCTTTTATCATTTTGGTGTCAACCCTTCCACTTTTGGATTTGCAAGGCATTATAAGCTTTATCCTGTACAGAAGAGAAGATATCTTTCCAAGGATGCAACCTGTAGGAATGCTCAGCCTCTCCCACAGTTTGCCCTTTCACTGCAGGAAAAGTGCCCTTTTTTTTCTCAGAGAAATTCACTTTTTCTCTTTTCTTTTCTCATAAAAATTCACTTTTTTCCCCTTTTTTTTCTCATAGAAACTCACTTTTTTCTGTCTCTACAAGAGAATATGTATAGAACTTGAGTGTGAAGCTAGAGGCATCATAATGTAGTTCAGTTTACGGAGAAGTGATTCTCACCTTTCATAGAAACCTAGCAAAGACTAGAATTTCAAGGCTCCAAAGTAAACTTAGAAGACTAAAGCCAATGAATTTTAAAGACATTTAGGCTCTAGGGAACACATGTATTTGTATTTTAGACAGACAAATGTTAACTTTTAGATACAAACATAGCTGATGAACTTTCAGGATTCCTTCCAATCTGGGTGTTCTATATATGCATGCGTAGACAGACATACACCTATATGTATATATAAGAGTTTGCTAATATACAGTTAATATTTAACACAATATATGAGAGCACATAATAAATATTCTATTGTTACTATGTTTTGATTATTGTTTCTATGGTTTGATTATTAAATCCTAATAGAAGAGCTAGTATATAATGCCGCCTCATTAATATTCTAAAATCTTTGTTAAATTGGTTTTCAATGCATTTCAAAAATGTTATTGAGCTTCCTAAATTACCAGGGAGTTTCTAAATTTTTTAAGCAAAGACAGAAATAAAATATAAATGACTAAATATGGTCTGAGAACTGGGATCATTATATTCTCTTTGTTTCCCATTAGCTCTTCAGCACAGAGCTTGTAACAAAACTATTTCTGATGTTGTCATGTTCTCTCCCATGCTGGTGAAGCTGTAAAAAGAGTAACTACAGCATGGTTCCTGTAATGCATTTTTATTTGGAAATTAGTGAGGCTGCTGAAGAGAAGCTTCTCATATGCAAGGTAGGAAGCAATGGAGTTGAAGATATTACTCACCTGTTTAAGACTTAAAATCCCCAAACCTCTGGTTTGTTTGGTTTGTTTCTCCAGCCTCATCCTTTCATTAGAAACATTTCTCCTCTGTTCAATCCTTTCCTCTTTTCCTCCTCAGTGCTCCAGTCCTGTGCTTAGTGCAGTGGGCTAGCCATAGCCTACTGAGAGTAAAAAAAAAAAAAAGAATTTTGTGGGCAGTGGTTAGAAGGAAATTACAGGAGTCTTTACTCTTTTTTTGTTCCTCGTGTTCACTGATCAAATGTTGATCAAATACTAATGGTTTAATGCCAAAATTCCATGAGTAATATACAGTCATTACAAGTATAGATTGTGCTCTTCCATTCCTAGGAATTGCATGCCTGCCCTCAGCCCTCAGAATAGTTGCTGTTCATTGTAGTTCTGTGAAATTTTAGCAGGTAGTAGCCATCATGACAAGAGTAAATCTGGCAGAGATGTTGTTCCACAAGATTTTCTGACTTGCTTTGATGTGGCTTTGATAATGTTAATGAGACTTACATCAGGCAAAGTGGCAATACTCTGAAAGCATTAAATGAACATATAATTGAGTCTGTGGAATCTGGTTTTCCCTAGCGAACGTTTCAAATGGAATTTATGTAATGATTTTCAGATCATCACAAGTGTAAGATTAGAAAGGGCAACCCTGGACTTCTGGGAATGTATTTCTTTTGTCACAATTAATCTGCTAAATCAGAAGGTACTTGTGTTATTTTTCTAAAAACCTCATCTGCAGCAATGAGTTTCGAGTGAGGCCAATGCAGTTGTCCAATGTCCACTTCCAGAACATTCAAAATGAAAATAAAAAATCTATGCCTGGCTGCTGAAGGTTGGTTGCTGTTGGAGAGACTCCCAGGCACAATGAGACTTAGGCAGACCAAGGCATTGAGAAGAAATGACGTGGACTTTGGCTGATGTTACTGCAGGATACTTAAGAGTTTATATGAGATGAAGATAAAAGGTGCTTATGTTCTATGTGCAAAGAGGGCTCTTACCCTTGTCCTCCAGTTTCCTCTATGCTTCAGGTTCTCCTCTCCACAGCTCTGCCAGAGAGGATCCTCATCAGTCTGAGTGCTGAATCAAGTGCACCTTCAGCCTGCAGAAAACTGCTTTCACTGGGAACAGTGTGGGAGAAAAGGATGAGAAGTGCAGAACTCCCTCAGAACACCAGGTTTCTTTGGAAATCACAGCAGCCTCTTCCCAGGACTTCCTTTGCCACTGAAGAACTGCCATCAAATTTTCCCATTATTTTTATTCTGTTCATGTTAGGATAAAACTAACCATACCCCAGAGGTGCCTATTTCTGTTCTTCATTGGGAGACTAAAGTAACTATCCTGTGGCTGTCAGATGTGTAATGTCAGGTGAGATGAACACGATCATTAACAATACTGAGAGACTGAAGATAAATTGTGCAGAGAGAATGGCTTTTGCTACAAACACAAGCAGTGTCAGAAGAATTTTATTTTGTAAACACTGATGGCTGATGAAAAACTTGAGTGATTTATGTTTGGCAGCCTGTGTCTCTACTTCAGGTCTTACTTCACGGATCCCTTCCCATCATCTCAAGGAAGCTTTTAATTGTACCCAGTGTGATTAGAAGCCTTCCAGGGAATGTTGGTATTCTCTCACATCTGTTTTCAACTGTTATTTCTACAGAACTTATTTTATGCAGAGCTGTGGAACTCTACAAGTCCCTATTCTGAAACTGATCAAGCATGGGAATCTTCCCTAAAGTTATTAGAACAGTGCTCTACGTTTTGCAGAATTCCTTCATAATTTATGTATCCAAGGTCTGAATCTTTGAGCCACAGAATTTTTTTCATCTTCTCTCACCTTTTTTGTACCAAAAAACCCATCTAGTACACTATCATAATATAGTTTCACCTTAACTTTCTATTTAATTTTTTTTTAACTCTTAGAATAAGAATTCTATATCCTTCCACCAAAAATTAATTACAAAGTCCAGGTATTTGAAAAATATCAGTATGTTACTTAATTTTCCAATGTATTTACTGGAATTCTTTATGTAATATAGAGAAACAAAAACTTAGAGTCAAAAAAGAAGAGAAGAAAAAGACCAACATTATCTCAATTTTACTGACATGGAAATTAACAACAGAGAAAAGAGATTGTTGTATGACATCTTTTAAATTTGAGTTATATTTTATAAGTATACATGTGTGCATATGTTTTAAAAGCACATTTTGTCCACAAATCTCTCTTGTCTGAGACACTGTATGTGCACATGATGTCTGAGCTAGACATTATTGATGCTTTGAAGTATAAGTCCTGTATGCAGTGAGAAAACACACCAAATTCAGAAACAAAAATGTTACTATGTTTTTTAACTCCCTGTGCTTTTCTCTTTGCTGTCTTTTGTTATTTGAACATCTCCTAAAAATCTGCAGAAAATTCTGGTCCTCTCACAGATCCAGAAACTACAGCTTGAAAACTATTGCTTTAGATTGAACACCTGTTTTTCTGAAAGTCCAAGACAAGGAAAACTACTGTTAGAAAAGTACATGTACAACCTGCACAATTCAGTGATTTTAGCATTGAGTCACTCCTGATACTGAAAGTCAGAAATCAGAAATCAAACTCTGACTGGGAGGGACAGCAAACTTGCAGATGTACTATTGGTGTGGAGAGAAAGGTGTTGGAAACACAGAGTCTAGAATTAATGTTGACACCTGTTATGTGCTTATTTTTCAGCTTGCTGATGATTTTTATTAATTTATTTGGTTTTGAACCCTTTAAAAAAGTGAAAAATTTTATGTGCATTGTGTTAGCCTAATGGACTAACATTCCCACTTTCTCTGAGAAACAAGTGTGCTCTCCAAAAAACCTCACTCTTTTTTTCAAACTTTATTAATTATTTGCAGAATATTTTTTTGACAATGAGTTTAAAGGTTGTGAAAGCACAAGGGATGGCTCTGTGGGGTACAGTAAAAGCTTTGAAATCCCTGGACCAACAGCTTTTACAAAAGATATTTCTGTAAGGAGACAAATAGAGCAGGTTTTGGAGAAGACTTGATAAAGCTGTTCCTACTGCTGAAAGCATTTGGTGCTCTAAAGGGGTCTGTACAAACTGGAGGACTGCATTTTGACCAGTAGCCTCAGACTCCCTGGAACTATGAGGCACAAAGTGCTACCAAAAACTTTTCTGAAATACTGCTTTTAATAGTGACAGTATGAATCTGCAGTGAGTTTTTATTTCCATAGTGATGCAGGTATAAATGGTGCTCTAAAAAAAAAAATTCTTGATGTTCTTTTCTAACTGTTGCACACAGAAAGGTGTTTCTGTGCTTCTTTTTTTTTTTTCAGTAGAGTGCTAATAATATATTATACTAGTACAGCAGCTTTCTTTATATTTCTGTTTAAAGATCCTGAATACCTCATTCCAAAATTCAACATCCCCTCAACTTTATGACACATTACAGTAGAAAAATTTAATCTCTTGTGTTTCTCTAAAATTTAAATAAATATGTTTTTCAGCCTAATCCTCACATTTCTGATTTATCCCTAATTCATATTTAAAACCACATTGCCTCCCCCTAAAAACAAGGTGTTGAAATAATAGTCTGGGGGAATCAAAAGAAAGGCACATTTTTTTCTGTATTGCTCATGTTTGTACAAGTAGGAATGAACTCAAGAGGCATATGTATCTATCTTACTTATTAAAGAAAATCACTTCATTATACAACTTGCATTTTTTTCTCCTGTGTTTTGGAAGGGTTGCCTCTTTGCTTTTTTATCCTCTAGGGTGTAAGTATATGTGATACTAAAAATAATAAGCTAGCCTTTTTGCTGTATGCAGGAACAACTTCAGTTATATCTTGAGAATTTCACTGGTAATTAATTTCACCCATTGATGACATGTTATGTAAATAATTCATAGTAGTGTGAAATTCTAGAGTACTTTTTAAAGGTTTAAAGAGTGAACTATGAAGGAAAGGAACCAGGAAACTAGCAGTAAGACAGAAGACAAGGCAAAAGGAAAACATGAGAGGAAATACAGAAAAAAGAATAACAAGATAAGAATATGCTGAACTGGAAGGGATCCACAAGGGTCACCAAGTCCAACTCTCAGCTGTACACAGCACCATCCCAAAGAGTCCCACCATGTCCCTGACAGCATTGTCCAAACACTTTTTGAGCTGTGTTAGACTGGTCCCTCTTCTTTGGGGAGCCTGTTCCAGTGCCCATCCACCCCCTGGGTGAAGAATCTTTTCCTGATGCCCAAACTAAACCTCCCCTGACAAAATTTAGGCCATTCCCTTGGGTCCTGTCACTGGTCACCACAGAGAGGAGATCAGGGTCTGCAACTCCTCCCCTCACAAGGAAGTTATGACCACATTGAGGTGTCCCATCAGTTTCCTTTTCTCCAGGCTGAACAGACAGAGTGACCTCAGCCACTCCTCATATGGTTTCCCCTCAAGGCCTTCACCATCTTTGTGAAGACCTCCTTTGGAGTGTCTCTAAAAGCTTTATGTATTACCTATATTGTGGCACCCAAAACTGCCTCCAGCACTGGAGGTGAGGCTGCCCCAGTGCAGAGCAGGGCAGGACAATCCCCTCCATTGCCTGGCTGGTGATACTGTCCCTGATGTCCCCAGGAGAGGGTTGGCCCTCCTGGCTGCCAAGGCACTGCTGACTCATGTTCAGCTTGCCATCAACCAGGAACTCCAGGTCCTTTTCCACGGCACTTTCCAGCCTCTCATTCCCCAGTCTGTCTGGGCACCCAGGGTTGCCCCATCCCAGGTGCAAATTCCCTTGTTGAATTTCATACAAATAGTATACATATAAGGGACATCAGAGTGAGGAAGATGTGAACAGAAAATTGCAGGTTAAAATTAGTGAGATCAAAATCAGTAAAGTGAAAAGGAAGGCAGTTAAAAGAGAGATGTGGGATATATCTTTAAACACATCATTGAAAGATGAAACAAAAGGCAGTCTTTCTCTCTATCTCATCAAAACAGCCATGGCAGACATCCTATTCTAATGCTACTCAAGTGAGTACCTTTCTCCTGACTACATTGGGAGACAAGTTTTTTATGCAGAACAATATTAATGTCTCATAATAAATATGCATTGGAGTGGTGTCTGTCTTTTCAAGTTGCCTGGTTTATCTGCTTCAGATCCAAGAATGTGCAAGACAGTATAGGTCAAAACAGGAGAGTCTAGCTGGAACTTCTATGGCATCACAGTAGATTAAAATAAAATAAATAAAAGTCTAATGTGACCCTGCTGAAAGAAAAGGACAAAACTGTGATAACCTGTGTATTATCAGTATGGGGAATGGCATTTTTCGAGAAATTTTCCCCACTTCCTGTAATTTTTTGTCAAAAAATAAGAGATAATGGTCCTCAATCTTCCTTCTGTGTCAGTTCCTAAGACAAATAAATGGAGACTATCTAAAAATGGGTGACAGAGATGTCTTGTTAAATTTCCTAAATTTGGAAATACACTACAGAGCAAAGTCTACTGGGAAGGATGTTTTAATATTTTGTGCACTTTCAGGAACGAAAGATCAAATAAGTTCTACAAAGTCTCATCTTGAAACTGGTTTGCAGCAAAGCCCCGTTACCAGAAAAATAATTAGAATTGGTTAACAATCAAGTTAACAATTAAGATGAATTTACACTATGAGTAATCATAGGGCATGTTTAACACACCTGATTTTCCTAAATAGCATATCAAGCCTCATATTTCTGTCTCAGCCAGGACATATATTTCAGAAACATATCCAATCTTTATCTGAACACTTATCAAGCATCAAGGTAACTTATTCAGTTGGTTAGTGATGATTCACTGTAAAAATGCTTCTTTCATTTCTATTCTCAATTGACCTATGCTCTATGTTCAGGCTCTAGGTATCTAATGTCTTTGATAGATTAAACTTCCCTCCAGTGTTGGAAGTATCTGCATTTATATATCATGATCAGGTTCACTTCTTAACCTTCATTTCATTAAGCTAAAGGGATTGAACTGGGTAGGTATCTCTCTGCATTCTTCCCTAGAACTTCTATCACTATTGTAGTTCTTTTTAAAGCCATTTCCAATATATCAATGCTGCTTTAAAATGAGTTCATAAAACAGAACACAGTAGAGGTCTCACTAATATCATAGATAATCAAGAATAGCTCTGTACTTTCATTTTTTTAATCCTCTTTCTATTTATCTAAGAATGACTTTACTTTTTTTTTCCTTGGCTATTGCTTCACACTACAGACCCCGAAAATCTAGATCTTTATATTGATTTGTACCTCCTGGGGGATGCTTTGGGTCAAAATCTATGCTGAATATAACAACATTTCACCATTGTGGAATACTTCAAGATCTTCAGAGCAGTCAATCTAAGTACACAACACTTTAAAATATGAACCTGTTTTACAGATTGCCTGCACAAATACATGTAATATTTTCCATATGACTACACCAGTAATTCTTAAAATTATAAACACATTTAACATATTCAAAACTTTTGTAGGATATTGAGGGAATATATTTTTAAAATATCACTAAAAACACAGAAAAATCAGAGAGAATAAACTTTCTCTTTTTCTTTATGAACGTATTATCTGACTTATTTGAAACACATTCAAACACAGCAGTTACACAGTGGTATTGAACACTCAGTTAACCAAACTGTGGGTGACTTAATGAATCAGATTTATATCACAACGATGTTTCATTAAAATATGATTAATGGCCATTTCTGTCAAAAACCTAGAGGCAGTCTCATGGTCCCAGTTCTGTGAAATGTAAGAATTTTACTTCTTTATTTTCTTTCTTACTGTACAATGCACACTTTTGCTGTAGGATTTCAGTGATCAGGCAAAACATTTCTTTGCTTCACAAAAAATTGTTTTCCAGCTCCCTGTTGCCCCACTAGTGCTATCTCGACATTTGCCCTTAGAAAATTATTTTGGTTTCCATTTTTCCATTTGATGTTCTGTTGGTGAATTCACTGTGCTCTGTGGTCGATACAATTCCATTACTCAGCTTGCCAAGCTGGAGCACCACCTGCCCTATGGCTTTGTGTCAAGCAAAGGTCTGAACAGGTCAGAGAGAGGACTCCTCTCCTTTGTGGGCAAAACAGTGACCATCTTCCCAAGGTCAGGGCTAAGGAGCTGGCACCCCAGTAAGCAGTGCTGTGGAGGGCCACCCAAACTAGCCTTAAGTGAGTGAGTGGAAGTATTGGAGTCAATACAGGCAGTGCACATGCAAGTCTGGAAGTTGCAATTTGCCACACTGCTGCAGTGACACTGCCTCTGGACTCATTTGAAGGTGGAGCAGGCATGTCTATCATGTGCTTCATTGTAGGCATACCGCAATTAAACCCTTTACTTTTTTGACCCAGGTAAGATTCACGCTGAGGCAGGAGCTGGAAGTTTCTAACTTTGATGTATGAATTAATTACAATGGAAGAGACAGGCAAGAAGAATCAAATCACAGTGTACTGCACTGTCATGGCAGGATTCTAGAATTTCTTTTAAATGTGGTCTTTACATTTATAGTATCTTTTTCCTCAGCTTGAGTCAATATTACTACCCCATGGTGAAAAACATACACAAAAATATGTTTGTTCTTCCATCACTGACAACCTCCATTTGTGTCTGAACACGATTCATTAAAGCTCTCATTTTTTCTGTTGATTGCCCTGGTTCCAGGGAAAAATAGTCTTTTTTTTCCTATCAATTCATGCTTTATTAGGTTATTTCACTTGTCTCTTCAGTTGCTTTCAAAAGGCATAATTTACAGACTGCTCCCTAATCTTTTTTGAAGAAAGATTAATTTGGTTATGTTCAGAAGTAAAGGCATAAGTAGACTGTGCTTCTAGATAAAGAAACAGCAGCAACACAAAGACAATTTTTTGTCAAATTATCTAAAAGTCACTAGAGTTAGGGCAACAAAAAAGTATTCTGTTGCAGATTCTTAACCATGTGAGATAGAAATATACACCCTAATATCTGTAACCATCAAGAGCAATGAAAATCTTAATTCAGGTTTTGTTTTCTTAATATTCAGAGCAAATTATAAGAAGTGGAAGTAATGTCAACCAGACTGACAAGTAGCCAAGAGAGTTCTCATTGTGATTTGCTGCTGACTGGGTTGGTATATGGGCTTCCAGTCACAAGGTGGGTAATTGTTTATACAGCTCCACAGCCTCTTCAGCCACGGTTTGACAGCATCTGCCCTTCACATCATATGTTCACATGCCTTTTTGCCACTTTCAAGGGCAAAGCAGCACCACAGACTGTTGCAATGCATGTTTATCACAGGCATCACACCTCTCTGTAGAGGAAAAGAATCTTAAGGCAGATAGTGACATGAAACCCAGAAAAATCATTGTGTCTTATAGATAAAAAGGACGGTGATTTAATGACAGTATCACTTGTGATGCCAGATTGGAACTTATCCACTCTCTACTCCAGTTATGCTGAGAACAGTAGCCCTATAGGGAAACCAGGGAGGGGGCTCTGAAGTGCAGAAAATTATTGAAATAGCACTGCAGAACTATGGTTTAAAACTATTACATTCTTTGTGTATCACGCTGCCTGCTAGCATTACTGGTGAAATATTTACCTTTCACAATCGTTGCAATGGAAGGAACTGACCTGTAATTGTACTAATGATGTAGGAAGATGTTCAAAAGATGGTAATTTATTGTGGGTTATTTCATATTCTTACCCTCAGGATTTATTTTGTCAAAGGCACTAAAGCTGGTGAACTCATTTTTAGCTTTCATATAAGTCTAAATAAATCAGAGACTTCCTGAGGGAATGACTGGATTTTGATGAAAAATCATTTTTTTTAGTCTACATGGCAACATTACAAAAGGTGCTGAGGCTTGTCCAGGTCACAGGTGTTGCAGAATTTGCCTAATTAAAAGTCCAATTGCTAGGAATTGTGAATAAAGAACATGTTCTACTGCAGCAGCTTGACTTGTATCTAAACAGTATCATGAAATGTCTTTCCATGATAAACCTCCTCTGCGAGGGGTATGATTGCCTGGATATTATTTTTGACATGTATTGCAATGTGTACAAGACATATACGTATCTGTTTATACAGATCTGTGTATATATGTACACACATGTATTTAAAGTAACTATTTACTTTATAGCCATAAAGCTATTCAAATTAAAACTAAAATGTTCTCTCTAGCTGTAGCAGATGCATCTCATTTATCTTCCAAGACTCAAACCAAAAAAATGTATTCTGGAAATGCTGTATTTCTGATTCATGATTTAAGGTTCACCTTACAAGTATTTTGTAGTCCTATATATCTGTCTTTTCTCCATCTAATTATTCTCTTAGTAATGGCTTACTGATATAGAACTTTCATATTTCACACATCATTTTTGGCCAATTCATAGTTCTGAATTCAATCTACATGACATTATATAAGGATAAGGAAAAATAGTTTATAGGACTCACTTATGCCTCCTAAATCATTCCATTTTTGAGTTTAAAAATGGAAGGAAGTCTTGTATAAAATTGTGCTGAAATAGTAAAATTAAGTCTCAGAATGAATATTATTCATATATGTATCAGAAGAAGGGTCTTGCCATAGTGCATTTAAAAAATTATATGAACTTTTTAAAAAAGCATTCTTTTATTACTATTGGAAATCCACAATTAATCATTCATCATCATTTATATTAATGTTGTAATCAATAAAAGTAATAAACTTTGCTACTAATATGATCAGAACAAAATTCATGAATAAAAAA
The DNA here is from genome assembly GCA_013398995.1 of Alaudala cheleensis. NCBI lineage: Eukaryota > Metazoa > Chordata > Aves > Passeriformes > Alaudidae > Alaudala > Alaudala cheleensis. The sequence goes on from VWYE01004776.1 coordinate 539,686, forward strand.
TTTAGTAATGCAATAAACAGAGCCTCTTAAAAATGCTGATATTACTTCATGTGCCTTACAGTTTTGCTTGTGTATTTAATTATTTCTCATGGGACAGAAGAACAGAAACAAAAGTTGCAAAGTAGTCTGAAAATTTAAGTACAATCATCAAAGGGGTTTTGCACTGAACCAAAGTTCTGTAATAGTTTGAGACCTTTGTGATATTCTTCAAGCATGGCTGTACGTGCTCCACTTTTCTCCAAAATGCACATTTCATTATTAAGTTGCTTCCTGTAGTCATGAATTTTTTATGACTACATTTTTCTTTGATGGATGTTAATATTCTGCTTCAAAAAAGTAAAGTTAAATATTCAGGGCATCAAATTTTAGGCAACAAGGATAGTTGGCATTGTGGTGAAGTTTTGCAGGTAGTTCTTTGAAATAATCATTCTCCCATTAGCAGTGTGCACTTCTTTCACTTCTCATCACAGAATGGAAAACAAAGAGTAAGGCACCCATGTGGTCAGTGAAGAAGACAATCAGGAAGGAAATTTACATAATTTATAGCTTTCTCATGTTAAGCATTCTGCCTTGAAGCTCTCTTCCAGTAACATATGCCTTGAAAATGTCAATTAAATAAGCACAGGTGAGGATTACACAGTAATAATGTAGCTATGGAGAAGTACCATGATACTTCTTTAGTATGACTGCAAAGAAAGGAGATGCATTTTTAATTACAAAATATTGATAATTCAGTCAATTTAGCAGCAACCTGTGCCAGGAAGAATTTAAAACTTGTAAATTTATTCTAAATTAAGGATAATTTTAGATAAAATTCTAAATTTTATCTAAATTACAGCATATCTGCATGACTCAGGGAACAGCTGCATCACTGGCAAAACCTCAGTAATGACAGAGCATAGTAAGGAGTATCCTACAGGAGACCATGTTCTTCATAAGTATCTTAAGAAACAGAAATAAACTAGGACAGCGTAAAGCCAAAGTATACTTATTAGCTAGTTAAACTCCCTATTGCTATGGACTGTAATTAGCTTGCCACATCATGTTCTGATTCTGTATCATGATGGTCCAGTTCTTCTTGTGATGCTCAACTCTGATTTTATTCTCACTGGGCACCTATTTTGGAGAAAACATGCCAGTGTGAAAAAATTCACTGGAGAATTAGGAAAGGGATGTGAAAACAAATATTTTCCTTCAATTTCTTCTTGCATTTAGTGCAAGATATGGGGGGAGACAGGGATATTTTCCATTCTTTTTTAGTTGAATATATTTTCTTTTAAAATGTAGCTGTTGGGTAGGTCACACCTTTTATAAAATAGCCCGTAAAAGGGTACCCACAAAAGGACACATGCATTCTGCTATTTCTTCATCTTAAGCGCAATCAAGCACTTCAAATCTCTCAAGAACAAACCCTAAACACTAGATTGGTTAATATTCATCTCCTCTCTAAGGAGCAGAGACCAACAGTTTAATGAGTTAAAAGACTGAAAAAAGCCAAGTGTGAGGATTATCATCTCTACCCCTGTTATTGGTACAAACAGTCTGGAAAACGGGATTCTGCATTCATATATTTGCTCCAGGAATTGAGTGTCATTGTTTATTATCCAGAGATCAATATACAGAGCTGTTGTGTAAAAATAGCTAGAAGAATTTGCCATCTTTTTCACAGATGCCATAACATGTGCGTGTAAGGAGGACCGGGACAGAACACATAGCCATCATTGGCACTGTTAGCTGTGTTTTCCAAGAGCTGGTGAAACATCTTGGCATGCCTTCATGTGTGCTATGCATATCATGGGCATTTTTACTGCATTATGGGACTTTGATGTAAGCACTGATTTCATGGCTTTTCAAATCAAATCTAGGCAAAAAGCACATCATTAGGACATTTGTATGGGACAGTAAATAAGTACTAATACAAGCATCAGTTGTTTCAGGTCAAACAGAACGACACTTGCCCAGCTTATGCATTAGATGGAAACTGAACAGAAGGATTTTCAGGATGGCATCTTTTCTTATCTTGCTCTAGACTGTTCTTATAATGTAATCAGACAAAGGGCACCTCTTTTGTTTTGTAACTATCCCTAACTAAAATCTCTCATGGTCCTGATTCAGACACATTGAAAGGACCTATTATCTAAATCTATATGTGATTTATCAGCTCCTTATTCATCCTAACCCCTTTCTAATTATGTGTTCCACGTGCAGGATAGGACACAGAGTGCAACCTACCCAGTGAGGGTTTTCCAACAGTCTGCAGTCATTTCTAGTGTATTTGAACAGAAAGTAGTATGATAATCTGAGGACCTGTCCTTGCTGATGACCTTTAAATGAGTCAGGCTTGACTAACATTTACTAACCACCGCTGATAAATAAAAGGAGCGGCCAAATCTTAGTAGATATAGCAAAGTCTTCCTGCCTGGGTACCATTTAATTTTGGGGAAGTCCACATATTGTTGCAGACACCCCTTTGCATAAGTAGAACATCAGTATGACACTGTCAGAAAATGATGCTGTTGTACTTCATGCTTTCATGTATTTTATGCTCTGAGATTTTTAGCCATGTCAGCAACTAGGGCAGTTCCATCTCCTTTGTGATCCTCTGCCCTTTTTTTTTTATGGAGAAATATAAGCCTGTCCATGATATCAAACTTCATGGGTGTGATCCTGATTACTTACATAGTTATCACAGATTAATTGATACTTTTTAGACCCAGAAAGATTAATCTATTCATGCTTCACTCTTGTGAACTGAATTTGATCAAAACATTTTTTCTAGAAAGGCAAATATTTGTTTTGAAGAAAAGATATGGAGAATTCACTATTTATCTTGGTATTTTTTTATGAGCAGCTTTGCATGCTTATTATTCAAAGCACGTTTTGCANCCCTGAGATTTTTAGCCATGTCAGCAACTAGGGACTAACGGCAGTTCCATCTCCTTTGTGATCCTCTGCCCTTTTTTTTTATGGACAAATATAAGCCTGTCCATGATATTAAACTTCATGGGTGTGATCATGATTACTTACATAGTTATCATAGATTAATTGATATTTTTTAGACCCAGAAAGATTAGTATCTATTCATGCTTCACTCTTGTGAACTGAATTTGATCAAAACATTTTTTCTAGAAAGGCAAATATTTGTTTTGAAGAAAAGATATGGAGAATTCACTATTTATCTTGGTATTTTTTTATGAGCAGCTTTGCATGCTTATTATTCAAAGCATGTTTTGCAAATTCAAATGTAATTTTTTTGGCTTCAGCTGCTGGAATTTTGTTCTTGTTATTCCTTTTCCTCACAGAATGCTAAGTTTTCAGGACTTGATTTTCCTCCTTGAAAAATTACATACACCACATAATCTACTCACCTTATTCTCCAGTTCTCCTCAAACACACACAAATTGAGTATTTAAAGTATGTGCTTTTTCTCAAAATTTTCTAACATAAGACTGATTTTTTTTTTGAGTTGCATATTCTGGCTGTTAGCATCATTTTAAGAATGGATGTATTTGACTCTGTATGTACTGCTCTCATGTTAGCTGCACTTATATGCAGCAGTAAAACTAATCTCTATTCTTGAACCCAAGTATTGTATTTTTATTTGAAATTATTGTAACTATTTTCCACAAAGCTTCATGCTGAGAACACATGCTGAGTTATTTGGTCACAGACTATATATCCTCTGCATTGTTTTCACTAGATCTTTTACTGAATATATGTTAAAAAAAAACTTAATCAGCTACTAAATGATCCATATCACTCTGAGTATTAGCTCCTTTTCCAATATTATTTATAATTTCTCCATTTTTATGCCATTCTTCTCTGCTTAGCAGAAGTTATTTCATATTTTTCTTTTTTTTCATATGATAAATGAAAAGGCTGGGGAGCAATGGGTCTTTTATCAATACAAATAGAACTTAAATACAAATAGTCTCACTTGAGGGCCGATCCCTGTTAAAATGCTTTTTTTTTTCCCCCAGGCAGCCCTCCCAATAACCTTTTGGTCCTGTATGGTTCAGGTTTGCAGCTGTTTTGTCTTTAAATCAGAATGCTATGCAGTAAAAGCTGACCTGAAATAAAAAGTGGAATGCTGCCAAATGGCTTCAACCGCGTGGATGGCTTGGCCAAAGTAGACCAATAGAGCTGCAAAGGAACAGAATGGCTGTCAGCTGAGCTGCAGTGCAAAGGAGGAACTTGTGATGCTGGGTGGAGATAATTATTCCTATGCAGGCTTAACTGCTACTGTCATGTTCCATTAAATTGTGCAAGATAGGTTTTCTCTATCTCTGCCTATTATGGAAGTAGCATTCAGGAGAAAATGGTGAGTGTACAGCTGGTAATAAATGCAAGCTTCTGTCATGTCTTGAAGTCACAAGGCCTGAGCTGTGTTAACACAGCAATTGTATTCTTTTGCCAAAATGATTTTGGAAAGCCGAGAGAATCATTCAAAATAGAGAAATGCAGCACCTTGTATCCAAGTTACTACTATTTTTGAAGAGCCAAGATGTAAGGCATCAGAGTCCATGTATAAATGATGTAATAGAAAATCATTCTATGCATTAATGACAGCTAAACCAACAATTATTTCACTTTAATTTAATATATTCCCTTTGCATTACTTTGGTTAATTTTAGAGCAGCTAGTAGGCCTTGTGATTAAAGTCCAGACTGTCAGAAATAAAATTAAAACTGTCAAGGTTCATTTCATATTAAAAGAACTGCAGATACAATATCTTTCTTTAAAACATGTAGATGTGCTTTTAATATGTTCTAGACATTGCCCAGAACTCTGAAGTGTGAGTTAGCATGCTGAGAACATTAAAATAAATACAAAAATTGAACAGAGATCAACATCTCTGTGCAGCAGATAGAAAAAGGAACATTATGGCACTCTCCCCAGAATATTCACTAAATCATTAGGAATAGCTAGAAGCACACTAACCCATCCTACTGTTTAAATGTTTTTCCACAAAAGTAGCAGAGGACATGGACCCTGAATTGCATCTCTTCACAGCATCTTGGTATCCTGATGGGATAGAGGGAACTGCTGCTTCTGTTTATGAAATGCAGGTCTGAAATCAGCCTGAGTGTTTTAGTGGAAGCATAAAAATGTCAGTACTCACAGTGGTCAAATACTAAATTTTGACAGAATGGTCACTATAAATGTCTCTGCAAACATAACAGTACAAACAGCAGGTTTAAGAATTATGCTATGTCCACACACAGAGAAAGGGGCAAACATGAGCTGCTCCAGAATGGTAACTTTCAATACAGAATTTAATCTCTAAGTGTCTTTTACTCCATTTTGCATAATATTTAGGAGACAATAACACTTCTTTCAAATAATTCAAATCTATTTACTTGTTTCTGCAAAACAAAGCAATACTGAAAGAAATGTTAAAGCACTGAGCATTTTGTCACAATATGGTAGGACTGTCTTATAGAATATTTTCTATTTGCCTCTCTTTGTAAGGAATGATTATTGATTTTTTATGAGGTCTAAGCACTTGAGAGTCCTACATTGAAGGTCATAAAAAAAATCATGCAGACATGATGACAGATAGCTAGACAGACTGAAAGAAAGAATATCCATCCAAAATTTGGCAAGAAAACAGAATATGAAGCCTTATGATAGAAAGGAATAAAATCACAATTTTTGCCCTTATGTGGTAAAAAGACTCCAACATATTGTGATGATGCACCTCAGCCAGGTGCAGAGTTGCATCAGGTCAGTAATTGAATAAAGCAGTAAAAATTCAACGACAGAGTAGCTACCTTCTGGTGTTACTCTCATTTACAGCTTCAACTATCAATTTAAATGACAGCTACTAACGTGTCATTTAAAGCTAACATCTTAGCCAGTGTTTCTCAATTATTCAGAGATTAATGTTCCCCAAAGATGCTACTAATAAGAAAAAAAATTATCTTTGGGTACATCACCAGTACTGCTGGAAGCATAATCCTATTGAAGAAATCTGAGAACAAAAGCTTGGTGGCTTTTATTATGTCAGTAAGATTATCAGCATTTGTTGTCTTGTTGTACTTCTGCATTTAAAGCAACTACAGGAAAAGGAAGTACACAAGACAAAAATAAACCATTATCTGTGTCTTTGTGTCAGAAGAAACACCCTTAAATCTCATTTTCTCAAGAAGGACATTTGTACATAAAGATTCAGTATAGATTCAAGAGTCAAATTTACAAATTAGTATTTTTTGTCCAGTATCTACACTTAATTATATCAATACACTCTATCATTCCCAGGAAAATTACAGTTTACTTAGCACTGGCCAGAAAAAGATAAAGGCAAGAGTATAATTTTAATAAGCTGAGACTTTTTTAATAGATTGCTTCAGCTTTCAGTAGAGATTAATATATTTCCAGACTATATATTTAAGAAATGGTTAACTTAAAACTATTGTTGCTTTTCATTTCACCATAGAACTGATAGAAAAGCTAGACCTCCATACAGTTTCATAAAGTAAAATTCTTTTAGGTCACACATAAGTTTTTCAGTTAAATTGACAAGTTTTAGGAATATGTTAACAAATATAGGCAAGGGATTTTACATTGCTAGTTAACAAAAAGAATTGCACAGATCTCAGTAAATTTTGCACATACTTATACTTAGAAAAAGAAAGAGCTTTAAATTGTATAAATAATAAAGTATCTTGCAATTTGCACAAAAGAATTAATATATGGAGACCTATACATAAGGAAAAAAGTCTGTCACCTTTTTGCTCTATCATAGTAGATTTGTCTTGCTGGTTTGTCTTGTGTTAAATAGAGTACAGTATTTTCCTCTCTGGGCCTTGAAGTGGCTCTGGGCCCTTGACATCCACTGGCTCAGTAATACAATCCCTAATTTCTGTCTGGTGGGACTCAGAGCTTCAACATCAGATAATTAACTGCAGTAGGATTTGGGATCACAGTTCAAGGCACATCTCATCTGTCATACTGCCTGTACAACTACAGTTCCACTTCTGTTCATACCTTGAGCAAACACTATTTCTGAAGATAAGCAGCATTTATCTCACATCTAAGTGTATTTAGGATTCATCCATTAAATATGAGGTCTAGGACAAAATTTCTGCTTCCAGGCAAACATAGATCTTCCTCTTTATCTTTTGTTGTCTTTATAATCATCATCAAAGACGAATATCATTCACTATCAAATCAATGTCTTCAACCAGAAATGCTTTTCCTTGGCCTAGCTTGTCAATCCAGCCCAGGCCATACAATTAATTTTGTTTGGTACATGTTAACATAGAATAAATGATAAGCAAAAGAAAGGACAGTTAGACTATGGTAAAGTTTCCAAAACAGTCTTCCTTAAGATCCTAATGAAGAAGCTGATGAAATATGAGTTAGATGGGTGAAGTGCAGGGTGACTCAAAACTGTGTGATTGGCCACCCCCTAGTTCAGCACTGGGTTTTAATCCCCTTAAACACCTTCATTACAGATCTGGCTCAGGGGGCAGAGTGTACCCTCAGCAAGGCTGCAGATAACACCTAATCATGGGAAGGGAAGGGAAGGGAAGGGAAGGGAAGGGAAGGGAAGGGAAGGGAAGGGAAGGGAAGGGAAGGGAAGGGAAGGGAAGGGAAGGGAAGGGAAGGGAAGGGAAGGGAAGGGAAGGGAAGGGAAGGGAAGGGAAGGGAAGGGAAGGGAAGGGAATTTAAAATCATTCCAAAACTTCAACAATTTATTTCTTATCCCACGCCTCTTGTAGAACTATGTGGTTTCCCCTGAGATCTAGATGTTTTCTTTGGAAAGCTTATGATTATTAGGTCAGTTTTGGGAACAAGTCCCACAGATTACCAGATTCTGTTTCAAATTTGTACATGTACTTTTCCATATTTGCTTTGTAAAATCTAAGGAACTCTAAATAATAGCTCTCTCATTCTGATATATAAAGACATGCTTACAAACACTCTTATTTTTTAAGATTTCAGAGGAAGAGCCAAAATCTAATTTAGCTAAAGAGGACGTGTCTTTAGTGAGGTTTTTCCTTTAGCAATAAAAAATTAGTCATCTTTGAACATGAAAGACAAATCTGCTTTCTCCTCACTTTGGGTGGAAGAAAGCAGTAGAATTCACATACTGTCCTCTGTGCATTCAATCTATCTGCTTGGGTCTAGAGAAATAATGGCTTTGCTCAGAGAGAAAAAACAATGAATCATATATGTGGGAAATAAGGTTTATGATACCACCTTTTGTAATTCAGCAACTGTCTAAACTTTCAAAACAGAGCGCATGTCCTCCAAGTAACACTTAGGGCTTCATCTAAGAACAGAATGGCATTGAATTTCCATTTTTTCTTTTTCTTTTCCATTTTTCTTTTTCTTAGTTAGAATCTGTCTTTAATCAAGACATATTTCATTTTCTTACATCTACTATAGATAAAAAAATCTTCTTTAAAAACTATTTATCTTTGAACATCTTAATTTTAGTTGTCTACATCCAAGTTGGTGACTGTACAGATATCCATACAATTAATGGAGGTAAAGATCACTCTGATTAATTCAACTAGTTTTGTACTCTAGTATAGCAGGAAGTGCTTTGCCCTGCAAGGGTGCATATTTTCCTTGTGTGGTCCTGAAGGTCACTATATCCTGAAGATGGCAGTGATCTGGGTTGACTTTTTAAGTCTAGACAAATAACTTGCGGACATCTAAGTAAACTGAGATGAATTCCCTGCAAATACCTAAGAGCGTTTCATTAAAAACCCCCTCATGTCATTGTAGTATTTAATGCCTCATTCTTTTTCCTTTTTTAAGGCCTCTTTTTTTATCTGTACATTTCAACAGTGAGCATTTTCATTTTACTTGAATTTATTTAAGAAATTTCAAAGTACTTTACTGTGGCTGCCCGGAGTGGCAGCATGGGCTCTTTGTCTACCAAGGAGCGGGAAAGTTTTAATGAGGGCATGAATATGTAAGGATGCCCAGAAGCGATTGGCTGTAGCCGTGCTGTCACTCCTCGATTCCTTTGTATCCGATTGGACCGTCCTGGGATGCCACGCCCAAGGGCGACTTTGTAAAAACCCCTTGCCAACTGAACTCGAGGCTTTTGGAGTAGGCAGCTAATAAACTGCTTCTTCTCTGGGAGCCGTGTCCCTTTTATCCTTTCTCCTGAGAAACCCTACATATGTTAGAAAAATCCTATCCTCTCTCTCCTGCACACATGCACGCACGCAGCAGAGCAGCACACACCACCTAGCCGGGACTACAGCAGGAGGAAGAGGAAGGCACCTTTTTTCTAACACTTTACAGAGAGCTCTGAGCTATAAGAAATTGCTTTTAAATTATTTAATTATATTTTGTATTACTTAAAAAGTATAAACAGTTTATCTTCAATAAAAATTAAGTTTCATTAAAGGTTCTGCAATGACTAGATATGGAATTTAAAATTTATAAAAATAGAAGGCACAGCAAAATCTTGTCCTTTGTCACATATGATCTGGAAAGATGAGTCCTCTTGTTTCCCAGCATTTTCTTCAGGATGTCTGAACAATACCCAGAACTCTATCTGATCAGTCCGTTTTGTGCTGCATCTAATTAGCAAAGAAGACCTCCATCCATTACAAAAAATGAGATGAAGATGCTGCTTTTATGAAGCAGTGGCAGATCTACTTTACAAGTACCAGAATATAATCTTACCCAATGAAATGGTGCTTAACTGAAAACTATAAAATGAAGCAGAAAGTTAACCAATGTTCCTATTCAGGATTATTGGGAAATTTGTTAGACATGGGTCATTAATGTAAACTACCTGAGAAGCATTACAGGGACATTGCAAGGTTGACCCTTCTTCCTCTCCAAATGGTATTTTATGTTTTTAAAATACTCCCCAATAAAACAGAACATTTCTTTTCAGATTTGGACTGTCAAGATGTGAGCTGCTTAACCTTGATCATGTTCCTTTAAAGCTGTTCCTAATATTTTTTGAAGGCTCAGTTTAGTGTATGTATGTGACTTACTCAATAGTACTTATAACTTAGCTGTTTCCTGCTTAAGTGGTACTAGACATTAAAGAATCAGTGACAGGATAGGCTAAAATAGTTCTGAAAGAGCAATAACCAGGGGCTAGGAGGAAATTAGATACCATAGTAAAAAACTGTTGGAAATTGAAATATATCACATAAATTTTCTCTGTATAGTGAAGGAGATTATTAAAATCAGATTTTTGTAATACAGGTTTTAACTCTTTAGTGAAGAGACTTACAAGACATGTTAAACCTCATGCACACCATGGAAAACCACTTGAAAGATGTGGCTCTGTGGCCATCTTTCTGCACTGACCGAAACCAAACTCAAAGGGTACATCAGGCTTTAAAGAAGCAGAAAGTTTAACAGCTGGTAAAATTTTAAACGCAGACTTCCCTCTTGAAGGGAGAATATGTACCAGAGACAACTCTGTTTCAAAACCCATGAGATGCATAAGCATTTGCTAACACAAAAAATCCTTACATTTCTCATAAGACTATAGCTTAAGTATTATGTGCCTTTGCTGGTTTCTTCTTTCCCCTCAGCATTCAAAACCTCAGTGATAATCATACACTGGTATTATTAATAAATACTGCTGAATCTCCCAGATAGGGATGCATGTGCTCCATTCCAAACTTTACAGACTGAAAGATCCCTTGACACATATTTGCATCATGTCATTAAATATTTGGATCTCTGATTCAACTGAAAAAATAAAAAGATCAACCAGACAAACATTCATACCTTTGCTAGATAGGCGAAAACACTCTAATTATTAACAGAAATAGTTTATTAGAATAAATTATAGCTCCAGGTACCTTTATTTTAGATTAAAAAATGGAACTTTAGGCCAAGCATAGTTCAACAGAAACAAAAATAAAACTATAATTCCTCAAGGTTGGTGAGAACTGCCATACTCTGTGGGAGTATCAGCAGACAAATCTGTCAAATCTAGGAGGCACAACTCAAGACATATTCCTTTATTCCCAAAACAAACCTTACAGCTCTAATTCAACCTGCTGTTGCCACAAATGGAGCATAACAATAAATACAAGCATCTGCATGACTTAGGCAACAAGATCAGTATTTTTTTTTCTTCAGGGCATGCTTTATGAATCCAGCAAATGACTTATGAACTCTGGATATCCATATAGTAGAGCTAAAGGGAAAGTCTTCTCATAGATAACAGGATCTCTGCATGAAAGTTCTCCAAGCCCAGTATGCAGTTTTGCATAATACCCTGGTGAGAAAGTTCTCTACAGTAACCTAGACATGTAACACCAGCAGAGTTCTTGGCAAAATCAATTTGGATTTCTGTGGCAATCCTCCCCATCTATGTAAGGGGAGATATTTTCCCTAGTCTCACTCTTTTTTTTTTAATTTAGATATAGAAGTGGTAACTTCTAAAAATTAAGCTCTATGGATGTACCTATCTCCTATACAACTTAATCACAAGCTTTAATGACCAAGTAGACCACCAGGATCCCATCTTCTCTCCTGTGCAGTTCCATGTCCTAGACATGAGAGGTAGGATTGCTACCTCTCAATTTATCATGCTCCTTGGATTCCATAGCCAACAAGAGAATATCACAAAGGAACAGACACGTCCTTGGAGGCAGAGCAGAAGGCCAGAAGAAAAAAGGAGGTGGTGCTGTGAAGAACCAGTGCACAGGTGGTGTAAAATGGAGGCCTTGGTGTTTTAAAGAGGCTTACAGGGAGTCAGAGAAGGTAGCTGTAGTAAAGCCAAGATACCAAATGGTTACCTCAAGATGCCCTGTAAATTAAAGCATAAGCAATGTGTGCAGCCTTACATGTTGTCTTTGAAAATATTTCCCACCATTTTAGCTTTCCTCCTTACCTGTTTGCTTATCTAATATAGGCTTTATTGAAACAATAGTTCCACTGAACCAAAGTCACCCGAATCTATTGTCTGACTGGAGAAAGAAAAAAAGCCCCAGCAACTATGTACCCTACCACTTTAAATGAACAGATTAAACACAGTAAATTCAAGGCAGGGGAGCAGTATGTTAGGTGAGGTGCTATGAGTTTTTTTGCCAATTTAATGAACAGAAGACCAGCAATGAAAGAGCCTACATGTGCCAGATATTCAGCTTTATAGTTTACATAGTGAGAGTTATTATACCAATACATGAATATCTATGCTGTCAAACTCCCTAGGACAATGTTCCATGTCTAAGATGTAAAGTAGGTTAGAAAGCCCAGGAGAAGCTTCGCACATCAAAAAGAGCCATCCACAGCCTGCTCCATTGTGGGAAAGGGCTACATTGTCCACAGGTAGCAGAGGCACTTTTTCTGCCACTTAATGCTGCCTAATGCATATCAAAAACTTTCACTGATCTCAGGTGACTTGAGCACAACAGGTCACCATTCCTATTATGGATTCTAAAAGCTACAGTGAAAAGTTGAACTCTAATAGTGTGGAATCTATTTGAATGATGAAATCCTTATTTTCCCTTCATATCTTATTGAAAGTATTCCAAAAGGAGGGAGGAAAAGCCAAATTATAAGTAAATTTAAGTCAGAAGTTCACCTAGGGAGCTTGATTGCCCGTTTGGAATTTGCAGTTGAATTTGTTTCTTCACGTCATTTTGAGAGGCAGTAGCAAATCTATGCAGATTGCCTGCACCCTCTTGAGTAATATCAGATACAGTGTATCTTAATGCTAATCTTAGAAGCTCCATGCAGCTAACAAGTATTTCCTATTGTTTACACATAATTTGCAAACTCAGTTCCCAGGCCAATATGTCGCTGCAGGAAGCATTCTTTTTTTTCTTTTTCTTTCTTTTTTTTCTTTTTCTTCTTTTTTTTTTTTTTTTTAATGTCTTCTGGGAATGGAAATCAAAGTGCGTATCAAAGAAAATAACAAAGTGAGTAACTACAGAATTCTTTCAGGAAAAATACTTAGAGGCTATTCCAATCATTCTTACTGACTCTCTTCAGGGGGGTTTAGTTGGAGTTTTCAAATGTGACAGAGAGGAGGAAGTTTGTACATAGTAACTTGAAAAATTATTCTTTCATCCTTGAAATAAAAAAAATGTATTCTGCATTTTCTGCAAAAACCTACATTCAGATTCCTCTGAGAAGGATTTCTTTTCATTTTAAAGTAAGAAGAAATAAACTGAATTATATCTCTATAGTGAAATAAGAATTATATCTCTATAATGTTGCGCCAGAAAATATATATAGCAATATTAATGCTTTTGATGGCAGCAGATGTTGCAAAATAAGTTAGAACCTTTCAAATTTGAGTCTTAAGTTGATGGCTCTAAATGTTAATCTAAAATAGTACAAGAAATTATTTTTTAAATAGTGAATTAATTATTAATACTATTTTTTATTTTTTCAAGGCAGGGTCTCTGAAATTTCTTAGCAGAAAGATATTATGAAGTGTGAAGAGGTAATTGATAAATTTGTATACTATTTTTTCATAGGGGTTAGAAATTAAAAATTTTCATAAATTTCTCTGCCAAGCCACTGACAGACTAAGATTTCTGTATGCATTTTATGCAAATTATACTCATTTTTACCTCTTCTATTTTTCAGATTTGAGATGCCTAGACCAAATGCAGCCACAGAGGATGCCAACCATTTCAGTCCTTTCTTTAAGTTTCAGTACAGAAGGTAATTCACACCATTATTCTCATCCATTTCTCAGTAAACTTTTATCAATTAGAATTCAGACCACAGCAGTACCAATACATCCTAATACAAGGACTAGAGAGAGTACATTTTAATCAAGATGCATTCTATTGAAAGAAAAGAAATAAAATAAGATCCCAAACAAATATTTTAATATTGGAAATGAATCTCTAACACATATAAAATATCATGTTATAGACTGGCCCCAAGTACCTAATTTAACCAAATAGTCAACCTACCACATCACTAAATTAAAATGTTCAAACTAACACCTTCCTCAGAAGAAATGGTAAAAAACCCCAAAACCTGAACCAAAACCAGGTTTGGTCTTAACTTGACATACCTACTGTGACTGGTTTTAGAGTTTTACAATAAAACATCTGTGTTCACCAATGAGACACAGAATGAGAGGATTTTTACATGTTTATGTATGTTGAGGAATCCGTTCAGGGCTGGTGTCTCAGTGGGCAGCTGCAGGTTGAGCTCTGGGAGCCCAAAGCAAAGGGCTGGGAGTCACTGACCCTCTGCACAACAAAGGGCCTGGGCACCTGTGACCTGGCCAGGGGACTGGACATTCAGAGACACGGCAGGAGCTGAGGGTTTCAGACTTTCCCGTGCTTTAGACAGTGGGAGGATAAAACCTGGGGGGTCCTTTGTTTGGGGTTCCTCCTCAGAGGCACCAGCTTGAGCTGCTATTTTATTTAATTATTGAGAGCACCAAGATTTAATTTTTTTAAGGATGGTTCATTTAAGAATGAATTTGCTGTGGGAAACCTGGGTTTGAGCCAGCTCAGAAGCCTGGTGTGACTGTGTGAGTGTGGGGGTGTAGCTGTGAAGGCACCTCGGTCCCAGCTCAGGTGTGCATGACTGACAGAGTGGCCCCTGGAGGGACTAGCAGGGAAGTTTCCTCACTGTATAAACATCTATTATCACACCAAGGACAGCAACATTTAAAAGATAAATGCCAGACTTCATGAATGATTCTTCATAGAGCTGCAGCTACTTCAGTGCTGTGAACAACAAATAGAGTGTGTTAAGTGTGCAATGCTTTTAGAGTATCTCCCAATGTGATGGAAAGATGAGTGGCATTGAGGCTCCTTAGTTAGGGCAGATCTTGAGTAAACAATTTCATCTGTATTGTCTTGATACCTGAAAACTGAAGTAGGTGCAAACTACCAAGATTTACCAGATCATACCAGTCTCATCCATACTTCATGACCGGTGGAACAGTTTTCCAGTGAACTTTGTATATGTATTGTCACGGGCTTTTCTAGCATATATCATGTTCACCAGGTGACCATGAGTTTCTGCTGTTCCTGATTTAAGGTTTAATTCAGATCAAGATGTTTTGCCTAAGAAGTTGGCATGATAAAAGCACGTAAGAAAACAAAAGCAGGAAATAACATATAATTGTTGAGGTGATGATATAAAACAAGATGCAAGAGGAAAAAACCTCACAAGACACACAATTTTTAAAAATCCAAAAACCACAGAGGTCAGAAAGATGCAAGGGAGACCTACATTTCCCCATCTGTCTTTCTTATCTGCTTGAGTAGTTTATTGAGTGTTTTAGTGAGGATTAGTCTTCAGTATCTACTATGTGAACTTGTCAATAAATACCTTTCTTTCAGAGTTCCTCTGTAAACATTAGAGGATATTTCAATATAAAGGACCTAAAGAAGAAGGACTACATGCCAGTCTGCCTAATGGATAGCATGTGAACCTGTTAGCTGGAAAATTCTCTTTAACCTTTGTAAAAATGTACAGCCTGTTATTTATGTTGCCAATTCCAGCGCTTCTGTTCCTGCTCCACTTCTGTTGCTCTTCTCATGAATGTGACTGGGAAACCATGACAGTACCTGAGGCCCATTATTGTGTTATCCTCATTCTTAGACATGAATCATACTAAGTTAGCCATCCTAAAGCAGGTTCGAATCTTCTGGATATGCGAAGAATTGACCAGAGTACCCAAAATTGCCAACAAGTTGTTCATTACTTTCTTAACTTTTCCAACATATTACTCATACAAACCAGCCATTCCAGGGCTGGTGTGAACCATGGGTTCAGGTAGAGTGACTTTCTTGGCTTCGAAAGGCACAGCCTTTTTACAAAACCTTCAGCTGCCCTCAGCAGCAGTCACAGACATTGTGGGACCACTCATCACATTTATATTCCCCGTGGGCATCTTGGCACTAAATGAGTCTGGCATTGCCATACATTGCCATACACATGCATGTGTATCTCATGGCTGTGCTGATGGGGAAGGCAGACTGTTGGAATGCCTCTGCTGTTTCCTAGAATGTGAAGGTATGAGGAGGATTGTACCCATAGATGGAGCAACATTATCCTGAAACCAGTCTTGCTTCTTTTTGGACCTATATACATGAGACTGATGGTCTCTACATACATCTGTGCATAGTTATGACATGATGACTGTCAGGGCTACATTTTGGTTGTGAGGCACTTACATGTGTATTTTCTGACTTTCAATGGGAGCCAATTTGCATAATAGATTTGGGATTTATAGGAGTTTTGCTATCCAGAGCTACGCTGTCAACAAATAGAAAATGGGCCAAAATTCAAATCATTTTCTCAGCCATAATGAAATTTCTTATTAGAAAGAATTATTTTGTTTACTCAAGCCGGAAATCTGCTTGAAAAATTGTATTCATAAACTGCCACAACACAGTAGGCAAACCAACTGGACAGTGTCCTTTTTTTTTTATTTTACTTTTGGTACTGATTGTAGAGAGCCAAGTTTTTCTTCTAATTTTTTTAAGTGCTCTAACCACTATGTTGCTACTTAAGTAGCGGTTGCACAAACGTAAAATCTCCTCTGACTGCATTGTTTTAGTTAAGGGCATAATTAGTTGTCTTTAGTGGTGAAATTAGTGCTCTAAGCAAAACTATCTGATAGGGTCTTTCAGAGGACTTAGACATACAGTTTGTGAATTCTGAATCAGTGTCAGCAAGAGACCAGAGAACTCTCATTGTGGTTTATAAACACATCTCAAAGTAATTAGTGAATAATTAAACTATTATGACAGAAAATTGAAATGTATCAGTTCTCATATATATCTAACAGTACCTTTCTATGGACTCAACTAACCATCTTTTCCTGTGTGTGAAAATATTCCTGGGTTTACCATGTGTCTTTTACTAAGGAGTCATTTTTACCACTATGGAGCTCTTTATGATAGTACTTGTGCTGTTTAAGTTTAAGGATTAGGATCATGTAACACACAGAATCTCACTCCAGTGAGTTTCCACTACAAGTCTAGAGTTCAGTAACAAAACCATGGTTAAAACAGATGAAAAAAGTTGAAAGAAGTGCTGCCTGACAGAATTTATTAGGTACTTCATAAGTCTATAATTCCCAGTAGTGGTAGGGGTGCATATATGTTTGCTCAAACACTCTCCACTGCTGCACAGCCTGGTTGTTTGACTTCCAGAATGGTCACAGCAAAAATGAAATTTAAGAAAGCATGAGAAAATGAAAAAAAAAGCTAAACTGGCATTAATGAATTAGTTATCTGCACACCAGCTATATGGAAAGAAACCAGTATCCAAATCCAAAAAATTTTTAACAAAAGGCAGGAGATAAATTAACTGTAAAGTGGAGTCAAGTCTTAGTCTGTTGAGAGTAATAGTAAAAGTTCCCATTGTTCTCAATGGGAGCAAAATTTAGCCTACAGGTTATATGACATTAATTAAAATATTAATAAGTTGTAATATAAGGTTGAATAGAAATATCTTTCTTATTTAATAATATGTCAAGGTGAAAACTAACAGAGTATAGATACCAGAGGCTTAAGAGCAGCTTTTTTGCTTGTATTTCACATTTCTCTCCTTGATCCCTTTACACTTTCTGGGTCATGTAGAACAATCATACTATTTAATTTGCAACGCCTGTCAAAAAACTGTGGCAATACAGCTGAATGGAGAAAGACATATTCCAACTTTTGGGGGACTGAAACAAGCAAATGCCACTGGTTCAGAAATCCTCCTTCTGCATGACTGCCAGCAGCCATAGTTTCACCATTCATAATGATTGCATCAAATTGCACAAGACCAGTGGCACTCAATACAGCACCATGACCTGCAGGAAACCGTTCCATTTGTAAAAGGTCAAACATTCTTTGACTGAAGCTTTTGAAATGAAGAAGAGAAAACAGTTTCAGGGCTATTTACTACCCAGTTCTCTGGCAGCTTTTGTCCTAGCTTCCTGTAAGATATTTGTTTTTATCGTTATAATCCTTTGAGTAAATATGATGCTTGTGGGAAAAAAAAAGCAAAAAAGCATTTGATTGTTTTCTTTGAGTCATAAAGCTTTTATCTTGTTTCTAAATTCAGAATGTCTGCCTGGAAATACTTTCTTTTTTAGAGTTAATGACGGATGTCCTTTCTATACATTCTAGGTAGTCAGGCAAGAATACAGATGATCATAGAACAGTACTATAAATGTGGAAACAAATATATAATATTTTTACTAGTGATGTAAATATAACCACTCTCAAAATCAAACCAAAATTGTTATTGCCAAGGTCTAATTTATATTGCATTTCTAATTCCTTTTCTATGCTGCTGACTGTGGGGGAAAACAAGATATGTTCTGCTTAAACACAAATGTACATACATGGGTAATATAATTTCTAAATAGACAATTGAGTCCAGAAAGAATCCTAAATTATCAGGCATAATAAGTGTACAAAACCCTCTAAGATAGGCCAAGTCCGTAAATAAAACATCATCTTAGTCACATTCTTGTGCATTGTATTGCAAGACAAATTTATGAGACACCTATGGTGAACCTAAAGATGCTTTCCAGTGTGTTAGAAAGTCACAACACAACAGAAAATTCTTGGCACAAAACTTTGCTAACAGGAAAGGAAGGCATGGAATGACAAGAAGAGTGTATGCATTATAAGGGGTAAATTAGCAGGAAATATTGGCAATGTTTATAATAATATTACCCAAAATATGCCCTATCCCAGGATTATCATTCCCTTGCACAGGCATTCTGATTCTTCTCTCAAAACAGAAAAAGCTTCTACACTATCCAGCAATACTTTTCTTTCCAGTATTTCCCTTGTTGTTCATGCTGCTGCCTTTTAAAAGCATCCCTAAAGCACCATCAGGTTTATGATTCCATAAATCTGCAAGAAAGAATTACAGTGTAATAATGGTCATCTGCCTCTAAATTAAAACTGTATCATAACACTGGGGGCTGGTATCTATAAACTTGTTAAAGCCTACAAGTAAAATATTAAAAGAAGGAAAAAAATCTTTCCCCAACATGATGTATATTATATAATTATTATGTTAGTAAAAGTTTTCAGTGTAACCATGAGAGAAAAGAAAATAATAAAGAAGTTTGTGATAAGATGGTTATTTGTTTGTAGTTTGCATCTACATACGTGATACTTGAGAATGGTACTGAAATTAAAATTAACTACTGGTTTTCGCAATTAATGCAAAACAATTACTTGGTTATTGATGAGATATCCTCTGGCTAAGGGTGCAAATCAGGAAGGAAGCACAATATATTAATAGATCTCTATATGTACACTTAAAAGAGCTAACCAAAAACTTGGAAAGAATCACAGGAGAGCAGATTTCACTCAGTAATCTCTGTTCACCTTTTCTACTACCTTGATGCAGTGCTGGTGTGCAGTAAAGTTTTATACTGAATATATGTTAAAAATTGGTATATTTCTGATCTTCTTGATTCAGCATTCATATGTATAAGTATTCAATTTCTTCATGCCAGCATTTTCTCATAGAATCTGTTTCATTTAGGTGTTTCCAACAATTTCTGTTAAAAATTATATTCAGAGTTTTAAATATCATCTAGACTAGGGTTTGGCTACCCATCCAAGATAGTCATGAATTATGCATTGTGTTTTGTTGAATCTTTACAACATGTGCATACGGATTTTCTCCACTGGATTATAACCTTCTCTAGCTTACATTAGGTTTTTATGGTAAAAGTGAATGAATCATCCCTTTTCCCTGAGGTCACCTTGGGGATCAGAGATTTAATTAATTCTACCCCAAAAGGATCAGGCATTTAAAAAGACACTAATAGGACATTGAAACCTGACTCTATAAGAATTAGCGTTGTACAGAATATTCTTCTGAATTCTTTTCACTATTACTTTATTTCATGATGTTTCATGACAACTGAAATTCCTTTCAATATTATCATAATCTAGAAGTCTGAATTATCTTTGTACCACAATGGTCTGTCACTTTGAGTGCTGATATTGCCTTTGTGGCAGAAGCCATCTGGCTATGGTTAATATAGACTTAAAGTTGCTGATTGCAAGACAATGTGTTCAGGATCGCCTAAAAATAATAATTCAGTGGCAGTCTCTTTCTTGTACTGACAGTTCAATGATGCCATATTGCCATTTCAGTCCCACAGAAAATTTAAGTTCAAATGATTTAGTTTTAGTTTAACATCAAACTATTTCTTTTCATTTTAGGAACTTCTGAGATGTCTATTCCTTTTAATTTATGGTATCACATTCATTATGTCTAGATAGCCTGAAATAACCTCATGCAAATGGTAGGAATGCTGCCCATTTTTTCTTTGAGGTCTGCCAGTAACAGCTTTTGGATACAAACATTGAAGTTGAATGAGATGATTCCTCTTGTTGGAAGATATGGGGACTCCAGTGCATCATAATACAAGTACATTTCCATAGAAATATAGAACAGTTTGGGTTGGTCTTGTTATGGACCCCAGGATATGGTTGACTTTTTGGGTTGCCAGTGCACACAGCCAGCTCATGTCCAGCTTTTACTCCACCAGCACCCCCACTCCAAAGTCCTCCTCCACATCATTGCTTGAAGTCTCTTATTCCTCTGTCTATATTGATATTGAGGTTTGCCCCAAATCAGGTGATGCACCTTGCCCTTGGCATTATTGAACCTCTTGAGGTTGCCATGGGCCCACTTCTTGAATTTTTCCAGGTCCCTGTGAGTGGCATCCTGTCCTTCAGATGTGTCAGCCATTCCACTCATCTTAGGGCCATTTACAAATCTGTTGGGGGTGCACTTGATCCCACTGGCTGTGTCTTTGACGGAGACAGTAAACAGTACTGACCTCAGTAATAGCTCCCTGAGGGGTACCCTTCCTTACTAGGAAATGAGAAGGTCAGACAGAAACTTTATTATCTATCATTATGAGAGAATACCCTGGCTACATTTACCCCTCTGCTTTCCTGTTCTCTTCCAAGTGATTGCAGAGACCCAGTCTATGAAGTCTTTCAGGAAAAAAAGAAAAAGAGAAATCATTAAAATTGAAAAAGTCAGGTATCCATGCCAGGGACAGACTTCTTAAGCTTGTTTACTGCCTCTATTCTAAGAAGGAATAAAACAGTAAATATTATGAAAATATGGAGAGATGGCTCTTGGTGGGTGGAGCCTGTAGGGTTGGCACACCCATTGTCACCTTAATTTAAAAATGGTCACTGACAGCTTTTAATCAAAAACAGTGATTTTTTTAGTTAGGATAAACTTAAACATTTCTCTCACATTGTGTATATTAATAATTTCACCACTGCACTATCCTTGATATGTTATGTTAAGGAAATGAGAATAAAAAGAAACAGTGAAGTCCTCCTTTGTCATCCATTCCCTAAACCAAGACATCTACACAGGAATAAGCAATAAATATTTTATTTAAAAACCAAATGAAATGCCGTTTTCCAGAGGCCAGGTTTAGAATTTGAGGTTTGCAGTTATATGCAATCCAGTAGAAGCAGGACACCTTATCCTATATAAACATCCTATATATTTATCCTGAATGTAGCCATTACCACAAACTTGCTCTGATTCACACTTCACAGCTTTGCTTAGTCATCTTTTCCATATTTATTTTTTTGTCTTTTTTACTCTTCTCCTCTCTTGTCTTTTCAAGTAAAGTAGCAAGTAATTCATTTGTAACAGTCTCTCACTTGGATTAGCCTCTTTGTGCTTAATTGATTTTCCAACATTTTAAAGGGATGTCTTTCAAGATTTCTGCTTTTTTTCTTCCTCTTGCCTGAATCCCTCCTAACTCTTCAGAGTAAAATAAAATTTTTTCTGAACTTCTAAATTTCTTGTGTTTAAATGTTACCTTCATAACCTGTCAACTTTTGCTGCTGTCTTTGCAAACTTATTGTACTCTTCTTTGACAGATAACATTCACATATAAAGCTGTATGTTATATCATTTTCTTGAATCATCTTGAAGTGATGATTGTCTTTTTTTCCCAATCAAAATTGGAGTTCAAAATTTCCAGTAAGAGAAACTGAAAGATGACATTGTTTTATATCACTTGTTAATGCAAACGAAGAGCACCAAATACTCAAGGAAAATTGCTATTTGTCAAGATGACCTAGTAGAAGGAAGTATCATCTAAGGTTTTGTACAATATTTCTTTCCAGGGTGACGGCTCCTGCAAGCCTCTTTAATATTCTGTATAAAATAAAGTAAGGAGATGTTGGGGGTTAGATTTGGGGTTTTTTCTCGTTTTGTTTTGCCTTTTGGAATTTTTTCCCTCAAGGACTTCCTTCCCACTAAGGACTGAGTGCTTGTCGGTACTTAACGNGCCTGAAAGCCCCTTAATTTCAAATTATTATAAATTTGGAGGGAGGGGGTTTGCATTCTCCATTGTAAGGGGAGAGCTCCGGCATTCCCTAGCAGACACCTGTCTTTCAAACCAAGACAGGAGATATGAGGAGTTACTGTTTTCTTGCCTGGAGTTTTGGGACTCATTTTCTGTCCCTTCATGCCTTCTGAATATATCAGCCCAGGCAGAAAACTCCCACTCTGTATTTTATGGGTGTAATTCTTGGGTATTATTTTGTATATTATGTTCTTGTATATTGTAAACACACATGTATTCATAGTGAGGATTGTTTTTAACTATCAGCACAGTAAAAGGACTTAAGCACTTGTCCCTGCAACAACATTATGAGAAAATAAAAGGTTTATTTATCATGAACATTTTTAACAGCTGTTACTGCATGACTGCCCTTAGGATCCTGATATCCAAATTACTAGTTACAAGGGATTTGTCTTATATATTTTTCTATTGGACCAGTACAAGCTGAGCAAACAAGCTAAAATCTATAATTCATTGGAAAGTGACAAGAGATGTGTCTGTGTCCTCTAAAGTACCTTTTGTGAATACAGCAGGAAATTGTCTAACAAAATGCAAACCAATCACATAGGAAGGAAAACTGGACTGGTAAATCTGAGGTACTAAATTTGGCCATAAGTGGATGAATTTGTAATTCTTCAAAAAATATTAATAGCATGTAATTCTAAATCATAACTATTCGGTTTGGTTTTTTTGTTTTAATCTTTTTTCAACGCTTTCTTTGTAGCTGGAAATAATATAATTCTTAGAAAATCTGACACAAACAACACTGGGTTTTCCCCCATTGCTTACAGGTGTTACCTTTCAAGAACACTGAAAGTTGCCAAAGATACCTAATGTCATAAAGCGGGATCTAACTCTCTTTCCTTGCTGTAGGACCAATTTTAACACTCCTTTAAATTAGGTTTGCTATTCTGCTTCATTGCTTAATGAAGCCTCAGATTAATCTAAAAAGTGCCAATAAATCATAAACTCTTTTATTCATGCTCAAAGTGCATTCAATCAATTTTACCCACTGCTGAGTTTTCAGTATCATCAAATGTCTGATCTATCTCTGTGCATTTACTAAATAATTTAAGAATATTACATTGACTGATTATACCTTATTTTGAAGCATATAGAATCTATAGTTATATTAGAATTTCTCAAGCAGGCAAAAACTTTGTTTGTTTTTGGGAAGATAAGAATAATAATTATTAACGGAACACACAAGGTAGATTTTACACACAAAAAAAAAGCTTTAGTTATACGAAAAGACCTTTTTAACATGTTTCTGTGTTATACCACGGCTCTAAACTACATCTCATTTTCCTACTCTAGGATTTGAGACCATCTTGTAGTACTCAGACAAAAGAGGCAGATGAGTCTTATTGCTTTTATTCTTAATTGATGGCAGAGTGATAAGAAATCTACACAATTAGCAGATAGAAAATGTAATGGGCATGAGATTTGGCTGAAGTGCATTTGCACAGTGCAAAGGAAGAGGATGACCCTATACCCCCTGAGGTGATATATAGAGATATATGTATGCATACAATCTATATATCTATATATGCAGCCTTTAGTATTGGTTGTACAATAGGCATTCTCAATAGAATGTGATTTTTCAGTTTTTGCTGTCCTAATAACAGCATAACCATCCAGTGGTATTGGCAGAACTTTCATGAACATATGAGAAAAAAGTGATTGACAAAATGGTCATATATGAGGGAAGGTGCTCAATGTTCTTCTTGCAGGACTTCATAATGTCAAATAGTATTTCCTACAAGCTGATGACAAGTATAGCCAACTCATAAAGTATTACCATAGTTCACTGTGAACAGACCTTCAGCATCATGAAAGTCTAGGCACTGTCCTACCTCTTACCTCAATTGTTTGCTTGCTCTAAAGAATCAAATCATGTCTGACCTTGTCCTCCAAAAAACAGGTATAGGTATTGACACCCAGGTCATGGATCTGGATGGAAAAAGGAATCTAAGGTATGCTAAAGGGAAGCAGAACACTCTCTGTTTAATTCTCGCTATTTGCTGAATTTAGCTGCTCCATGTTTGCATTAAAGTTTTTTTGGGGTGGCACCCTAAAGAGCTTCTTTCTCCTAAGAATTGATTATACAATTCTTCCAAGATTATATCCAGGCACCCAGCAAATAGTTAGCAAATTAAGACAGTGCCCTGAGGCAGGGCAGCCCAGCAAAAATCCTGAGTTGAACATTCACACTGAAGGATTGAGGCACAATGAATTTGAAATGCATTTGACATTAGAAATTTTAAATCGAATATGAAATTAATTTGTGACACCTGTACAAAGTTAATTCTAACTCCACACTCCTATGTATAACTATATGCTAATTTTTTCTTTCATTGGTAAGTTCAAGGAAAGTATAGTGAAATTGGCAGATAGAGCAGCCATAAAGAAGGGACAGAAAAAGTTAATTTAAAGGTATAATAAATTCTTCATTTTCATCTTCAGATCAAGAGTTTTTGACAGGCACAGCAAAAAAGAAGGTGTAAATTTCCTTTGGAGTAAGGGAAATATAATACACTTAAAACTCAGAAAAGTCAGAAACAATGCTGATAAATGCTGAAACAGACAAATACCATAGAAGAGATATGAGAAACACATTGCTCATAAAAAAAGATTATGTTTTCCTTTTGTCAACACAGAATTAATAGCTGAATGCTTTAATGAGGTTTTATTTTACCAAGACTTCATTACATTTTCTAGACATGCTACTAAAGAACATTTATTAGCACATTATGAAGTGTTATAAATAATTGAAAATAAGCTGCCATTGTCAGTTGAATAAGTGCTTGCAATTCATTATTATTACATTTCTCCTCTGCTCAATAGTTCACAAAATTCAAGAATTTTCATTAAATGTGTAACTCATTACACCAATACAGACATGTCCTGACACTCCCTCACAGAGCTGGTATTCCTGGCTTTGCCAGCTTGGGTCAGGGATTGGTGGTCACTTGCAGGATGGGCTCCTGCCTGGGTACACCCCTTCCCTGGAGTCTTCTCTGTACTCACCTGCAGAGTGACACAGTAATTAAAAGAGAGAGATTATATGCTGCAGCTTAACAGAGTGATGCAGTTCTCCTTGGCACAGCAGAATCCACTTTGGAAGTCCTGAATACAGGAAGGAGAATTGAAGGGATGTCCTGAGATATCCCTTAGGAGGGGGGCGCCTCAGCAAGTGTTGATCATTGCAAGTGACACAAAAAATCTCTGGTGACTGTGAAAATAGCAAATACTACCTCAGATGTTCTCCCTTGTGACACAATCTCACCCCACACTAATTATTAGATGGCAGAAGTTTGTTAGTATTTTGATGCTCAGCATGCCTTCTTTACTAGAAAGGCAGTAGCTTGTATATCATCCTGATTGATTCAGCCATTCCTTAATTTAGTTCAGAGAGTCAATCAATATTTTGTATAATGTGGTGTGTGTTTTGATAAGCAAAGAATTGCCTCCTGAATCATTTCTTGGGCACTGAATATAAAGCCACCATATCATTTATTATTCCAGTTTGATAAGTAACTGTGCTTGAATTGGTCATTGATTAAGCAGAGCTTTTGTGTCAGATTACAATAGGAACTTGGTTGCTACTCCTTTAAAACAGTAGCTGCAACAATCTAACCAGTTCTTTCATTCCTGTAAATTCCAATATTATTTGGTATCCAAGACAAACACAACCAGGACTATATTTTCTAGTGTTTTAAATTAGTATATTTTTCTTGTTGCATATGCTGTGAAAACACCTAATTCTGTGGTATTTCAGAACCACTTTTCAGGAAAGAGTTCTATATTCTCAAGTGTTACCTCCAGAAAAGCCACCTGAAATCTTGTAGCTACTGTACTGAAAATGTGCTATAAATGTATGGTGTGGTATGGTCTTAGTTCCATAGGCATACATACCAAAATGTTTCCCCATACTTGAAAATGTGTGTACAGTGTCAGTGTAAAAGATTAAAAATTTCTATGGCCACCAGCATATAAATTATTCTTTTTTTTGTTATTTTTGTTATATGTAACTATACTTTTATTTTTAACAGCTTTTAGTGAAGGTTTTAATTAATTTTATTAGAAATATAACAATTATCAAGAGAATTTAAATTTCTTCAAATATTTACTTACAAAAAATGCAACACTTTGGATTTGTGTGTAACCTGAAAAGCTCATTGATGCTGAAAGGTAGTTTGGAGCAGTACATCCCATTTTATGTTAAGGTAGAAACCTGTTGTTTATGCATTTTTATTTGTGAGGTATTTACATATAAATAAATTCAATTTTCAACTGTTCTCTCTGTCAAATTCAACTGTTTCTGATACTTTTCTGTAACCTAAATCATGATGTGCCTTTGGCATCAGAATTTGTTGCTGTGAAAATAATTATCAAATTATCATATTTTAAAAAAAACAAGATTATGACCTCAGATGAGGAAAAATGAGGAGGAGTAGATGCAATCTTCTGGCTGTGAGACACCATCAGATGGGCAAAAAAAAAGATTTTTAAAAAACAAAGCCTTTATAGGTTTTTAAGATGATAACATTTAATTGAAGATCCATTGACCTGTTTGTCTTCTCCTGGGAAAGATTATTTTCACATGTTCCACACACAGTGTAAAAACACCCAGAAGGAGGGTAGCTTGAGCAAAAAGATTTTCAGAGATGGAGAGAGGAAATTGTGCTCTTTGCCCAAAAGCACTCTGTGAGGAAATTTTTATATGAAGTTAATCAAATGTGGTTCTTTTTTACAAATTGGTAAACAGTTTTGTGTATCTGCAAGCTAAATCAGACACCCAAAGGATAGCTGCAGTGGCCAAGACTTTGCTCAAATTACTAACACTCACTGAAGAATCCTGTATCAATGCAGGCTCTAAAGACACAGAAATATATTTCAATCTGCAAGGAATGCCATAACTTTGGAATACAGACTATAACATGAGTGAAAATAAAATTTTTATTGTCTTCCTAGACTGCTGAAATTTTACTATTCAAGAACTATTTCCATTTGTCTGTGCAATCACTCTCAGGCACTCAAGTACCCAGAACATTTAAACTGCTTACAGTGTTTGCTTCTCTCACTGACATATTGAGCATCTTTCAAATTGCCAGCTAAAGTAATTAATTGTGACAGGACTAAAAATGATGCAGTAATGAATACTGAAGAATAGTTGAGAACGGAGGAATGGCGCTAAGCCTGGGATGGAGGGTGGGAAGAAAGTGTTTGGAGAAGTTTTTTGTTTGTTTGTTTCTCACCCATCCCACTCCACTTTATTTTTTTTTAATTGACAATACATTTAATCAATTTTCCCCAGGTCAAGGCTATTTTGAACATGACAGTAACTGGTAAGGGAGCTTTCCTAGCTTGTTTTCTCCCCCTATCCTTTTGAAAAGGGGAGTTATAGAGGAGCTGGGTGGGTACTCGACAGCCAGTCAAAATCAACCTATATCATTCAGGTAGTTGCCCTGCAAAAAACAGATACTGCAGACACAGGTTGGATGATGGGATATTGCATGACTCCTCCATGGGTCACCGACTAACATAACTGTTTGATTTTTCTCACCTTTGACTCATTTGGAGAACACAAGATTCTACGACTGCACGCTGCCATATCTGAAACCATTTGTCTCTGACACAGAAAAGGAAGATGACAGGGAGAAAAGGAAAGTTCAAGAGAGAAGATAAAGAAAAGGATGGCTGTGCCTCCCTTTGCTGTGCAGACTGGGGCCAAGATTCTCTCACCTAAACCTCAACATGTGGAGCTCTTCAAGGCCACTTTATTACTCCTACAGTAGGGCATCTGACCTCACACCACTGCTCCAGAAAGGGCTTCATTTCTGCCACCTGTGTCTGGTTGAAATTGTGGACATCTCATATAATCTCAAATTGCCCTGAGCCCACCCATATATTCAAAAAAATCATGGCCCCAGTCTTTATTGAATCTAATGGAATGAAAGCACCTAGCACAAATTAATGTATCTTAACCCTCAACTCAACCCCACTCCTGTATTAGTCTCAAACTGAATTCTGCTTCCATTAATCTACTTGTAGGTTTCTGGACAATGGCCAGATTCAGTCTAGAAACTGTTTAGCTGGATTGCCAGGGCAGTATATCTCCTCAGTTCCAGCTGGGGAAATGGATTGTTTCCCTACTGTGGCTTTTAGCCTTTTCCTCCTTTTGTGCTGCATGGCTGTAGAAATGGCTGCAAATATCTGTCTTGGCCTAGAGTCAGGAAAACATGGAAAATTACATTCACATATCTGGGCCTCTCACTGTGTGGACAGAATAAAATTGTGACTTGCTGCTCTTATCAGCATACATGTGCTCATTTGCAAAATCAAAATAGAAATGTTTCCATTCTAACACTGAAGTGCAATGAAACAAAAGTCCAGGCCTCCCTTATTACAGCTTCAGAATTGAAGTCTGTTTTCAGCAGACTGGCATTTGTGTCATGACACTTTTTGCCAAAAATGAAAAGAGCTAAGCAATGGAAATAATCTCTCAGGATATACAATGAAATGTTGGTTTGTAATTAAAATATTAGACTTGGAACAATTTGTTTTTAACGAGATAGTTCAACAGAATAGTTAGTAATTAATTTTTTTTTAATGAAACAAAGTGCTCCATCTCCTAATAAATTAGATGTTCTGTATCTTTTGAAAAAAGAAGGGGGAATATACATTAAATAAGATACACCTATTATTAAATGGAAAATAACTGTATTTCTAAAAAATACACCATGCAGGTTTATCCAATTATCCAATCTATATCTGTGGAGAGCCATGATATGGAAGGTGTTTTATTCTTCTTACTCAACTGTCCAGGTTTGTATTAAAAGTTATGTCTACCTTTGCTGAGGAAAGAAAAAAGACTTTTTTTCCCCATCCCTGTTTTTTTATTGCTATTCTGAGCTATTATTCAGAAAGGATTTAGTTAAGTTTTATCTCTTCTGGTACCTTTAGTACCTGTAATCATCAGTGGAATTGTACCCTAAATTGTAATTTATGAAGCCATTCAGTTACACAGCAGAAACAAGACTCTACCTTAGGACATGCTGAGGCCAATAGTAGAAGAAAATGGTGTTCTCTAACTGCAGGTAAAGGTGTAATTTGTCTTCAGATCTTTCATGATGGAGTTGAGAAACAAGAAAACATCACAAAAAGACTGAGATTTCAAAGCTTTTCTTATTGCTGGTTGATTTTTTTCTAAGCTTGTTATCAGTGGAAAATAAGCATTTTGTTTGAATTTAAACTCGCCACAACACCACCACATCTGTGTTATAACCCTTCACACAACTAATTTTTAGTCCAGTATCCTAGCTAAAAGGGACTCTCAACAAAACACAATTACTTGACATTATCTTTCATGACCATTCACAAACTAGTTCAATATTGGTGCTATGTTTGTAGCCTCTTCAGTTTCCCACTACTGCCCAGTCACTGGCTCTACTAAGCCTGTTTTAGGACAATGAATGGACTTGTCCAACAGGTGTCAAATTATTCACACGATTCCAGAACTTTCTTCATTGTCCTTTAAGCAGTTTGAAATGAAGGTTGTCATGTGCTGAGGTAATACTGCCATGAAAGTTTGAATTAATAAGATTGTAAATAAAGTATAAGTAATCCTAATGTTACAATCATACTCACCATTATTCTTCAAACCCAGTTTTGAATGTTCACCTCAAAAGTGTTCAGCAAAACTTTCCTTGAGGTACCTGAGGAACGGGAAGGCAGATGTAGAGGTTACACCAGCAGCTGTAGGGCAGAACTGTTGTTATGATGATGTTGTGGAAATCAATTAACCTGAAGACTTTTCACTATTTGTGTGAAAATAGCTGGAAAGGCACTGCCACACAATTTAATTGAAGAGTATTTTGCCTATTCTCTGTTAATTTGTATTTTTACTTAAAGAAAAGCCCAATCAACAAAATCTCTAACTTACTGTTAAAAAGACTTAAGAATGAAATGCTATTCTTGTTTGGAAACTTTAAAACCTGTAGTAGTATAATCTCACTTCTAAATAATGTCCTTTGATCTCAGTTCTTTAGGGATGACTGTGAATACACATAAATTCCTTCATGCTGAAATGAATGTGAAGAAGCAAGCAGAGAAGAGAGAAATTGTCACTTGTTCCTCTTTTCTTTCATACTGCCGTTATTCTATGCTGCAATATCAGATATACCTTCCATTTAAATACCAAGAGAGGTATTTTGTTTGTTTTCACATGAGTCATGCATTTAAATCCAAGAGTAAAATGTGACCCTAATTGCCAGTTACAGGTCTCTATTTGTATTCTTGAGTTTTTACTGTATTTTAGAATCCATCACACCAAATCTAATACCTGTGTAAAACTTATGCTAATATATTAATTTTACTCTCATAACCACTAAGCCTTTTCTCTAGGTGTTTTATATTATTATAGTCTGTTATTAAATGTGACCTTCTAAATTTATTTGGAGGCTCTTTTCCTGGTTTTAGTAATTGTCTTCTGTTCTTTGTTTCCCAAATAAATTGAAAGCCCTTATTACTGATGTTTTGCTCTAGCAGACAACTCCAAATATTTTAGCAATTTCTATAACCATTCCTGTTCTTCATAAAAACTCATCAGTTTTGAAAATAAACCATTATTATTATCTCAAACATTGTGTTGTCCTGTAAAAAGAACAGAGCTCTTCCTTAAGCTTTCTAGCATTTTTCCTTTCTCAGCATTATAAAACTATAGTTGGCAAGTACCATTTTGTCTTTTTGGTTGAAATTATTGGATTAAAGCAAAATTTTATTTAGAACCTAGAAGTCATTCACTTTTAAGCTGTTATAACTAGTAATATAGTTTAGAGGGTCATTTGCTCATAAAAAAAATGAAAAAAAAACCTCAGAATTGTCAAATTACAAGAGCAGAGATAGTTGGAAAATTCTACTCTGCTTAACTGCTCTACAGCAATGTGTAAATAATTAATATTTTGGAAGTAACAGTGCAGATACCACTCATATAAAACAAGTATAAGGAAAATCTGGTCATATAACTCATATACATAGCATAATTAAAAATTCATATAAAGGAATAGTATAAGTAGTAAGGAATAAAATTGAAAACAATATGTTTCAATTTAAAAGACACATAAACATCATAAGGAAAACTTTAAGAATTCTGAGAATAAGCAGGAACTCAGAAAGAACCAAAAAGAAAGATGCATAACAAAGGAAATAGTGAATGCTACAAAGGAGAACATTCTTTCCTTTTTTAATTTTTCTAGGAAAAGTGAACTTTGACCAGATTCACTGTTAATTTAAAAACTGAGTAGAAATTTAGGTCCAAGTACAGAAAGAAGACTTAAAAGAATATTGAGATAACACAGAGGCATGCAGGTTCAGAAAGCTTGATTAATACATCTGATAAATGAGCCAAAGCACTCTTTGAATTATTTATCTTTAAAATTTCTCTAAGAACAGAGAAGGTTTCCCTGGACTGATAAAAAAAATATAAATGGGCAAAAAACACATCTTGAGGAGTTCTGGATAAATCAATGTCCTTCAAGTGCCTTCAAGTAATCTTAAACCAATGGGAAAACATTTTCAGAAGAGTGCTAAAGAAGAGACAGAAAAAAAAAAAAGTAGACTTCTCTGGGTCATGATAAATGAATCTAAATTAATTCTTGCACATGAAGGGAAGAGGAAGGAAAATTTATGTAGACAAAGGAAGAAGTATTTGAATGATTTGGTGCTTTATTTTGTAACATCTCTGAAAAAGGTGCTGCTGAACTTCCCACTGGAAATTCTGAAAACAACTGATATTGTCTTTTCTGGGGATGCCTCAGGCAAGTGAATCCTATCACACTGCAGAAGCTGGACAGGGCAGTTCCTGAGGGCTTGATGAGCCCTGCAGTTCTTGGTTTGCACCCTAGAGTCAGCAACTCTTCACACTGTATTGTGTGAGCAAGGATTAATAGAATTTTGGCAGTAAGTGTGATTGCTTTTGCACATTGAGTAAGGCTACTTGCTCCCCGTGTTTCTGGCAGCAAAGAAGGTGACTATGAAATATATGGATATGCTTGCAAAAAAGCTTGAATCCTGCTCACCAGTTTGACCAAGTGGAATTTAACTCAGCGTACACTAAATACTGAATTCAGGATATTGGGCAGTTTGGCAGCCAGTGCACTGCCAATATTGCCAATATTGCATGGCCAGGATCATTTTTTTTCCCAGAATCTAACAGCTAATAGAAACTTGATTTATCCACTGCATTGCACATAAATGAAGCTGACTTTGATAAAATGTTTTGCAGCCATATATTTAATAGACAGTAAATGTCTCAAAAGAACCCCCAAACCCCTGATAAGCACAATATTCACAAATGTTCACAAATTGCTCACAATTATTGTTTCTACACCTCTTTTTTTATGGAAGTGAGTTTTTTTCTAAGACACTTTGTAGAAGTTTCAAAACATAGGGAATTGCTCGAGTTCTGAAATCAGACCTATAGAAAAAATATTCACCATAAGAATACAGATATAGATGAAACAGTTATCAAACCTGCAGATCAGTAGAAGCAAGTGGAATAAAGCACCAGACATGATAACTCCCCCAAACTTTTAAGTGCAAGTGTACTGAATGAAAATTATTCCATTTGCATTATTTTGCTTTGATCACAGCAACAACTTATGTATGGCACCTGAGCCAGCTCTTATTAATTTTTGCTCTCTTAAAAATATCAGAACCTGATATCCTATAATATTAAAGTTCAAAGACATATGATTTATCTTAGATGCTTTGGACCTTAAGCTTTGAATGCCTGATAAAGAAAGCAATGATGTCTGGACATGAATTAATTGAAATACTGATTAAGGAAACAGCTAGCTTAACAATGTGTCTAATATTTTTACTTCAAGGAGAGAAAAAGCTTTTGCTTTCTTTACAAGCATACTGAAGTAACAGACATGAATGTAACAAACATTCCAAACATGAATGAAACAAATATTATTTTACTGATCTGTGTAGCATCTAAAGTTTCAGAAGTTGTGCACCTTTCTTTATTACCTTTTTTAATGCTTTTCTGAAAACAGAAAACAATTTAGTTAGTATTCTTTTTATTTAAAGACTGCTTTCATTCTATATAAAACTAATTTTACAAGAATCTGATCATTGTCAGCTTTGTTTTAAAAAAAAATATTATTTGGAACACTAATGAGTCAAATTCATACACCTTCCTCATACCCCTGTGTTAATCTGAAGTGAGTAACAAACTTTATAGCTGATAAGAACATGGATTTTGAATCACACTTTGGTTTATGTGCGATTATGAAGGCAACATATGTGAAGCAGTTAGAGTAATGAAGGCCCTATCAAGATTTTGGCATTACAACAGAATTGTCTTCTGATTAAAATGAACTAGCTTTTGTTCTGTAGCTCAAGAGCATGCAGAGAAATAAAAATTCTCCTCCACTCCACAAATTATTACTTTATGTTTCTTTTCTTCTCTTTGTTTCAAGCAACTAACATGAGCTGGGAAACAATTTATAGTACAATTCTCTCTCTTTAATTATTCAAGCAGTCTGAAGCTGCCAATTTTCCAGCCAAATTCTTAGTCTCTGCATGAGGTAAATTTTATTTGCAAACAAACAGAAACTGGAGTAAATCTTTGACCCTTATTTATTATCTTATGAGGGGAATCTTTTGGAGAGACAATAGCCTGAATAGTAGAAGGCAAAAAATTGTTAAGTGTAATTTGTCATAGAAAACATAATTTAGGAGAACTTTGCACAAACTCCTTCCAGATATAATTGGTTTGAATTGGCTGAATTGCTGTTATGTGTGTTCTGAGTGGTTTTTTTGCCTTTTGTTTTTTTTCCCCTGATTGTTACCCTTTATTGACTTTTTTTTTTTGCTTTTATTGAAACAAATGGTTTTGCCATTTGGCAGAGGTGGACTGATATTGAAGTTGATGAGTGTTTCGTACATAAATTAACAGTTAAATTATTGAGCAGTAATTCCCCATGTAACATTAGTTTACAGTATGGGTTTTTTCCCTCAGGCTTTTCATGTTCGCATTCTGCTTATTTCCTTCAATCACCCAAAAAATATGTCATATTTTCTACTTATTATAATGTGGTAATGCAGAAGATTCATATAAATTAGGAAAAGAATTCACGGAGATTTTAGTAAAATAAGGGGTTCAAGAGCAGGTTGAGCTATTCACAAAATACGTTATTTGGGTTTATACTACGTAAAGAATAAAAGACTTTAGTTGATGCATTGTCAAGTCAGACCCTGTCCAGTATCCAAACAGGTGGAGATGAGCAAAATCAGAAATATAGTTCTGACGTTTCTTGTAGATCATGAATGGCTCAAAATGTTTTCCTTAAAGCATGAAAAAGTCTTAAGAAAGGAAGGAAAGCAGGTCTCCTGACATCTGGACTGAACAAGGAAATGGATTGTGCATTCTGCTTGGCATCAGTCTCAGCCATGTTAATAAAGGTACAGTGTAGTTTAGCTGAATTTTAATATACCCTGCCTTTCATTGTGTGTTGCCAGGTACATGTGGTTTCTGCAGTCTAGACCCATGTGTTTTAAGCAGTGTTGTAGCTCTGAAACTTCTGTGATGACCAGGAAAAAAGTTTTTAGATATTTTACCTTTTCACATCATTACTTGTCTATATCCTGAGAAAAATTTTTGCAAAATAAGGTTTTCAGGTTAATTATATTTCTGCACTACCATATTAATCTTATAATAACTACTTCTTATAGCTTTGGAATTTTACATTAAACACTTCTTAATTTTAATGGATTTTGATTGATTATTTTGAGATATATTCTAGCTTTTAGACACCATGGATATTTTAAAAAAAATTCACATTTGCAGCAGGTGCAGTTTGGCTG
>VWYE01004776.1:577168-609545 GCA_013398995.1 Alaudala cheleensis
GGGGGGGGCGGGGGGGAGAGGGGGGTGGGAAAGATGTTTTTACAGACTTATTTTAGTTCTCATTATCCTCCTCTGACTTTCTTAGTGATAAATTCCCTGTGTACCTCTAAGGTGAGTCTGTTTTGCCCTTGGAGTGCTTCCTCTCAGTCCTTATCTCAATTCATGAACCCTTTGTTTGTTTATTTTTTTCTCTTCTCTGCCCATCTGTAGCAGGGGAGGGTGTCTGAGTGGCTGTCATGAGTGCCTGGCATTTGGCCAGTGTCAAACCATGATACTTGTTTTTTTTTTTTTTCCCTTTGGCTTAATATATTTCTCATATGATTTATTACTTGAGTTTATTAACACAGAAGTTGTGCTAACACAGCTTTATTGTTGCCAGTGTCAGCGGAGTATTTCTAAAAGGCACAGCATTGCTGAAAACTATAGCTGTCCTCCCTCTGTACTGCATCAAACCTCACACAGTCCTATTCTTATCTTCAGTGCATCTCAGGTAACCTAAGTACACATGACTCTTAAAAGAGTTCACAGAGTGCCAACCCATGCATTAGAAGCTACTGAAAATCATGAAGCTCTGTATTTCTATAACTACAGCTAGTGAACAAGAGTACACTGCCTACGGAACACTGGTTAATTCTACACAGAAAGTTTAAGATTTTCTTATGTTCTGGCTCATCTGAAAAAATATAATTTTTTTCACCAACTTTAGTACTCTAGAGATAAATGTATTGAAGTCTGGGATTTCTAACACTTCTCCTTGTGCTACATAGATGGAAGGGGAACTGATTCCAGCTCTAACCCAGAGTTCTGCAGAGAATTTCAGCCAAACTGTTCTCAGATCACACCTTCTGTCCTGCAATGAGCTAAACACAAACAGAAGTACCTTTAAAATATTTTTCCTGATGTTCCTTACTGCATGAACACTCTTTGATTGCTTTACTGTCCCAAAATGACCCAAGAACTTTCAAACAAGATCTCTCTCACGTTACAGAAGACACTTTTGAAAACTAAATTCCCTCAGGTTGACCCTTATCATAGGTTGATTGCAGTACTGCTTGACCTACGAAAAATGTTTAGCCTACACTAATGTATCACATTTAGTGCAAATTTTAAAAACCATTCTGTGAGCCAGTTGGAGACCAAAATCAAAATTACTTGATGATGTAGGGTTTTGAGGACTTTTTGTTTTGGGAGGGTTTTTTTGGGTTGTTGTTTGTTTGTTTTGGTTGGTTGATTGTTTGATTGGTTTTGGTTTTATGGGCCTGGAGATTTTGTTTCACAGATTAATAGAATATGCTGAGCTTGAAGGGACCCATCAGGATCACCGAGTTAAACTCTTGGCCCTGCTCAGGTGCTGTGATCACTTCCCTGGGGGGAGCCTGTTCCTCTGCCCAACCACCCTCTGGGTGAAAAATCTTATTCTAATATCCAGCCTGAACCTCCCCTGACTCAGCTTCATTCTGTTTCCTCAAGTCCTATCACTGGTCCTGAGAGTGAAGAGATCAGTACCTGCCCCTCCATTTTCCCTCCTGAGGATGTTGAAAACCACAGCGAGGTCTCCCCTCAGTCTCCTCTTCTGAAAAACCAAGTGACCTCAGCGACTCCTCATAAGGCTGAGGCTCCTCCCCCAGAGCATTCACCAGTGACCAAAACTGTCCCCAGCACTCAAGGTGATACCATTCTAGTGCAGGGCAGAGCAGGACAATCCCCCCTCTTGCCTGGCTGGCAATGCTGTGCTGGATACACTCCAGAACACGGTGCCCTCCTGTCTGCCTTTTTTTCAGTGGAGTCCTAAGGTTATTGCTCTCAGGGTTACTGTTATCTCACTAACTTGAAAAGCTAACTTCAAATGTGTGTAAAAGACATGATTTTCTTTTTAAGTGTAGGGAAAGAGGTAGCAGCACCTCAGTCCTGTTTTGTGATCCTGGTATGAACACACAAAATTATCAAGTCTTCTGATATGTGATCTACACACCGGTAGGACAGTGATCTAGGGAATGTGACTGCAGTGAAGAAGAAAGCAAAGTAATAATTCTGCAGGCATAGTTACATAATTATGCCATGGCTCCCGTCCTGCTCCCAAAATATGGTATAGTCACTGACTGGTACTAATAGATGAAACAATGTATCATTGAAAACCTCTGAAAATTTGTCACTGCAAACTAAAATTCTGAAAAAAATGATATGAGGGGTCTTAGGGATTGTATTCTCGGACTGATGTGCCTTCCTTCTTCACCTGTTCAAGCTTAGCTTTGTGTCTGGCTTCTGTTTCTTTCCATCTTCTTGCAGGAGCTTATGAAACAATTCTGCTGGAATCAAGGTAACCACAGGGAGGAGAATTTATTAAGGGACATATTCTGTGAAAGTTATTTTTTCTTCTGGGAATATATAATGGCCAAAATGTATGCATTTAGAAGATTGAGATTTCATTGCCAGTGTTTTACTTCTTTCTTCCACAGTGAGTATATGAATGTGTTCTCATTGAGTCATTATCAAATTTCATTTATTGCTTGGCATACTCTCAGACAGCCTCTTCCTCTTTTCTACCCAGCCACCTTTGACTGCAGCCAGCCAGGTGGTTCACTGACTGACTTAATAACTTATAAATTCAGCTTGCTTTACAGTTTCTGCTGAACACATTCTCACAATAACAACAGTTTTCCCAGCTAGAGTAATAAATGGGGTTACCTCGAGGTTTAAACAAATGTGAAGTGTGTCCTTAATGCAACCAATTTAATCAAACACATCACTGAGTTCTCCTAGTATATTATTTTCATTTAGATGATATCAGAGCTCCATTATACGTTTGATCAGTTTTAATTCCTTAGAAACTCTAATCCCTGGAACAGACTAAGCCTCTACATTCACAAAGAAAAATAGAATAATTCCTGAGAATTCCATACAGAGAAGGGTGGACCTTTACCACATGAATGCTTTGTGCCTTCATTTACTGTGCCATCCATAGTATTTTTAAACTTTCCTGCACTTCCAGTGAAAAGCCAAATTTGGATATTGTCATTATTTAGTTATATAAGGCAAATGTCTATAGAAACTTCCAGCTGTAATAATCTGAATTTGTGACAATTTTTCTGTATATTAAATACTTTACTTACATCTATTATTCATATAGTCAAGTACATTTCTGGCAGTACTAAGGATTCCATGGTGTGCTTAACTGACAGGTTTACCATTTGCTTTCAAAATATTTCACAGCATTTACAACTTCAGATCTAAACTTCTACTGAAATTTGTTTATGATGAAGTAACATGGCTTATTCTGCTTGCAGCTAGGCATAAATTGTGAGAGTAAACCAATAGAAAACAGACAATTTTAAGTTCATATGTGATGGGGTTTTTTAAAGTGTAATACTTCTTCATAGTCAGTTAATCAAGGGGTCAGAGAATCACATGGGCCCCACAGCAACTGCTTTATTCAAAACCTAGTAATAAATGACATGTTAAAAACAAAAATCAGTTGGAGAAATGTGTTTGCATTTCAGCATAGAACCAAGATCATTACATTGTTCCTATTAAATGACAGATATTTTTTTCTTGGATATTGTAAACCTTCTGAAAATTAAGAAATGTATATGCCAATACAGCTATTGACATAGTTTAGCTGATTTTTTTTTTAATTTTATACATGTTTTTAAATTTTTAAATGTGCTGTCTGTTTCTTGTGTTGTGAAAAACATTGCTTCAAGTCCATGTATGGGCTTTCCAATTGCTTTCACTTGTCACACAAGCACTTTGCATCTCTTTTCTTCTGTGTTCTGAAGGTCAAAAAATTCCATCACATCCTGGTTGCTCAGACTGATACATGTTGTGCCTAGACCTACCTTTGTTGCCACTTTTGTGTGGCATAAATAAATCATATGTGTTCATATATGTATCATATGAAATATGTATCAAGTGAGAAAATGGTCAAATTTAGATGAAACTCCTCTCTTTATATGTGTCCTCTCTTTATATGTATTTACATGTATCTTTATAGGTATCATTTGCTCCATATAAATGATGCAAACTCTGAAATCCAAAATCTTAATGGTAGCATTTTACATGACAGAGTAAGTAACTTAGACTTTTACAAAGCAGACAAACTGAAGTATGGGCCAGATGAGTGTACAGGGAGGTAGATTAACAACTGGCTGAAATGGAAGGCTTCAAGTGTTTTTGTTAGTAACACAAAGTCCAGCTGGAGGCAAATCACTGGCAGAGCTTCTTCCAAAGCTCACTCTAGCAGACATCTAATAAGATATCCTGCTGAGCATTAGATCTTTAGTCTTTATCAGTTCAAGTCTAGAGTCTCTCTTGAAGTGTTTGTTAGTACCTCCAAATACCACCTGAGCTGAATCAATGTCTTCAAAAATCAAGCTTCTCAGAAAACAGGTGTCTAGAATGCCAAAACAGCTTTGAAGCAAAGGATGAGAGGCTTAATGTAAACAATGAAAGACATGAACCAACCCCAAAAATGGGAAAATATTTCGAAGAGAGAAAATGGCCTTGTGAAGATGCTATTA
This sequence comes from Alaudala cheleensis, assembly GCA_013398995.1. NCBI lineage: Eukaryota > Metazoa > Chordata > Aves > Passeriformes > Alaudidae > Alaudala > Alaudala cheleensis. The sequence continues at coordinate 581,686 of VWYE01004776.1, forward strand.
TGGATGGAGAACAAGAGGTAAGGATGAAGAGGGAGACTGAAAAGAAGAAATACCAGGTAACATGGAAAGAAAATCTGACAACGCTTATACTGATTAGAAATACTGGATGAATAATAATACCAAGAGAAAGAAACAATAATAAGCCCAGGAAATCATCTTCTGAGTAAATGAAAAACAGTCTTCTGGCTTCAAAGGTCTGCAATATAATAAATATGGTATTCTCTAATACGTCATATGGGTTTTGAGATCACTAAATTCACATTCCAGCGCTTTCCAGACATCCTTCTAAAACATGCACAAAAAAACCTTTCACATAAAAATAAGAATAGTAACTTTTTAAAAAAAGTATTAAGAGTTACCTAGGATAAATGGGGGAGAAAAAGATAATAACTTCACAAAGAGAAGAATAATGTGCAAAGAGGACAGTAGAAAGGTATGATGCTACTTCTGCAAAGAGAATACCAAATCCCAAATTAAGAGCTTCACCCCAGAATGAATTTTTTTCCTGGCTTTTTTCAGTGACTAAAAGATCTCTGCCTGTGCGGGGAGAAGAAAACACAAAGAAGATGTAAAACTGCTGGAGGAAATGAAAATAAAATCATTCAGAGAGATGAGGGTGAGGGGAATAAGGAATGCAGACTGCCTGCAAGCTAGGTGCAGGCAACAATGGAAAAAACATTTTCAGTATTAATACTACTTACATTTTTATGGGAATGCATGTGTCATTGTGTCTTTACTGTCTTGTTGCTATTTTGGATGTCTCTGGAATTTAATCTACTAAAAATTTCAGGAAAGAAAAAGGCAAAATTCTGCTGTGATATTACACCTGAAATGACCTGTATTTAAACAGATAAACTGCTTCTCTGTGGTATTTAGATGAACAGCAGTTCAGGATGTAAAAATATGGTCCTTGTTAATCTATTATACTAAAAAATATGAGACAGGTGAAAGCTGCAACAGCAACTGAGCTTATCACACACAATTGCCTGTCAAAGGGTAACTGTCTCCTGTTAAGTGAAATTGTTGTCTGCTTGCAGTCTTTGGGCAAAGTGAGCAGAAGGGAATGTGTGTAACTCCATTATTTGTAGTTCAGCTGAATTCAGCTATTAGAGATACTCCGTAAAACGTGAAAAACAGCACTTGAACCAAATGTGAAAATGATGGCATTTTCACATTTCAGGTCTATAGCTATTATACAAGGATGCTTTGAGAGACATTTCTAGACTTTCAAGGAGAAAAAAAAAATCACACCCTGTGGCTAAATGAAATGCAGACCATTTTGAGCACCTCTCAGAAATTTCCCATTTCTCAGTCACATGTAAACATGAAGAGCTGCAAAGACACATCTGTTATGCTTCTATGCTACTGTGTCCTGCTGCCGTTTCAGGCTCATTTTAGCCTAAATTTTAGTCTTTTCTTTTTAAATGGTGCAGGAGACTATTTCAGCAACAGCTCCAATGGGTTTGTGAGGTGAATCCATGGAGAAAATTTCCTGCATATTTCCTAATGGATCTCTGGTTTCTTTCAGTAATTATTTTGCCTGTGAGTCACCATACACCTGGCTGTGGCAGCTTGAACATTTGAATCTGAGAAGAGGTGACTGGGGAAGAATTGGAAAAGAATTTAAAAGGAACCACTCCAACTACCACATTGGTCATCAGTGGTCCTCCCCAGTCTTCATTAAAAGGACAGCAGGAGATCAGGTATGACAAGACTATCACAAAGTTATGCAGGTTATTTTTAATTATGTTTTATTTTAAGAATAATAAATGCAAATCACACTGTCTGGGAAGAAAAATATATGGTAATTCAATAGAGATTGAAAGTAGGAAGACAAATCTAGCATAAAAAATGGACATGTCCAAGAACCTTTGAATGTCAAAAGACAAACCCTCCCTAAAAAGTTTAAACAATATTTTGCTTTCATTCTTCAAGTAAGCAAAATCTCAGGAAAATACAGGTCAAATAATTTAGGGGAGAAAGGGAAAGGAACATTCCTGGTAAATATTTCTGGAAAAAATATTTATGCTCAGGGACATGCAATTATCTCCAGTAGAACCGGAGGAAAAGCAACTCAGGCTGGGGCTCTTTTGAATGACAGTGCTTTCAAGAATGGTACTGGTTTGGTCCTTGATTCTTATAACCAAAAAGTGCATCAAGTAATGCCTAAGAAACGACTAAAAATATAATATACCTGATGTCAACTGCATTGAATTCTCAGTATTCCTCTTCTTGCTTTTATGGTTCTACTTTATGACTAGCTTCTAATTTTATCACAAAGGATTTACTCTAGCTTTGCTAGAGTACTTATTCTTCTGGTGGACAAAATATGACAAGCTCAGATATAATTAAGAAAATCTTTCCAATACAGACACAGATTAGTCTGGACATTTCATGTGTACACTCCTTTTCAAAGTACAGCCTGAGTTTCCTCAGTGCCTACATTCTTGCTTCCTCTCAGTTCTGCTTTTACTTTTTCCCAGTAAGAAACCTGTTCAAGCTAGTATGAATTGTGGCTCTGAGCAGCCTCAGGTTGTGAAGCTCAGACTGAAGCTGAGGCTAATGCATTTCATATCACAGAAACACAGAATCAACTAGGTTGGAAAAGACTTTCTCTGAGATCATTGAGTCCAACCTATGAGTGAACACCACCATGTCAACTAGGCCATGGATCTAAAGGCTATGTCTGGTGATGCCTCCACCTCCCTGGGCAGACCTTTCCAATATCTACTCACCCTTTGTGTGAAGAATTTCTTTCTCATGTCCAACATAAACCTCCCTGACACAGATTAATACTGAGTCCTCCTGTCCTGTCACTGGTTGCCTGGGAGAAGACACTGAACCCCACCTGGCTACAACCTTCTTTCAGGCAGTTGTAGAGAGCAGCACAGTTTCCCCTGAGCCTCATTACCTTCAGGCTAAACAATCGCAGCTCCCTCAGCTGCTGCTCACAGGAGGAGCTCCAGACCCTTCACTAGCTCCATTATGCTTCTCTGGACTCACTCAAGCACCAAAATATCCTTCCTGAATTGGTGGCCCAGAACTGGATACAGGACTTGAGATGCGGCCCCAGCAGCGTTGAGTACAGGGGATAATATTATGTTCTTCTATCATGCTATCCTAGAACAGTTCAACAACTTTTTCCACAGTATCATGTTAAACAGGAACTCACTAAAGCTCTACAAAGATGCTCCTGGCTCTATTGCTTTGTTTTGTCTGGTATCATGATGATGTGACCAGAGGTTGGTTGTGACTCAGTTTTCCTTTCATGGTATGTTCTGGCATATAGTTCTTACATACCCCAAATGGACAGGTGTGATAGCAAAAGTTTAATTATTTTCCAGTAACAAACATAGACATGACACCTTCAATATGGACTGTATCAAAGTGATGAAAATCCAGGTCTTCTAAATCTTATCCCTGTTTTTAGAAACAAAACCTGGAACTTTTCACAAGCAGGCACCAGCCCCTGCTCAGATGCATTTACAAATAGATTACCCTAATAGCCAAATCTGATAAAGCAGGAGCTGCTGTATTGGAAATTTAGCATTTGGTAGGATTCTTTTATTATTGTTTGTTGATTGAAGTTAGTAAGTATTATAGTTCAACAAAAAAGCTTTAAATTGAATTCCAGGATATTTAGATGACATTGGAGAGCCTCAAATCTTTATTATCGTTGCTATAAAGTAAGAGAACATCTGCTAAAAAGAAACCTTCAATTATAGATTTCACTACCGCCCACACAAAAGTAAACATTTTAAAAACTGCCATTACTAAGCGTGTGTGAGGAGGCAGTACAAGCAGCAGTGATCCAGCTCCATGGGGAATGTGTAAATAAAGGTCTTTGAAAGTAGATGCAGAAGCACTCTAGAAAAAAGATAAAAGGTCACCAAAAAATGCAGATAAGTTCAGAGGCATGCTATTAAATAAATCTCAAAACTAAAATGACTAGGAAAGTTTAATAGAATTTTATTTAAGAGGCCATTAAAAGTTCCATAATGCTCAGCATTATCTTCTAGGACTTGCCAATTCTATAGGCTTCGTTGAACTTCCACTTATTTTGACATTGAAAATATAATGCTAAATGCATTTGTGATTGCTAAATATCTCTATTTGAAATGTCATTTGCTATAGCTTCTATGATATGCTAAAATACACATTTTGGTACATCTATTCTTTACAACCAGAACATCTATACTACCTGCTAGGCTAGTAAAACCAGTACATTTTTATGTTGTATACAGGTAATACAACACAACAAAACAGCATGAGAGAACGCTGAAATCTTAGCCTCTTATTTCTCAGGTCTGTTTTATATGTGGCTGCAGCAGATTCCATTACTCTAAAATGTAAATTATAATGGCAAATATTTCCCTGGGACTCTAATACACAGTTCTAAGATCAGGGATTTTATTTTTCTTCCTTTTTTGTTTCATCTGATTACATAGATTTTCCATGAAAAAATCCAAGATGATTCTCTTATTTTTTGAAGACATTCTTTCCATGCCTGGCTAACCTCATTATTGAACTGTTGTCATGGTAGTCTTTCAGAAGAATTGTTAAAAAAAAAATTTAAAGGGCATTTGAAAAGTAAAACTGGAATTTTCACACTAGATTATTATCTATTAAAAATGTCACAGAAAAACAAATTCTAAGAGCAGTAATAATTAAGATTTTAAAAGCCCCAGTCCCTACTAAAAACTTGTGTTCAAAATTTGGTGAGCTACACATAAGAGAGATGATTCTGATACTTGCAACACTGGTTATTCTAATACTTTCAAAACATTATTTGTGGAGGTGGCTGTAGTACTTACAGTTAAGATTGCTTATTGCTTTGAGGATGTAAGATTACACAGCTGAATTAGGAACCTGGGCCACTAAGGGGCACCAGCAGGAGTTGGCATCCTGCTTTGTGTTCTGGCTATACCCAGAACCCAGGATGTTACATGAAGTCTCAAAATACTGTGTGGCATAAATATTCCCTGCTTACCTTAACTTGTTTTAACATCCTGTTATTAGTAGAGTAGAAATTAATTATAGGGCTTGTGGTTTTGATACGCAGTTTCCTCCTGTCTCAGGCTGAGAGCCTCTGAAAGACTGGGCATCTTAAAATACAAGCATATTTTACTCAGGAAAACGAGTGAAAGAGGATCAGCAATTTTATTCATAGTATTTAAAAAGAAGTTGTTTGATGAAATACAGAAAGCCCTAGTGGTTACTGAACATCCCATTAATGCAAACTGTCTAGAGTAGTCATAGAAACAGTTATTAAACTGACACAATTGGCCATAGTCTATAGGATTTCTGTGATTTCAGTCCAGCCTTCTTCCTCTTCCAAAAGCTGAGTTAAAGCCCAGAGATACTAACTGAAAAGCTATCATTTAATGCATCAACACTTCCATGCTGGTGCTTATGTGGTACATTTTCTGGTATTCTTTTCTTGCCTATGACTGAAGTTGACTGGGTTTTTGCCTTACATCAAAAGGACATTGCTAATGTCAGTGCTGTAAAACAAAACTGTTTTGATAGTCTTCTTAGGCATTCAAATATTTCTACAGTAGCAGAAGGTTTCATATTAAATAGAGAACCTGTCTTGGCTGCCTTTAGGCTCAGTTAAAGAGAAAAAAGTTGAACCTCTCTGTCAGCAACAGATGGGTTTCCTTGTGACTTTTTAATAACCTATTCAGTAATAACCTATTTCTTAAACACTATTGATTTGTTGGTTTTAATGAGAGTTTCACAGGATTAACAAATTATTTATAAGGATAAAACGTGAGTTTGCCAAGGAAAATAAGGTGATAATCATACCAATAAAATACATCCACAATGGAGTCTCTCTTACTGAAAATTTTGTAGAATTCAAATACCACCTAAACCTGGTTTTTTAAAAAGCATGTTTTAGTGAGTTTTAATTGAATTACATCAACAAAAATGTTTTGATACAACAAAACGCAGAGACAATTTAAAAACACAGATAATGGTCATGTACAATATGAGAAACTTAACACAGCTTTTAGAATATCATGTACATTTTCCATTAAAAAAGAAATAAATAGGAAATTAAGTGATTACAACATGGATACTAGCATTTACATAGAAGTGATTATCTTTTTATGAATAGTGCAATAGTACCTTTGACAGATGGGTACCAAGAAATTTACTCACAGTTTTCTCCACCAGGAATTTCTTTATTTGAATGTAGTTCAAAACTGGAGCCTAAATCCAGATTTCATGGCTATTATTGCAGGCCTAAGTCCATTGTCCACTTTCAATTGCAACAGCCTTGCACTAATAACTCTCATCATAGAACATTCTCTTTGGCCATAATAACCTCTGCATAAGTGAACATAGGCTAAAATAACACTGTGCCCCTTGTTCACCAAAGAATTTCTGAGTACACCAAACTTTATACATGTCTGCCCATTATTTTTATTTTTTAACATTAGCATGTGATTAGCTTCTTTGCTGAATATGATCCTTGGATGGACTAAAATTATTCTTTTTTTAGTCTCTTGGTTTTTTCACTATTTCAAAGTCAACACATACTGCAGAAAATTATACTTCCACCAGAGAAAAGCAATTCACTCTTCTCAAAATAATTTCAGTAGAAAAATCTGAGTGATCAAAACCAAAGTCTGGACTTGTTTTCCTCTCAGTGAAGTTTTGCATCTAAATGTGGAATTATACATCTGTAAGGAACATGTGGTACATATGGAACAGTCATTTCATATCTTCATGAAATGTATAGCAGATGGATAAGATACTTTACTGGCAGAATTAAACAACACTGCTTCTCTGAGACTTGAAATCTGTTATATAATTAGTGCTAAAACTGTTCTAGTCTTATCTAGGTAAATGAGACATGGCTTAGTTTGGAGATAGTTGACATTATGCAAGATGGAAGAATGTCTCCAAAAGTCTGATGCAGTTGCTTATTTTTCCTCTGCATGCTTTTACAGATGAATCCAGTGTAGTCACTGAAAGCAATGGCAAATCTTCCTTTGACTTTAATGGCATGGAATTTCTGTGACATGTTTTTGTCACTTGAAAGTAAGTTCAGATAGAAAGATATGTCAGTATGGCAGAGACTGCAAAATGCAAAAGAGGAGAAAAAAACTTTGAAGAATTCAGGCAGGATTAAGATACTATTCCATTAAAAATAGGAAGCTTGAAAAAACTGTGATGTAGGTTGGTCATAGAAAGTGGAATTAGGATCTTCAAACAGGAAAAGATGAGATGCTTAGTGCATGTATAAGTGATGTGAAGTTGAGATGTTAAAACTATATTACCCAAACTATTTCTAATCCTACTGTTATTTTTATCTCATTCTTCCAATATGAGAAATTTTAGCCGAAATAACTTACCACATGGTTCCTGGCCACATTTTCAGGTTTTGTATACACCAGGGACCTCTATGAACTAAAAAACTGCTATGCAAAAACTAATCTAAAGAAAATTTATAGCAGCTTTGCAATTCTAAAGTCTAGTCATATTAAGCATAAAACATTGGAGCAGACTGGTGAAAGAATAATAGAACTACAAAGTAGAAAACACAGAAATTAGGAAATGCTAGAACAGAAATAGCTGTTGCAATTGATAGCTTTAATAATTTCTTGTAACAGTCTTAATAAGATATACAACGTAAATAAATGATCACAATTGTCACTGTTTAGGATAGGAGCAAGATTATGTTCTGGGGATGGGCCAGGCAGTTTCAATGTGAATGTTTTAGGCAAAGTACAGCTATATGCAACAAAAGCCAAGTTATTATAAGAAGAAAAATAAGATAACCTCCAATATATTTGTTTTTTCCTACTAGCCCTGCTTTCTATTGAGTAGCTGTAAACTTATACAACAGGACAACCAATAAGAAACCAATATATAATATAATATATTTATTTTTAGGGATATATATATGCGTGCATTTAATGTCAATAAAGCATATATGGTTTCTTTTAGAAACTGAGGGACCTGTTCCATCTTGCTCTTTAAGCTCTTTTTAAGCAAAAAGTTTTTTTCCTTAAACAACTTTCTTTTAAAATGTAATTTCTCTTCTGTGAGTGACACATTTGAAGATAAAATTAAGTCGTTTCACAGTACTCAGTGTAAATAAGCATCTCAAAATGAAACTGTCCTTTTTCCCATTCTGACAGTTCTAAACCTGAAACATTTAATTTTCTCAAACCTTTTCTTAGTGACAGAAAAGAAATAACCTTGGCATTGAAAACATGCCTCAAAAAAGGTCATCCAAGCAAGTAATAATTTTCCTTTTATAAATGCATCAAAATAGTGGCTTAAGAGAAAAACAACCCTTAACCATTCTGACGACCATTGTAAGTGCATTATACATGTTATTTTCAAAATAGTATAAGGCAATCATATTGAAAATCTGGCTGGAAGCAAAGAATGTAAAATTGTGGCTCTGGGTGAAATCAATAGAAAGTTTTTTCCTTATATTTCCCTTCAAAAATTTACTGATCTTGGAATTGTGCACTTGGGAAGGCAACACCATGTCGTTTTCTGTCTTACTGATCCCCAAACCCCTGAATCAGTCATTGTTGGGACAACTGCTGAGTAGCACTGCAGCAGAGGGAAGTGAAAAGAAGATACTTTCAGTTGATGATGCCTGTCTTAGGGATTCAATAGAAGAATGGGAATTACATGAGTTCAGTAACTTCCACAGCAGGTATCCGAATTAAAAAAAAGGAACCAGTAGATAATCTCTCCCATACCCTCCTGATCTCAGCATATTCTCAACATGTTGTGTTAAAGTGAAGAACCTTAAAATACTGAAAACTGCTATAATGGACTGCAGAAATAGAGAAATCAGCAGTATTACTAATGTCCCACTGCTGCAGATTTGAGGTAAACCAGTAGCACAGCAAAGATGTTCTGACTTATTTCAATAAATTCATTGCTTTTCTTGAGTCAAACAGGTGGTGGTGACCCTCTTCATGCCCTATGCACACAATCTGGGCCCAGTCTTAAGCTGGAAGCAAAGTGCTCCAGAGAGAGAAAGAATTCATATCTGAGTGTGAGGGGTCAGTGCCTCGTCTTCTAAGTGCTATGTCTGACATCCACAGCCCAAAATAAACCTGCCTCTGATCCTTATGAGTCAGTGAAAATGCTTTAGGAATACATACAAATGGAGATTGCTTTCAAGCAAGTTCAGTTTTAGCCAAAGGGGCTGCTAAATGCTAAATGCTAATGGCACCTAATTTTTTTTTCCAGGACAGTAAATGGAAAAAGATAGTCTTCTCTGAGGACAGTCTGAGTTTAGGCTGAATAAAATGAAAACAAACAACATGTAATAAAAAATGATCTGTTGACTTGTAACAGAGGCTACAGTTCTTAGGAGGGACCATAATTTTCTCAGGCCCTGAAGCTCTAGTAAGTAATGGGGAAATAGTGTAGTAAAACCATGAGTGTTGTTTTATTTGAATAAATACACAGCAAATCAGTCTAGTTCAAGAGACATTGGGATTGAAATAAACGGCTGGAACACTACTGAAAAAAATAAATTGAGGTGTTTGAATTGTTGTTTCTTAGGAGTCCCACAGACAATGCAAGTTGTTTATTGAGCTTTATATTGAGGGTGGGCTCTAAGGGCTCAGCAGCAGGGGCTGTGGGGGCACTGTGAGGGGAGGCTGGGGCTACCTCAGCCTGACACAGCCGGTTCCAGACGGATCCAAAAAAGTTCCTCTGTAAAGACATATGACTGACATAATATTTTTTTGATTAGCAAAATGCTAGTCTGGCCTTTAATAAATTATATTGTACACTCAAATAACAATGTTTTGTGTTATAGGTAGGATGTGAGTTCATACAATCACGAATTTCTGTCCTCTAAATGCATGCTGGCTAGAACAATATAGAGGTAGATTGTAAGAGAGCATTTGGAAGACATATTGTTAAAGTAAATTCAGTTTGCAGTCCCACGGGTAGGTTTTCTTAACAAAAATACCCTCTGTTGCAATAGCTGCACTTAAAGCATTAAATATTTTATTGTAGGATTCTCAATTGTGTGTTTATTTATTGCAAAATACGGTTGGAACACATGCTGTAGCAATTGGTAAATCTATATAATGCCTCTTTATAGAGCAAAGCAAAAGAAATAAATTTGTCTTTTTAAAAATGTGGCTTCATCCAAATGCATAAGAGCATGCTGTTGTGTCTATATAACACATATTTTGGGTGTTCAGTGTGATGAGTAATTCACATTTTTTGCTGTTCAGTTTAATAAAACACTCTATATAACCTCTTCAGAATGATGGCCTGTTTCCTAAGAAAGACTGAACTGTTTAACAGAACTAGCTTAATCATAAATACTGTCAGGTGTATAGTTAGGGAACTGTCACCTTCCTCACGCCACTGGGCTATTGTAATATTCATTCACACCACTGGAAAAAAATGGAGGTGCAGATTTTCCCTTAAAATATTCTCAGTACAGTCCAAGCACAGATATATACATGTCCATGTGAAGGATAAATCTCACAATTTTAAAAAAGGGTATTATAGACTACATGGATGTCACATGTATATATAAAAATGTAAATATAAAAACATAAATACAAACCTGACATGAATCTCTGGTAACCAAAACCATTCTAAACTTCAGATTTTTTTTCTTTTTTTTTTTTTTTTGGAGACAAAGACGTGGGAAAGATAATGACCTCATCTTTCAGAATAATGGCTCATTGAGCAAGGTCAATATTTTTTGTATTGCCTTCCTTTAAAAGTTATTTTTTGCATAGATCTAACCCAAATTACTATGTCACTTAATTTAAAGAAACAAAATCTATTATTTAACTTAGTGTTGCAACAAAAAGGGTGAACTAGAAGTATGAATGTACTGGGAAGACTTGCTGGCAGATTCTTTCACAGCATGATAATGTTTGAGTTGGAGATATTCTAATGATGGATTATTCAACAAGTGCTAAACAAGTTTTTAGAAACAATTTTCTTTCAACAAAAGACTCACTTTCAGTGTACCTTATTCTGAATTAATGAGTTGGTTAAGGAAAGTCATTTAATATTACAAGTGATTTTAGGTAGGAGGAAACAGTGAAAGCCATGTGATATAAGAGTTTATGTGTTTTGTTTGCAGATCCCATGCTGGAGTTGCAGCAAGGCCATCAGAAATATTTTCCTTTCTTATAAGGAAATGGAAGATGGACACAATTGCTGAAACCAGCATCACCTGTTGCTCTGGGACCTGAACAGACTCCTGGTTGACCCCTACATGAACATATATGGAAGATTAGTCTGTGTGAGTGGTTCCTGACACCCTGCTTTATTCAGCTGTCTCCAGCAGGTGACATATTTCTGGGCCTGTTGACCAATGCACCATCTGTTGGGACAAGGAACATTCTTGCCGTGCATTCTTGAGGTGCAATAGTTTAAAAATCAGATCCGGTAAAGAAATGCACCACCTTTTGTCATATGCCACCTTAAAAAAGAAAAGCAGGTCATGGGAGAAAAATGGTACTTTAATGATTTATTTTGTTTCCAAAAAACTTGTATATAAGATTGGATTACAGCAAAATGTAGTCACAGGATTTTTTTTCTATACCAAAATAAGATATAATTGTGCTCCAGTATTTTTTTTTTATTAATTTTTGTTCCAGTTCCCCCAATTTATTGTTTTAAATTTTAGAAAAAATTCTCCACAGTTGTATGCAGGGCATGTAACCAGGTTTCTGTTTAGAGTTTTGATGGAATTGGCCTTTTCTTGCTAACTCTTATATTCATACTTTGTAATTAATATTATCTGGGGAAGTTTTCACACAGCTCAACTAAGAATTCTCTATATCCACCCTTTTTCTTGAAACAGTGTTAGATGCAAATAAGGGCTGGGGGTAAAGTGATTAGAGGTTTTTACTAGTCAGAATTGACCAGCTGAGACCTTATGATCAGCTTTCTCCATGGCCCTACCTGCATGTGCAAATGGTCATCTATTCTGCAACCAGATATGAGGAACAGTTGATGACCAGCCATGGAACATTCAGTTTGAGGGAGATTTGGTTCACCAAGTAGGAAGTCTGCAGTAGATATGGGATAGAATTTTCCAAGTTTGCTTTATTTTCCTGCCAAAACTTGCATCTTGCATAATCAGTGCCTGCTACTGAGGCACTGTTTCCCCACCGAGCAGCTTTGTTGGCTGCACAATCCTAGCAATACCCCAAGTGCAATATATTATGGATTTGAGATACTGCCAAGGCCCCACTCCTCCTCAAAAAACACCCTATGGATCACATAATTAAACATTGTATTAAAAACATGTAAACCACAAGCTAATGCCTACAAGCAATATATCCAGTAAAATTCTGCATGTCTTTTCTGTAGAATAACACATGTACAGTCCAGATGCAGACAGGTGTCTTTTGACACAAACTACCTTCAGTAGGGTTTTAACCATTGGATAATTTAACAAATGTTCTCAACTGAGTCTAGATAAGTTATGTGAAGAATGTCATTCTTTACCAAGAAAATAATTTTGCCCATGAAATTATTGTGATTGTCACCTAAAGAATTAGATATCAATATAGCAGGGTCAAAATCAAAGTTTCTGATGAAAAATTTGAAAGAATTATAGGGTCTTAAGTAAAATTATTGCTGAATAATTTTACTAATCCCAGTGTAGGAACTGTTAAATCTTTTTCTAAAACTTTCCATTTTGAGACACATATCCAGCACAGGAAATTCCAGCCTGAGCAGCTAAAGATTAGCAAAATAAGTACAAATGAAAGCAGGATGCCAGGATAGGAGGAACTAAGCAACCAAAATAGAAGTAGCATTGCATAAACAGATAATAGCATGTCATACTTCAGTTGTAAAGATGAAAGTGAGGAGTTCTGTTTGTGCAGCTTTCTGCTGTGCTTTCTTATGAGGAGAGAATAAGGATAATCAGTGTGACCAGGGGCTTGGAACTGCAGGGTTGGCTGGTCTGAAGGAAGTATGAGTGTCTGCTGAAGATGAGAACCTGCAGAATGGAGCCCAAAAATCTGATCTCTTATAAAAAAAGCATTTGTACATCCTGTCACCCCACTGTGTTAGTTCAGAGGTTTCTGCTCTGCAAATATAATTTTTCAGAATATGCATTTGATACAAAAATAGAAAACATTTCTGACAAAACTTGTCCAACATAGTGTCTGTTAGGGTCATCTTTTGAGTTATCTTTTGTGACTCCTCCTTTATAATCAAATAAATATATTCTACACATTATTTCTAGCCTGAAAGTTGATGAGGGAATCTTCATGTATCACACTTTCTAGGGAGCTGGATCTGTACTCTGAAGCCAAAACAATGTACTATGGATTGACACAAAGCTTAAAATCTCTCACTTACACAGACTAGTGATTGGATGAAAGTGTCACTGTTTTTTTAAAGTGCAGACATGTTGACTTCAGCTGAGGCAGTGTCTGCACAAAAAGCACTGCCAAAATAAAGAGTATAGTCTGCTAAAATTTCTGCTGACCTTACCATGTGGAAAGATCTGTTAGCTTTTGAGCTTCAGCCTTCCCTCTTTTTAAAGGGCAGCATCTGGACTAGCCAAACTGAAGAGGAAGTTTTTGTAGAAGGAAGGATAAATGTTCTTTTCCCTAAGTTTTATTGTTATTTTATATAATGAAATGAAATAACTATCTTTTGGAACTCCTACTTCTTTGGAAGAATTTTGTAGGAGGCTGAAACTCAAAAAAGCTTATAGAAATATCAGAGGAAGAAGCATTAAGATATATGTCATTTGAATTTAATATGTGTGCACAGTTTGAGTTAAAGATGTTTGAACAGGAAAAAATGTTATATGTAGTAAATAATACCTCCACTTAATTTTTTCAGTGGAAAAAAGAACATAAGAACTTGTAATATAAAAGGTATTTTTTCTATTTTAGTTTATAAAAAAGATGTGTTTATACATGTTGCAGATCCACCTGGCTTGATTTTTCTGGGACAATAAAATCCAAATACACTTTAAATAAAATCCAAACAGACAGGTATTTTAAACAAATTCTTTATTAACCTAAAAGGAGTAAAAAAAAATTTTTCCTTTTATTAAAAGTTTTGCTGTTTTCAAAATCTATATCGATGTTGTAGTATCATTCATTAGAATGTGGTATTTTTTGCAAAAAAAATTTCTTGATTAACTGATTGAAATCTTTATTTTAAATTTTAAGGTCTCCAGCAGAATTAGGAATTAGGTAGTACAATGTGTATGCAACAATTAGAAATGCCACTCTGACCTGACAGTTGTGTAACCAGAATAAGAAGGGAGGAATGTGATACATGGAATGCCTGGGACTGCTGCAGTCATTGCAAAAAAACCCTGTCACAGGATGTGGTCCAGTAATAAACAAGGTCAGGTTAGCATACCATCTGCCCATGGAATATCATGCCAATGTGTTATTCCAGGTCTTTTACAGCTACATGGTTTTCAGTCATTTGAAAGCAGAAGAAATTCCATCAGAAAAAAAAGTGTATTTAGCAGGTAATTAAATGCTGAGTAAAAGAGACAAAAAAGAGAAATACAAAAATATCTTTGCATGACAGTGAAAGCTGGGGTTGAAAATATTGCCATCTCACACCATCCATCAGTTCTGAGTGCTTTCAATGGGAAGGAATCTGGGTTCAGCTGTCCTCCTTTGGAAGCTGTCTTTCTGGGAGCTGCTACTTATTGGCACAGGGCTGCATATTCTGGGCTCCTTTGGGGGAAAAGAATTATTATCATTCCTCAGCTGACTGTCTCATGCTTTGTGCACAGTGTGACTAAATTGGCTGAAGTAAAGCAAGCCTTCCAGAATGGGTCTTTGAAAACACAACACTGCAGAGTCAAAAGGATGCCCTTTGCTTTCATTACACAGGATTATGCACAGTTCTACAGATGCAAGGTGCTATGGAAGTGCACGCAGAGTGGATATAAAGCCTTTTTTCTGTTTAATCTTTCCTTGTAAAAAGTGAAATTATATTGCATTTGATTCTTTGAAAGCAAAGAAGTACATCCACTCAGTAAGTACATACACTTCCATTTCTCAAATTCTGTCATTTTTGCATGGTTTATTCCCCTTGAAGAGATAAAGTTCCTACTGACTTCATTTGGAAGCATATGTGAATCAATCAAGGAGCAGTTGAGGCCTTGTATTCTTTGGAGTTGTGAGCAGTAATTGGCTTACTCTTCAGGATGCCATCCACTTACAACACTGTAAATTCCTCTGCAGAATCCTTTTATTTCAAGTAAAACAACAGTGGTAAAAATAAAAATGAGAAAAGCAAAACAAAATCAGGTTTGTAATGGTTTTAGGGTTTTTCTGCTGTGAGATAGGATTAAGAGAAAGCAAAGCAGGCTCAGACTTAAAAGACAGATAGTTTTATTCACACACACTAAAAGGAAAAAAAAGAATCAAAATGAAACTTTCAAAACACTTCCCCCTCTCCCATCCAGCTTCTTTTCTTTCTCACAGACATTATATGAAGGCAAAAAAACTCAGAACTCAAGGTCTGTACTTCTTATAAAATAATCTTTCATCAATCTCTTTAGAGAGAGAAGTCTCTTTCTGGTTATGGTAACTCTCCACAAGAAAAGAAACAGTCTGCTTGTGGCTCTTAGCTCTTAACAACAGCCACCCAGGAACCTGTTTCTGTGGTTCTCCCATATCATGCAGTTTTTCCCATCAGCTGCACTTGGGCCATGGACTCTATGCATTCTGGGTTGTTATTTTAAAATGATCAGTTCAGGTGCAAAGGATGTTCCTCATCCCATTCAAGGGCAGAAATATCTCTCACTTCTTCACTGGCACAGAGGCTTTTTTCCTTCATCACATCTCAACCTCTGTTCAAATACTCAGGGGACCACAAGGTCCCTGCTGCACTTAGCCCATTACAAATACCTTTGCTCAAAACCACCAATCTGAACAATCATTTCCCCAGTTCATATTTTCCATGTGTGCCTGGCTAGGTGGTCTTCACGGGCCACGACGTTTCCCCGCAGTGCCTGGCAGCCTTGGGCTAACCGGCTTCCTTTGGGGCAGCACAGGCTCTCTGGCCAGTGATTTCAGCTCAGCGTCCTGAACAGGACATGCAGTGGCAGCTCGATTGTGAGGCTTCTCAAGGAGAGGCAGGAGGCAGGTTTCTTGTTGGAGAGGTTTTTATTCCATGCAGCTCCAGGGCANCACAAAAGACTTTCAGCTTAAGGTGTCTTCTCATCTGTTCTTTTTTAAGATGCAATGTCTCTTTCACAGACCTCAGTATCTTCATGCGGCCTAAGTAAAAAATATCTCTGCAATGACTTTTTTTCCTTTCTAGAGAGGATCAATGTTCTGCAAGTTTCACCTTGGTAAAGGAAGAGTTAAACTTTAGCTCAAGTCTGCAGATGGTCACATGATCTTGGCCAGGCAGTGGCAGTAATTCTCGAAAGATTCCAAGGCCGCATAGGGGGGAGGGAAGAAGCAGGAATAGTGGCCGGGGTCTCGATAGCTGCACTGGTGGATGCTTTCACCTCCCTCCAGCCCTCGGTCTCATTCAGGGTGGCTCAACCCAGGCTCGGAGCCACTCCAGGTGGAGGGGGTTGGGGAGGGGAGGCAGAAATCGTCTGTGGTTTCCCCTTCCCCTCCAGCAGCCGCTGGAATTTGGTCAGAGCTGGGATGGAGCACGGAGCATATCTTCCTCCCAGCATTTTGTAACTCTATAATATAATAAATTATTTTATTGATTTGTTACTGGGCGTTTTATACGTTTCATTTATAACAACCATGACACAGGTCTATTTTGTTATGGCATGTATTAAAGATCACTATATGAATGCATTACACAGGCACCTATCCTCATTCTTATACTGCTGAATGGGAGGCCCCTTCTTCCCCTAAACCAGGGAGAGGTTCTGCCTGTCCCCATTGGAACACACACCAGGTACTGGAAATTACCTTTGTAAGCCTCCAGCAAGTTGCAGCTCTTGCATTGCAGGCTTCCCAGAGACTGGTCTTTTTAATTCTTTCTTGAGAATGGCGGATATCAAAGGATTGTGAAACGATGGGCAGGTGGTGATCAGTGGCCTCACACAATAGTCTGCAGAACTGGCCAGCTTTATCAAGGGGTAAAGAAAAGGAATTCCATAAGTGGGGCAAAAGCCACGCAAGCTTCACTGCACTCTCAGGTCTGTCTCTCACAGGTGCCTTTTCCCTGCACCTCTTAACAGGTTTCACACAAATACAGTCAAATGCAAAATCAGATGTGTAGAATAACTTTATAATGCATATTTGTCAAAAGATCATAGGTAGCCCAGCGTTTCTTTGCTTACTTTTATTTTTCTCTGTGTATACATGGACATAGTATTTTCAAACGTTTATTTCCTTTCTCATTCTAGTGTCATTATATATTTGCATTTTGAAAATCAATTAAGTATTTATGTTGATTTATCAAGTCTATAAAATATATTGGCTAAAAATATTATATGAAGACAGATATATTGAATTCCAAAGAATTCCAAAGACTATGGGTTCTTTAGGGAAACAAGTAAATGAGATCTTGAGGAGACTTTTAAGCATAGGTAGATTTTCACTTGTTATTTTCTGGGAAGTTTTTGCCAGTTCATTTAAGAATGCGTTCCAGTGGTTCTAGTTCTTTCTTTATTTGAAGATTGATTTTGCTAGTGAGCACTACAGTGTTGTTCAGAAAATCATTCACATATATACTTATGGTCACTGAAATTATTTTAAGGTCAGTTGCATATCCGAATATTCAAAGGTATACATAAACTTTGATCTTTTGAGAAGCAGGATCTGGCTTGAGAACATCCCCACAAAATCAAATGTTGTATGTCAAGGCTGAAAATAGTACCCAGAGGATCCATCACTGCAGATGATGACAGAGGTAATGTGGCTTGGAGGTCTCTGAGAGGTGCCTAAGATCAGAACCCCACAGTTCTATTCTCAGAATCCATGGTGACTTCAGGGTGAATGGACAAAATAAGCAGCACCTTTTTATTTGCTCGGTTACCACATTTGGTAAGGCTCACAATGACATTAAGAGCAGAGCTGTTGCTTAAATCTTCCTGTGAAAAAGGGCCTAAGATCTTCTTCTACTATTTCAGTGGACTCTAGTGAAGAAGAAAGCCATGATATTGCTCCAAATTTGAAAATACCAGTAAACTGTATGACTTCTATACTGTCTTCATGTTAAATGAAAAAGATATTCGCTTCCAATTTTTCTGCATAATTAGTACAGAGACAGATCTATTTGCCTCCATTGCACAAAATATATGTGTCAAACTGAAACTAAGTATTTGGTTTTATGTTTCTCAAATACTGTTCATAAATTCAGGTTACAATAGAAAAGAAGGGAAGGGTTATTTAATTTTCCTCATGAACATTGATTTAAATTCCATTGAAGTATAGTCTTAAATTATGTTTAAACGTGTGACCCTGGAAATTTCAATACTTTATTTATCATTCTCTGTCTTGGGTTTTAGAATATATTTTCCAAGAAAGAGTTTCTAAAGGAAAATGAGACTTTATATTTAACTTCATTCTATATGCATATTGTTATCTTGCTACTAACTCATGCATCTACTTTTTCACTACCGAATTTCAAGTGCTTCTTGTTCAGTTCTGTTACAGCTCAGGACTCTGATTTTGCTTTGAATCCTGTACTTCAGGATTTGCCATTCTTTTGTTTTGATGTGTGACACTCATATCCACTCTGGGGAATTATTCATGCTTAATTTTTTTCATTCATTTTACTTCTCATAAACATATTTTGAGTGTATTCTACTGCTAGCCACCATTATTCCTTTGACTCCAGTAAAGTTTGAATTTCCCTCAGATGAGCTTTGCTGAACCTCAGAAATTTGTCACAAGATGAGCTATAGTAATTTTCAAAGCAGGAGAGAAAGCATGTTAACCCTCTAGATACTCTGTTTTGTGTCTGAGAGTGGACAAGGGATAGTTCCTTCTAAAGCCTTGAGAGTCTGTATACAAAGCAGGCTCTTCTTAGAAGGGAGGAGGATTTTTGTAGCCATCACTGCAGGAGGAGGAATGGTCACTTTCCAGTAGCACAGACCAACATTTGGTAGAGACCAGATAGTCAGAAAGAAGCACTGTAACAATAACAGTGGTAGTAAGAGTCTTGTTAAAAAGAATAATACTTTGGCACAGTGCTTTTTCAGTAACTGATTAAAGAGAAGGTAGAGAGGAAAACATACACCTGTACAAGATGGAAATGGTTGAAAGAGATTTGTGACCTATAACCTTCTTAGAGGAAGTTTTTGACACGAGTAAGTCTGGGTATCTCTGGTAATAATGAAGGCAGAGAACAGCAGAAAGCAGAGATGGACTCATTATAAGGAGAAAAGTTTGAAAAGCCTGGAGAATGGAAGAGACAAGAGCTCTTGTTTCCTGTCCAAGTGCACTTGATAACATAAAAAAATCTTTAAACAGAAAGACTGATTTTATTGCCACAAACTGGATGCAGTGTTCAGTTCTCAGAAAGCAGAGAAAAATTAGGAAAACCTTGGGAAGAGAAAGAAAGACATCCCTAATCCATCTGCCTGGCAGTATGGCTTAGCATCTCTTATAATTAGTCTCAACTCATGTGAAAGGGAAAGCTCACACCCCTGCCTCTGATTATATTTTTCATTGTATAAAGAAGGAGTTTAGTACAATCACACATTACAAAAACTTCATTTCCCTAATGTTTTAAGGTGAATACAGATATTTATTTTCTGTAAGGAAATTTGTTCTGTCCCTTACAGTATATATTTGAGTAAAGCTGCACGAAGCAGTTATGCATCCATGAAATTTCTCAAAATAGTAGACAAAATTCAATTAGCACACCACAGTTCTGGTGATTTTGGGGAGGCATTGTGGAAGAATTTAATTTTTTATGAGATACCTCCCAGTATATAAATACCACAAAGTCATTTAGACATTTAAAGTGATTCCTACCCCTGTCCACTATATGGTAGATGAGAAGAACCTTACAGAAAGCTAATACAATATTTTCCCCATTCTCTTGTCCAGAAATGAAAGGAAAATGAAATTCTGTGTTGTTTCTATAACAGCAAGGGTAACCTTGGTACGGTTTGGACATGAATTATCCTAAAGATATGTACACAGTGAAAAATCAGAGAAGGTAAAAATCAGAGCAACATAAGACTTTCACATAAGACTATTAAAAGAAGAAAGAAAATTGGTATACAACGGATGTATTTTTTCAAGTGGCAAACTAAGCCAATGAAACATCTGCTTTGGTAGTCTCAATTGCTTTGGTGATACATACACAGAGCCAACAGGAATGTTATGGAAAATCTACAAAGATATGTTATGGAATATCTACAAAGATAACAGGTTGGTGGAGAACAGTAAAAGGAAATAGACACCTATAAAACGCAGAAAACTGGGTTCCTGAATATATCAGCACATGTACATTGCAATCATACAGAAATGAAGGATAACTTCAGATTGCAAACTTCAAAATATAAACACAGTATCAAAATTTTTTCCTGCTATTAAATATTATATTCCACTGAAAACTATTTACAGTGTGTATTTTTGGACACTTTCCTGTTTCTATTTCTTGTATACAAGACTTTGTTTTCTGTACAATATTTCAGTTTTAATCACTCCTTGACTCTTTTTTTCTTTTGGTTCTTTAATCAGCTCTAGACAGAGCTTATAATTTTATTCTCAATACTTTTAAATTTTCTGTTGAAGTTGTTCCCTTGTGCTTGTTCAGAATTGTTTTTACTTTTGTTGAAAATCCATGTTCAATATGTGGATTGGTTTGAATGTTTTAATGTGTTTGCAATTTCTTATTCTCTTTACATCCCACACTTCTTTAAATCTTTCATTTCATGATCCTCATTTAGTTCTCGTGCTTATGATGCTTGTCCTAAAGTCCTACACTTGCTGTACCTTTGTTTAGCAAGAATTTATCTTATCTTAACCTTGGCATTTATTACTTCAGCCTGAGCAATTCAAAACAATTCCCTGCTGTTATCTTAATCTGAGAGGGAGCACTCCTGGGCTCAGTCTCCACTAACAGGTCCCTCTACTTGGCATTTCTCTTTAAGCTTTTAATATTTTACTCCCATTCCAAATAAATTTAAAACTTGGGAGATTTACCAGTACATTAAAATGTTTCAGGTTTTTTATAATTTGAAGACACTATCCTGCATTTCTTCTCTAAAACACTTAGTGAATCAAGCCTAATGTTATTTACATATTTATATTATCAGCTTAGATGCATGTTTAAAACATTATTCTGTTCTACATATCCTTAAAATACCTGGAAAAAATAATTTACTGTAATTTTACAGCATCACTAAAGAGCACAATAAACAGTGCACAAGTAAATAATCTACTCAGCACCTACAAAATTCAGTCTCTGCTGCACAGCATAGAATACTATGGTATGATTGATTGATCCATGTATGGATCCAAAATAGATGGATTTCAGCCCTTTCTGTTGTTTGTGGTTTATGCTGAAAGCAATAAGATATAAAGAGGAAATTCATACTGGGAACTGCAGGTTCAGATATGCATTTTGGATCATTTTCCCCACTGTTGATCTGGCAGTTGAAAACCCTGGCAATGTTGACAAACACTTCCTAAAGACATTTAAATTTAATTGTTTCATCTTCTAACTGTCTCCTTTACAATATATTTAGCTTCTTAAGTCTTTTTCACATGAAAACATGTTGGTTGTCACTTATTTAAGGTACTTGAAAACTGGGCCTTAGTTCTGCCTCTTTGTGGCTATGCAGAATCTTTAAGATCCATGTGACAGTAGATAGGCATCTAAAGTTTTCAGCAAGTAGACCAGCTATGTGGCAAAGGCAAGAATTAATTCCTGATTACTTTTCAGGATTGGTGTATTCCTGCTTCATTCATAGCTGAGGAAACTGGGATCTCCAGAGGAAATGGAGATTATAGAGACAACTCAGAAACAGCATTCTAAAACAAAACTCCAACTTCTGCATTGATACATTAGCAAGACTCATTACAAACCACACACAAACCAGCGACTTAAGAATCATCACAAAAAACAAATTAGCAATCAAAAATCTCTTATGCATTTTTTTTTTTAGAGCTGAAACAATACTGGATGTACCATGACCAGAAGGAAAAGTATTCAGGCTCGAATTACTGCAGGAATTTAGGAAAACTGTAGTAAGCACAGGGAAACTGCTGAGAGGGGACTGCTCTGACTGAATGTAATTTGTGATTTGGAAGCTAGCACCTGAGAACAGGAGGAGGAAAGCTCAGATTATCAAAAGCTGTATTTATTACCAGCACAGAAATATAATTTCCTAAAAGGTTATTTTAAAAAAAAAATTTAAAAAAGAGGTTTTTTGAAGAAAGGTCAAAAAGGAGGAGCTCAATTCAGATGTAACCAAAACTGAATACACACACCCCACATTTCCCAGAGTGATCAACGAGGCATGTAGCAAGATGAAAAGGAATGAATGTTTTGAAACTTTTGTCTCAGTTCATACTTTGAAATGCAGTATGTGGAAGCAGAAGTATCATTGAACATTTTTTCTGCCTCCTATGGTCAAAGAAAATCCAAAAAACCAGTATGTTTCTGAAAGCAGCAGTGCTATTGGCACTCTGTGCTATTAGCTTGCTCTTTGAGCCCTACTTTGGTTGTAGAAGCCAAGAAAAATCCTTAAAGGGTGTCCTTAATAAAAATGGAAGAACACAGCTTCACTTGAACTGCTTCCTCTTGCTCTGCTGGTGTTTGTAACTTGGAGGGATGTCCCTGACAGCTACAGCTCTGAGAACTGTGGCCACTTTTTACAACTCATCTCTTGTAAATTAGGCACACTGGCAAACTTTGTATCAACTCTTCATTTATATCACCTAGAGGTCCAACTGCTCTTTTGCCTCCAAAAAATATTTCTATAAATGCAACACACTATTTTCAGTTGTCTAATCAATAATTCAGTCTTTTGTTTTCAACAACACAGAGCTAGTGATGTATTTGCTTTGAGCCAGGCAAGTGCAGGTAAAAAAGTTTTGCAATGAAGTGAAGTGATTGTAACTGAAAATGGGCCTGATAATTCAAGGCTTGATGTTCTTTTGTCAAAAAACTCTTGAGGTTTCATTTGGGGATGTTGTTATCAGGTTGTCAGCATAAATGGCATAATTCTGTTAATGGTTATCTGGTAGCCTATGGGACTCCTATGTAATCTGTATTCTATGGAATTGGTATCATTAAAGCTAAAATATGAATGTGCTGACATGTTTCTGTATCTGAGTGACAATTTGAGCTTTCTTTAAAAGAAAGAATGTCTCCTTTGTTCAAACAGTGATTCAGGGATCCACAGGGTAGCTGAGATTCATTTCAGCAGAACTCTGAATAATGGTGTTCAAAGTAACCACAGAGAAAGAGAGAATTGCAGAATGAGATGAGGCTATCTATTAAATTATGTAAGTGATCAAATTTCCTCTGCCTCTGAAATGTAAGATGGTTGCAAGTCTTTATTTTAAAACTCCCATTTAAATATACCAACCTAACTAGAAAATCTGTAGTCAATAGTGGTACAAAAATGAGCACTGCTGATCAAGAAATACAAAAATGACCACAATGTAACAGTCAAAACAAGATGTTTTCATCTGCTTCGGTGCCCAAGAACAGTTTATTGTCAGCAGTTTATTCAAAGCCATACACTGTCCTTGTTCTACATTAGCAGGTAATTTCAACAGTTCTCTATGCACGTTAGAATCAGCACATGGTTCAGAGAATCAGTATCAGTGCTTTGAGAAATTGCCTTCTCTCCTGTGATTTTTGAAAAAATATAAATCCAATTCTGTTCACTGTCACTCAGTAACCAGATTTGTAAACAATTTACATTTTGCCTGGAGTCAGATAATCCTATCTTTATTTAATCTCCTTAAGCACAGACAAATATCTAGATATGGATGTGTGTATGGGAAAGGTCTATGTAAATAACAAGGAAAAAAATAACAAAGAAGAAAAAACACACAAAAAAAATCCAACTAGAAATATAAAACAGTTGCAAATACGTAGAGTTCTGTAAAGAAGATTTTTTGTTTGTTTGTTTCTTCCAACTTCGTGGAGTTATTTATTCATCCTTGCAAAATCAAGCAGAGGGAAAGATGAATAATCATATGCAAAAGGAAGAACACTTTTTGAAAAATAGATTAAGATTCCTTGATTATCTCTGCACTGACTTTTTTCAGGACCATTTTTTCCTCATTCTTCATAACATAAAAACCTACACACTGAGATGTGATTTTGTGAAGCTGTAACATTTTTAATCCATCAGTCATTTTCCTCTATCTGATTAACTTCATATCCATTCATTTATTGATACCATTCTCTTTCTTCTTACATCACTTAATTTTGGATAGCGAACATGCCTGAGTTTCTTCTTTTGTGCAGATCCAAGTGTTTGCAAAATGTTCTATCATCGTCTTCTTGGCTTTGGAGGTTGTAAAGCAGAAGTGAGCCTGTTCTCTTGACTACTTGGTGTTGTTGAGCAGCAGCTCAAGCACTACTCAATAAAGCAGGAAATCCTCAGCTCTCCCTTACATGCAAAGGTCCAGGTCAGGTTGGAGAGGGGACTTGAATCACACCTCCTTACTCCAAGTATTCAGAAACTGGAGAGGGATAAACTATTCTGTGAAAAGAAGTGATGCATCCATAAAAGCTTTGGGAGAACAGCATCAGTTTATTCTTCTTGTTGTGTCAGTGCAATTCTATGTCACCTTTCACAGTAGAGTATCACTTTTTGAGCTAAGGTGTTGGTTACAGCTTGACTGAGGTTTAAAGTTCTAGAGATGTCTCTGAGAGCAGAATTTGGCCTATTCTTACTATATTGCTAAGGATCACAGAGAAGATACAAAGAATCCATTTTGATTATGAAAGAATGGATTAGAAGCAATAACAAAAGAAAAAAACAGCTTTTTGCTGGTGGATTTTCTAATGTAGCATGAATTCTATTGACATAAAAATCCTGAGACTCCACAGAACTACATCTACTATATAATTTTTCAGAGATAAATCATACTTTAATAATTTCTGCATTAGCATATGAGTTTGCATCTTTCTAAAAAAACACATTTCTTTATATTTCAAGTTGATTAGTGTGCAAGCTCTTACCTTCCACAGCTCAGATCTGTCAATGATTTGACAATCAATTTAACAATTTAACAATAGACTCTTGATCAAAGTGCCATCAAGCTATTATCAAACAATTTGCTTAAGCCAAATTCTGTGAAAAAATGATCAGAGAGAGTTATCTGATAATTCATCATGCATCTTTGATCCAGGAAGCACTTGAGTAACTATTTCAAAAACTTTCTGTGCTGTTAGAAATTGTTTTCTGTCCTTCACTGAATAGAAGTGACTGACACTATAAAGGGTTGGAATACAAATCTCCCTTTACTGAGTATTTTACTGAATTCCTTGGTTTCCATACATCTCAGAAATTCAGTTTTAGCCATTTTGATGAAGCATACATGATCTAATCAAAGGCAGGAGGTCTGTGTCCTTGCAGACTTACCTTGGTTGATTTGTATGTAAAAATTCCATGAGATAATCTGTCTACAGCCTGCTGTCAAAGATGTGACATTCTTTCTTCTCCTCTGATCATGTGTTCCCAACTCTTTTTTTATACTGGATAATTTGGACTAGCTCACTGATATGATGCAGCCTCACCTTGAATACTGTGTGCAGTTTTGGTCATCAAAATATATGAAAGATACTAAGCTATTAGAGAGTGTCCACAGAAAGGCAACAAGGATGATGAAGTGCCTCGAGGGGAAGCTGTACGAGAAGTGGCTGGGGGCACTTGATCTGTTCAGCCTGGAGAAGACTGAGGGAACTCACTGCAGTTACAGCTTCCTCATGAGGGAAAGAGGAGGGGCAGGCACCCATCTCTTCTCTGTGGTGTCCAGTGACAGCATCTGAGGGAATGGCCTGAAGTTGTGCCAGGGGAGGTTTAGGGTGGATATTGGAGACAAGTTCTCTCTCCACCAGAGGGTGGTTGGGCACTGNGAAGTTCTCTCTCCACCAGAGGCCACTGGAAAGGCTCCCCAAGGAAGTGGTCTCAGCACCAAGCCTGACAAAGTTCAAGATGCATTTGGACAATGCTCTTTGATACACAGGGTGACTCCTTGGGATGGTGCTCTGCAGGGCCAGGAGCTGGACACGATGACACCTGTGGTCCCTTCCAACCCAACATATTCTGTGATTCTGTGATATAGTCAGAAAATTAATCTTTCATTTTGTGATGTAGTTCCCCATCAGGTTAAGAAGCTGATCTTGTAGCTGCAAAGGGCCGCCTGATTTTGTGTGTCATGCATGTGCATCATGCTCTCTGTATTTCTTTAAGCAGTATCTGTCTATGGGAAGCAAATGTGTTCGGAACAAAATAGGTCATCCTAGGCTTTTTCTATTTCTATTTTCTGGAAAAAACAAGAAGCAGAACATTACAAAAGGTGGAGAAGTCCTTTTGGGAAAGACCTTTCAAAATGTTTGGGGAAACAACTCGTATGTATTGCACAGATGATAGGCTGCTTGCAAAAACATTCTTTTTATCAAACACATCTTCTTTTATATCAGTCTGAAAGAATTTTGAAATTATTTGAAAAATATAATTCAAATATCATGGCATTTTATGTAGAATCATAGGATCATAAAAAGGTTTCTGTTAGAAGGGACCTTAAAGGTTGTCCAGTTCCAACCTCCTTACCATGGGCAGAGATGTCATTCACTAGACCAGGATCCTCAGGGCCCCATCCAGACTGGCCTCGAACACTTCAAGGGATGGGACACCCACAACTTCTCTGAGCTGTTTAGATGTCTCAGCAACAGGAGAGTAAAGAATTTCTTCCCAACATCTAATCTAAACCTTTCCCCTTTCAGTTTGGAACCATTGCCCCTTCTCCTGTCACTATCTGCCTGCATAAAAATTCCCTCTCCCTCCTTTTCATAAGCCCCCTTAAGGTACTGCAAGGCTGCTGTAAGGTCTCTGAATTCTTCTCTTCTCCTGGCTGATCAATCCCAGCTCTCTCAGCCTCTGTTTGTAGGAGAGGTGGTCCAGCTCTCTGGTTA
This sequence comes from Alaudala cheleensis, assembly GCA_013398995.1. Lineage (NCBI taxonomy): Eukaryota > Metazoa > Chordata > Aves > Passeriformes > Alaudidae > Alaudala > Alaudala cheleensis. Next base: position 608,758 of record VWYE01004776.1, read on the forward strand.
TCTTTTTTGCCTCCTCTGGACCCACTTCACAGGTCCATGTCTTTCTTGTACTGAGGAGCCCAGAGCTGGACACAGCACTCTTGGTGGAGTCTCACAAGGGCAGAGAAGGGGGGAAGAATCCTCTCCCTTACTCTGCAGGCCAAACTCCTTTGGATGTAGCCCAGAATTTTTTATTTAGCCCAGCACACACTGTTGGTTCTCATCCAGCTTTTGATCCAGAAGAACATGCCTGTACCTAGGCACAGTTCCATTGAGCACAACACCCTGGCCTCATCTATCCAGACAGTTTCTTATCCACTAAATAGTCCATGCATCAAATCCATGCCTCTCCCTGTTCAGGTGGAGGGAAGATCAGCTGAAAAGAAAGAGCCAGGCATCCCACTTCAGGTATTTCCTTTTTGATTGCTGCCATAATCAGTTTCCTTTTTGAAAACAATGAGCATAAATGGTATAAGATCAGGTGTTATATCTGGTGTACATCTGATAAGAATGTATGTGCTGAGATGGGCGAGATTCAGGAGCCCTAAGATTGGAATGTTGTGTTGAGATGTCTAGTTGTGTATGTTTAACGGGTTTTTTTAGGGGGTTGGACTGCCCCAGGTTTTTTTCTGTACCCCAGGTTTCCCTGTATCCCAGTTTTGAAATTTGTACCCCAGTTTTAAACTCTGTACCCCAGTTTTGAGATTTGTGCCCCAGTTTTAAACTCTGTGCCCCGGTTTTGAAAGTTGCTCTGATGCTCTCCCTAAATGTTATGTTTTCCGGGATCCTGCAGTCGGGAGGTGTTTGTC
>VWYE01004777.1:0-41475 GCA_013398995.1 Alaudala cheleensis
GTGATGAATACTGGTGTTAGGTCTGCCTACCTCGAGGACAAATTATTCTCCTTCCTAAAAGCACTTATAGACTCCATGCAGGTTGCTGCTTTTGTCCTTTTTTATTTATAGCCTTCAAATAACCACAGGCTGTTGATGGCCAGGGGAAAGCACCATGCAAATGCCATTCAATCCCAACAGGAACTCCCTCCCTATAAAACCAAGACCTGCTTTTGGAAAACACAATTGTTCCCACTCTGAGCCAAATGAGAGCCTGTGCTACTCCTACCAGCTGTCCCCGAAGCCCCAGGGTGTCCAGGCTGCTCCCTGTCATTTGTGGTGTCCCCTTGTCCCTCACAGGCCCTGAGTCACCACAGTGGGAGAGGGAGAACATCAGCACCACGAGTGACAGACTCTGGGCCACCCACTGCCCCTGTTCTGGGAGTGTTCTGCTGCCTAGGAGAGAGCAGCTGGAGATTTTTGCTTTAGCCCATTTCTCAAATATCCTATTGCTGAAGTATAAGAACAGGCTGTTACAGGAAAGAGGATTTGATGATCTTCCCACTGTGAGCCCCACAGCTTAACTTATTGTTCTAATTACCTATTCTTTTCCAGCAGTATTTTTTTTTCCGTTTGCCAGTTTAATCTAAGAAAGTTCACTAGGAAATAGCTTTGCCTCAGAAAGTTCTGTTGCTTGGAGAGGGCAGAGGGCAGCAGCAAAGCACAGGGAATCAGTAGTTTTCTGCCGTGGCTGCTGCCCAGGTGCTGTAGAACACAAACCCAAATTTATCTCTGGTGAATACAAGTTTTGCATCTGTCAGATGGGGAAAGCACTTAGTGTGGTGGGAGAGAGACTTGAGCAATATAATGTTTTCTATTTTGAGACAGTTGAACTCAAAGAAGCTGCAGAAGAGCACTATTGCTGTTACACACTGTCCTGCCTTCAGTGCACATCTGTACACCTGGACCAGAGAAAGCAAGTGCTGAACAGGCCATGGAACCACAAAACCTCCAGGATTTGCCTCAACCACTGACACCCCAGTGAGTGGCCTCCGTGCTTTAGACAGAACCATTGAGACTCTTTCAAGTGTGGAACTTGTGGTTACCACAGTCTGGAGCAGTGTGTGGGGCTGGAACAAGGTGTGTGCTCACTGCATTGCCAAGCTCATTGTGACACTCCCAGGCCACAGGCAGCAGGAGACACAGCCACCTGCCTGGGGACAACAGCAAGGCTCCTCTGTAAGGTGTGATGGCAATCCCACTCCTTTTTCCAACACCAGACCCCTCAGCAGGGTATAAGGTGATGATCAGGACAAAAGGCCCCTCGTCAACATCAGCAGCTGCTCAGTTTCCAACTCTTGTTTTCCCACAAACTCCAACTCCAGAAAAATATGAAGTGCAACTTAAGGAAGCTCTCAGCTGTCTACCACTATGTTCATTTCCACAACAGATGTGAAATAAATTTTGGTCTCTGTTATGTTCCTATCTTTTCTGTCTCTAAATTTTGAGACCTTGGAACTGAACTGTTCCCTTAAATTTTATTCATTATTTGTTTCAAGAGTTTTGAGTGATATCTGAAGCTTTTTTACTTTGTGTATTAACATATTTGTCCTTCCCCTAATTAGTCCAAACCTCAGAAAACCTCGAGTTTTGACTTTTGACTCAATATTCAGCCAACCAATAAACAATGTGAGAATGTAAAAACAAACAGTAAGACATACTTACTAAGTGTGTGATGTCTTGAAAATAAAGGAGTGGTACTGCTCAGTGAAAATATAACAGAATAAATTCAGGAGCAATGAAATGAAACAGAGCAATGGGAAATATCAGTGTAGGAATAATGTGTTTGAAGCCTGAGGAATAGTCTCCCATTGGAAAGGACAAAGAATGAGCCACTTGCACAGCCATGGACAAACTAATAAATTATAGAAACAACATAATTATGTGCAGAAGTTACTTTCATAAACACAGGCTGGAGCTCCCACAGTCACAAAAATTAAATAGAAATTCCATGTGCTGCCAGCCCTTTGCTTCTCTTCCCCTGATACATCACACATCCTCAGCCACACTGTTTGCACTGTCCTGTCCATGCTATATAAAATTTCTGTGGTTAGACAATAACCTGGGTCATAAAATCTGTGTACTGGTATTGCAAGTTGGTTGCATTATAAAATACAGTACTTTATCCCAAGCCATTCTGACATTCCTTTTGGGAATAACCTGTGCAAAGGAGCACCTGCTGGAGAAGGGCAGGTTGTTCAGGCCTGGGAAGGTATTTGCCCCGCGAAGGCTGAGAAAGCAGCTTCCCCTCCTGAGCCCTGGGGGGAGCAGGGGGTGTCAGAGGCTCACATCTGCCACCCTGGTGCACAGCTGTGAGTTGTTCAGGGAGAGCCATCCCTGCTGGCCCAGCTGCCCTCCCATTCACTGTCACTCAACAAGGAACTATTTCACAGTCCTTACTGGAAACAATGGGAGCTTTCAGGAATGAAATCAGATCTTGACTCTGATAGGAAGGCAGCTGGGAGACACATGAAAGCTTCTGCTCACTGTCTCTTCCTTGTCTCCCAAGGAGTCGCAGTGAAACAGCCCAGCCCTCTCAGAGAGGCCAGTGTTGCTGCAAAGGAGCCTCTCAAGGCTCTGCAGGAGGATTTGCAGCAGGCTGATCATCAGCTCTCATGGATGGAGAGGGGAGGGGGTGAGTGTACATGGAAACAGATCATGGAACAGAAAAAGAAAGACACAGGCTGAGAAAGGACATGGAATTTGGCTGCTTTGTGGATCCCTAAAGAAGACTCCCTGCTTCTGGCCGTGAGCATCACTCTGCTGTCACAGCCCTGCTTTGATTCCCCAGGTACAGGTTTGGGTTTCCAGCTCTGGGCTCAGGAGCTCAGTCCCATTCCTGACCCAAGGGAGGGGCTGCTGGATCCCACCCCTGACTCCTTGCACTGCCTTCTCACCATCAGCTGTGTGACCTGTGACCCCATAAATCCCATTTCCTGGCACTGGAGAGCTCGCAGCTCCTCACACCAGGAAAATGAACGTCCCCTGCTCAAACATTTGTTTGAAATGGGTTGGAAAACTGCATTACAGTGAGTGATTTCAATCTTTGTTTTGTCTGCTGAAGGCTCCATGCTGCCAGAAACACACAAACAAAACATTATTCCTGTTTACAGATGATACCAATCATTTTCTCCCTCAATAAGTATTGTACCTGGCAGAGTGGATAGTGAGAAATGAAAATAAATTTTTTTTAATAATGAAAAATGAGTGGCATTGGAATATTATTTGTTAGCATTTGTTTTGAGAAAGTGAAGGCTGGATCAATAATTCACACACTTTCTGCTTTGAATGCACAATTTCACTATGGCAAAAGGAATTATGGAGCAAAAACGCTTAGAGGAAATAAAGTAAAAATGTTAACAATAATTACAAGTTACATAACAGCATTTACTTATTGAGAAAAAAAGGCACTCTCACTAATACAATGTTAAGTTAGTTAAAACAAACAAAACCATTTATAAAACACCAGGGATGCAAAAGCAATCACGGGGCTAATTCTACAAAAAGCATGGATGAAATAAGAGAAACTGATAGCAACAACTGTAAATTAGAGAGTGAGGGAATTTGTAACAAAAGCAAAAGGAAACAAGGAGAACAATGAACAGCACTTATTACCTATAACAAGTATTGTTGTTCTGTGAGGTTTATACAGAAAATAATGTAGGACCTTCACTGGTCCATGATTTCTCTTCATCACTTGCACAATGGGATTTGGGCAATGGGATCTCAATGAGAGGTGAAACTGGACAGACCAAAACATTTTATTTCCAAGGAAAGGGCAAAAGGGTGATGTGAAAGTGAAATCCTTTCAATGTCACATAAAAGAAACAAATATCTATAATCTGAGAAAACTGTTCTAGACCATTTCCTTAGAGCAGAGGCAAAAAAATGTTCTTGGAAGATCTCAGTTGTTGTTTTTTTTTTTTTTCAAAACCACAAACTTTCCAAAGTGCAATGACTCCTGAACTTTTTAGCTCAACTCACAGAACAAAACTGCCTTTCCCAAGAGCACAGCCTCGTGCCTTGCCTGCAGTGAGCTCCTCTGGCCCTGCCTGCTGTGCTGAACAAGACATTGGTCAGGTTGGAACACACCAACTTCGACTGTTTTATTGTGCTCTCAGCTTCTTGGGAGCTTTCCAAGAGTACCAGGCAAGGAAATGAGATCTTCATCCCAAGGAAAAGATCCCTTTGCAGAGCTGTTAATCTTTCCTCATGACATCTTTTGGAATACAAACATATCCAGAGGGGGTTCTCTGGGCAAGGAGCTTGTTCATGGCAGTGATCACATTGGGGTGGTTACACTGGTACATGTGTTAACAATCACTCAGCCTTTTATTTGCCCTGTTTCACCACCACAGCTGCTCTTGCTTTCCCTGCTGGCCCCGCCCAGGGACACTTGGAACACGAGCAGACACACGGATGTGTTACAGGGAGTGATGCTTTACATCCTTATTAAATCTAGGCTTCCCTTGGCATGCAACATTATCATAACAAACTCATGACTGCACACTTTCTGTCACTGTGTAAATTCCATTTCTGCTGCCATCAGCAGAATCAGAAAGCAGATTTGGTTTCTACATATCATTTTTGCATTACAGGGACTGAAGACAATTCCAGAGGCTCTGGAATTGTCCAGATTCCAGCCATTTGCAGGTCTGTCCCATTAGTGAAGCCATTTCAGGGTTCTAAAGAAGTGAATAGAAAACCACAGACAGCAGAGACTGATTAAGTTTTAATATTAAAGTGATTTTAAGTGATGAGTATTTCCTGAAAAAATATCTGAAAAATTACGTACAACACAAAGCACTAACACAGGGTGAAATTATCTGGGGTCTGTAGAAAATTGCTTTTACTAAGATAATTATTAGTCCAAGGACATTATTTAATATCTCAAAAAGATGATTGACAGATGACTTAAATAGATCACAGAAGATGGAAAGCCTGTGGAGCCACAAATAACACTTAATGTTATTTGGTTTATTCCAGCTATGGTCTTCTCTAAATAAAAATGAATTCTGCACTTGACTGGTTGGATGTGCATTTTCCTTAAGTCATCTTCCAGAAAATAATTCCAAGATGAGAGAAACTGAAAACCAATTAAACTTATGAATGATAATTGCTTTGGCAAAGGCAAAAGCTTTTTTGCCACAGACAGTGAGGAGGCCAAGACCTTGGAGTAGCCAGTGGGGCAGATTTACAGATTTGACATTTTTCTTCACAAGACACAAGACTTTCCTAGGAGACCACCAGCAGTGGCATCCCAAGCAGACATCTTACTGACAGCAGCCCTATTATAAATAGATTTGGATTTCTAAAAACTATTCTTCCACAAATTAAATAATTTCACTTCAACCAAAATAAAAAATAGACTAAAAATGTTTGCAAATTGTTGTCACTTGGAAAAAAAAGTACCCCAGAGGTTTCACAAAACTCCAGATCTTCCCCAAATGATGTAATTATTGCAATGAATTGTCTGTGGAATGAGCAGCTGCTCAGTAGGAAGGCACAGCATGGTGGAAAAGGTTGTTTTAAGTACAACTGTAACTTCCTGATGCCACCTTGGGGAGGTTTTGTAGGTGCCCAGGAATGTTCCATGGCAGTGCCAAGCTGCTGTCCAGGCAGGTGATAGAATTTTGTGTGCTGCAGGTCCTTGGGGACAGTCCCACCACGGGAGGCAGGATCCAGGATCCCCTGGCAGACACAGGGGATGACAAACCCCAAAGAACAGCAACAGGACCTTTTCCTACCACACAAAGCTGTAAGACAGCTTTCCACAAAGAACTGTCAAATGAAATGGGATGATCATGGGAATATTCAGCTTTAGGGTAAGGGTGACCAGCTCCTGGCTTGGTGGTGAAGTCCTTTAGGCTCTGTGAGAACCATGCAGTGTGATGGGCACAGTGCTCTCCACTCCCCTGGCAAACTGATGAATGGGCTTCAGTCTTACCTTCCCCAAAGCCACCCCAAAATCCATCAGCCCAGCATCAGGATTTCCCACCCATAAATCAGAACTGCAAAAAGTGACAAATGAGCAGCTCTATAATGAAATCTAATAAAAGGATCAACCCTCCTTGCCCAGTTTCCTATTCATCAAGTATCTTCCTAATTAATTCTGGCTTCAGTGTAAATCTCCAGCCCATGCTCTGCACAAAGTCAGAGCAGATGATGATAAACTGGTCCTGTAGGTGCTGATCTATAAATCTGAGTTTCAGAGCCACATTTGGCAAGGGACTAATTAATGTACAGTGGGTGCCACTCTGCAATGTCTGAGCACTGCAGCAGCCCAGGGACAGAGGCAGAGCCACCCTTTCCAGGGAAGAAATCCTGAATTTCAGTCTGAAGTCAGGAGCAGAGTTTGCTGAGTGAGATGGAAGCAAGTTCATTTGAAGTCCTTCCAGAATGATCTACATAAAGCATGTAGCCTGTCTAACAACATCTGAAGAGCTACAAAAACAGTCAATAGCTGCAATAGCTCTGAGACAGGAGCCCCACTGAGTCTGGACAAAATCATTACAAATGAGGAGAGCCATGTTTGTGGAGAGGAAAGGATGGAATTCATTAGAAGAGCAGTGACAGTTCATATTCTTGACAACAAGGAACCAGCAGAATGGGGGTTTTGTTTGTTCCTTTGTTTATTAGAAAGATCTTACAGCAAAATAAACACTGAAAATTGAAAAATACTTTACAGTGATGAACTCTGGTAAATCCAACCTCTTTTACAAGGGAATACCAAAGCAGATTTTAAACATTTGGCAGCTTATCAGGAGCCAGAGGAAGATTAACTATGTGAGTGAAAAATCAGGCTGAGAAACCAGAAACAGCTTTTCACAATGAAGGGAAGCCAAGAAGGAACAGAGTCTAAAAAGCATTTGGAAAGAAATGGTAAGATCATCACACTCTTAGGAAACAGATCATTGAAGCAAGAGGAATTTTAATTCCTTTTGGAAGTGTGCAGGTATTTTTTTTTTAAGAAAGACTTAGGCTGTCTGACAGCACAGGATCAGAAACAATCACAGGTGTAGTGGTCCTGCCAGGGGTGCTGTGGCTGATGCTGTGCACAGACAGCACAGACACATGGGGTGGTTTTCATAAAAAACACCAAAGTGGAATTGCTGGTGCTCCCAGATTCCCTGCTGGATTTGGCAGATCTCTGCTGAAGCTCCAAATGCTCTCCCTAGCTGGGCTGTGTCGTGCTCATGGGACCTGGGAGGAGGAAAGGCTTCCTTCTGGGTGCAACAAAACACAAAATCCATTGCCACTTGATGTTATTAGAGAACAGCATGAAAAGTTTGGGTTTCCAGCTCAGTATTCAATTCCAAATACAACAAACATATTCCACTTCCTACATTCCCATGGAAATTCCAAAGCCTACAGACTCTTCACTTGTTTTTAAACATTGGTGTTTGATGTTCAAAAGCTTTGCCTTCCCTTTCAGGGGTGGGTGATCCCTGCATACCTCTCTCACTCTTTCCTGGAGGAGCTGGGATCTGTAAATGGAGCTCACAACACACTCGGTGCTTCTAGACCTGGATGGCTGCAGACACCAAACCCCATCCCTGTGTCCCTGAGCCCGTGGGGTGTAACAGCTTTGAGAGTCCCAAAGATAAACAAAGGTTCCCAGGAAAACCTCCAACTTGCTGTGTTCCTTTAAAGGAATTTCAGCTTTTCCAGCGCAGTTAGACGAGGCATTACACACATTTCAGACACACTTCTTCACATGGCAGAAAAAAAAGAGAGAGAAGGGAAAGGGAGCCAAAAGCTCTCTGACTTCTCTCTGGCTGATCTCAGCCCTAGGAATTCCCCAATCATGAAAATGCTGGGCTCTAGCTAAGGAAATGCTGTTGATTAGGGAAAAACGTTCCAGATGTTAAACGAAAGCAATTTCAAGAGGAAGGGAAAGTGGCAGAGGGAGGAGGGGTGTGAGGTGACCCCACCCTCGCAGGGAGCACAGCGGGATCTTGTACCCTCTCGGGGCTGGGAAGCAGCCAAGTGGGAGAAGCTCTCACACACTCCCCCCAGTTTGTTCTTGCCCCTCCAGGCAGCAATTACAGCTCCAGTTTAACCCCATCCATTCTTTGGATCCTTTCTGATTGGCATTATTAGATAAAAAAATAAATAAATCAGAGTTGAAATTATACAGGAAGAAAGAGAAGGACCAAATATTCTTCACAATTCCCACACAATTTCTTCCACACATCCTTATTAGCAGTGTCCCTGCCAGATCCAGAGGTATCTCCAAAGGTGTGGATAGAGTTAAAGTAGCAAGAGAAGACACTGCAGTCACAGTGAAGACAAATGTCTTAGTTCTTTGTGAAGTTAGTTAATGTGATTTAACTCTTTGTGTGCTTAGGAAAGCAGCCAAAGCAAACCAGCTGCTCATTTCTCTGGGCTGAACTACCAGTGCTCACTCAAAACTCTTTGAGTCCTCACATCTGTACTTCACTGCCTATCACAATAATGCTGCTCCAAGCAGATATTTAGGGAAAAGGAAGAAAAGAGCAAAGAATTAATCCCAAGCACCTTCCTGGGCCAGCAGTGGCTGGGACAGAGATAACTGAGGTTCCCTGCAGCCCTGTGTGGGCAGAGGCTGTTCCTGTTTTCTGTAAAGTTAAAGGAAACTTAAGAAATCAAGCTCAGGAGTGGCAATGACTCGTTTTCATGATGAGACTGAAGAGTAAAAACAATGTACTGAGGGTGTTGCTCTATTGGAACCTCCACATTTTCATGCAGGACTTAGCCACAGTGTTTTCCAGAAATCCAATCTGCACCTGTCACATAAAGACTAAAACCAGGCCACTGAAAGATGCCCACTGAGAATCCTGGGAAAGGATTTCAGAGGAACTGTCCAGAACTGAGCTCAGCAAGTCCCTGGAGAACTTCCTGCAGGGAGGCAGAACGAGCTGGCAGAGGACATGGACAGGATGACCTAATAGGTTTTTTCCATCTCTGATGTCTGTCATTACGTAATTCCATCTCGATATGGGACCAGAGGAGTTGACAGTTACATCTGTAGTTTCTTTTAAAAAGTTATTGACTCTACCCATGGAACAGATCGAAAATGTAAGAGGAAAACATCACATGATTATTAGGAATTGAGGGTGTGTATCAAATTTGGGCTTTTTATAATACTTCATACTTTTTAAAAGCCATAAATGGGAAGGAAGATGCAATAAAAGCAAAGATTGGTCTTGGTTTAAGATATGACCAGATGACACTAAGCAGGAAGGTGGTAATTATGTACAGTTTAGCACTGCTACAAAGCCATGAATAAAGGGTTTGAAATTTTGGGTTTTCTCCAGCACATAAAAGAAAATGTCTTTTTCCCAAGCAGAACTCATGTCCAAAATGTCAGAACTTTTCTGCTCCTGCAGGTGTCCTTGTGTAACATATTTTCTAAAGCATTTTTAAAATGAAAAATAATAAAAGCTCTAATGGTGCTTTCTTGGCTATGGAAATCAGAGCAGTTATGAAAAGCAATAAAGCAGCCTTTCTCTTTTAGCTGCCAACAACTCCAGAAACATGTTTGCTGGAACTCTGACCCCTTACATAGAAAACATTAAAACAACTGCAACTTGATACAATTAACTGGTATTAGATTCAAAGTTTGTGAGGCCAACTGGCTTTTATGATATATTTCTTGGTACTTACATACTGATGGAAGAACTCCAAACTTTTGAAAAATATACTCCAGATAGGCTGACTGTTAGCTAATTTTTTTAAAAGCAAATGCTTTAGCAACTGCTCATCCTGTCTGCAAAGAAGGAAAAGCAGAGACACAGAATTTCTCCTGCTGTACACCCAAGGAGCTTTTCCATCTCGTTCAGCCCTCCCTCAGAATCCATTAACAATGGCAATATTTGAGGTGTTATGGATAAAGCTTTCACTGCACTTCTCAGAATATCAGGGCTGTAACATTTCCCAATCCTTCCATTCATTCCCTGGCTTGATATTGAAGGAGGTAAATAAATCTCATTCTAAATCACAGAATGCTTTGGGTTGGAAGGAACCTGAAGGATCAACTCATTCTCCTCCTGCCATGGGCAGGGACACCTTCCACTGTCCCAGGCTGTTTCAAGCCCTGTCCAACCTGGCCTTGGACACCTCCAGGGATCCAGGGGCAGCCACAGCTTCTCTGGGCACCCTGTGCCAGGGCCTCACCACCCTCACAGCCAGGAATTCCTTGCCAATATTCAATCTAAACCTGCTCTGTCAGTGTGAAGCCATTCCCCCTCACCCTGTCACTACATGCTCTTGTAGATCAATCAATCAATCAATCAATCAATCAGAAAGGCTTCAGCTGTGGCCTTTCTCTGTGATCCTCTCTGCTGTGTGACAGGACAAGGGGGACATGGTCAGAGTGGCAGCTGTGGCAGGATGATGGCACAGAACTGGAGACAGTCCCAGAACTGTAACTCCTCTGCATTCCTTCCACCTGTGTGGGGAAACAAGAAACAGTGCAACAGCTCTGAGAGAAATGTTTTAAAGATACTGCATAGAAAAAGAAAATCCTACAGGTACAGATCAATCAGAAACATCTTCTGATGCAAATCTTTAATGAGACTTTAAAAGCTGCAGCTTTCAGGGCTGGTTCTGAGTTATGAACAGAAAAGGCATTTCTTATGGAACCTGTGAATCTGCAGGGTGCCAAGTGAAACAATCCAACACCTCCTGAAACTCAGCTTTTCCTGCCTGCATTAAGAGGTTCTTTGCTTCACTCTAAAAGGAGCAGAACACAGGGGATTTACTGTGCCCCTTATGGAAAAACCTGCCAGCTGCTCTATTTTGGGTGTGACTTATCCAGAGGAAAGTCCTGTTAAATATCCTGTAAATGTACAGGGTAGAACTTGACCTACCATATATTCTGTGTATTCTGGAGAGTAAACCAGAACTTCAGATTGTTTGTCCTCTGGTATTTTTAAAGATAACAATAATTTAACTTTTTTATCTGTTTCTAATTGGGTTGTAGTTTCTTTTGTTTGCCTGTGTGTTTATTCACTTATTTGGGGGCTTTTAAAAAGAGTGTTAAAGCTATAATTGGCAAGCAGACAGAGAAAAGAAATGAGGGTGCCCATGATCAGATAGAAACCTTTCAAACCCTGAGAGAAGTAAAACTGAATGGAATTCATGAACAAATTACTCCAGCTCTTTGAGTAATCAATTCCAATCACTATTAATAATACAACTTTTCCTTCAAAGAATTACTTTCACCTTATAAAGTCAAAGCTTGAAACCTCCTTAATCTTTAATAGAGCCTGCAACAATTACTGCAGGTAGAGAGGACCCACAAATTGGAAACCCCATGTGATTCTCCCCTTCTCCAACCAACTCTTCTGACAATCATAAATAACAGTAAAATTACCATAAAAATTAATAGTACTACAGTTGAAGAAAATCATTATGTAAAGGTTTATGAATTTTGCAGCCATTAATAGATATAAGTTAATGAGCCATAGGCCTTCCAGAATATGATATCAGATATTTTTCCACCAATGAAACTTTCAGAGTTCCAAATCCTTCAGAGGTCACCAACTTCAAAAATGGAACAGAAAGTTACTGTTTAATACTAATGTGAGTAAAAATGGAACAGAAGTATTAGGGCAAGTATCATCCATGGCAATTTGAAGAGTCTAAAAGAACAAGGTCAGGAAATCTACTGTGTCAACAACTTGGAAAAAAGAAAGACAAAACTAAAATATCCAAAATGAATAAGATGCATTTTGAACACTGTGCATTTGAAATTCACTTGTACAAATCATCATTTTATTGTTGAAAAACTCTTGGCAATTAAAAGATTTTTATTCTATAAGGGAAAGCCTCAAGACTGTTCTATAATGGATATGAGAAAGTATAAGAATGGCATTTTATAAAATGATAAATCAATTTAAAAATCACTATTAAATGCAGGTGATAAGAATCATACACAAGTAAACCTAAAATGATTTCTATGTCCTACTTATCTGATTACACTTCATATTACAATTACAAAAAATCAGACACCACATCTTAAACATACTTACATTCAAATTTTACATGTGCATTTTTTATGGTAAAAAACCAAAAGACAAAAGATAAAAATGGCTCCACTTTAAAGTGTAAAAAACCCAAAACTAATGCACCAAAAAACCCACCCCACACATCCCAAGAGTCAAGTTAAAGATTCAGAAGTCAGGGCTAGGAGGGAAAAGGAAGATAAATAATTTAGCACTAAGCATAACTAAAGCCTGTCAGTCTGCCAGCTTTAAGAGAAATAAAAAGGTTTACAAGGATCCTGAGAGTTTTTACAGAACCTCTGGGGGTTTGAAAAAATAAATCCAGAACAAGAAAAGAGTTTTGAAGTATTCTGCATAAACAGATTTTAAAGACACTGATTAGACTGTGAGAATAATAGCAGGGAAAGATTCCTTTAGCTGGGGATCAGGCTGTTCCCTGGGGTTTGCTCTCCTCCACCATCACCAGCTGCTCCATCCATGGATTCTCTGGGAGCTGGGAATGAGGATCCTCCAGGAGACCAAACACTGCAGCACCACACACAGCAGGGATGGGGCCAGGAGTGGCACCAAAGGCACAGCACACACAGCTGCTCCTCTGCAGGGAAACACCTGCCCAAAGCCCAGCTCTGAGCGTGGCTCAGCTGAGCCATTCCTGGGCTGTGGAGTGGCCATGGCTCAACCCAGACAGCAAAGCAAAGAAAAACCTCAGGAAGCCTTGGCCTCACTCTTTTATGGAGGTGGCAGTGCAGGGGATGAAGGGGAAACGTCACATTCCCTTCTACTTTAATTTTTATTTCTCTCTTTTTTGTTTTGGTTCTGTTTGGGTTTTTTTGTTTGTTGTTTACAGGAACAGTCTCTAGCAAGGTCCCTTGAATTGCAGAAACCCAGGAGATGAACTGCAAAACCTGTATGTAAAAATGAGAATTCCATCTCATGCTCAGTTTTACTCCAAAGTGAGATGTAACCTTGTACTTCACTGCTCAGACAATGTTAACTGTAGGAGAATCACGGGAAGGAACCAAGCTCATTTAAGACATAAAGCAATTTTGAATTGCATTGATTACAGTGATCAGTCTATCACTTTAATGTCATCTCAGCTGACATTTATTAAAAAGACATACATGTGACAACCCATTGATCCTTAACACTGCAGCTGAGATAAAAAGTCTATTTGCAAAGGAAAATTGCTTCTTTAATTAGAAATGGAGTATCATTTTCTCTTTTCTTTGTTAGAACCTCAGCAGCCACAGATCCAATACAGCACAGGAGGGGCTGCAGAACCTGGAATCTTTTGTGACTTAAGAATCTCCAGAGTTAATAATTCAGAGTTGTGCAAATGAGCCCTGGAGATGGGAAAGAAAACAGGTTTATTCCACCTGTGTGTGGGGACTCCAACTCAGTGTTGCTTGGGAAGGGTCTCAGATGGAGGAAGGCAGCAAACAAAATATTGCACAGATTTCCTGCAAGGTTTCAATGAGTTAACTGTGGTTAGACATTACACCCCTCCTAATGACCAACAACCCAGCAAATACTGCCAAAGAATGTGCTGTAGAAATGACTGAATACTGTCAGTCATTTGATGTATATGAAGAAATTAATCTCAGTCTACCAGATAAAATGATAAATGTGTCTGATGCACTGTGAATGAAATGCTGCTCTACAAATTCCAGGAGCATTCCTTGTTGGTGAACAGGATTTTGAAGCCAAGTTATTTAGTTTGTGGACCTATAAAATCCCTTTTTAAACATTGTTTTTTCTTTGTACAAATCCAAAACGACAGATTTGGAAAATGTTACATTGCATACAGTGTTGCTTTTAGTTCTAGGGGTGATCAGTCTAATTCTCTTTAGAGAATTGACTTATTTCTATAAATTATATTAATAATTTCCTATATCTCAGAAATGCAGGGGCACCTCCACATTCTACAAATGTAGATTCCACTCCTTCCATTCTTCTATTTTATACTCTACTTGAAAAGCAAATAATTAAACAGATCTGGGTTTAATTTGTATGAGTTTACACATGAAAATCACAAGCTAATATTGAGGTGGACTAGACAAGTAAATCTCCACATTCTTGTGTTTGTAGACTTTTTATATCAAGTGACATTAATTCTGGATAAACAACTCATATTGCATTTTCTCCAGTAATTAAAATCAGAAAAAAATCAATGCACTGCTTATTTCTTAGCTGAACCCAGAGTCTATATGTCTGGCAAAAAATGTCCAGACTGAATGATTATTTACAACAAAAGTCTTCAGATTCTTCAGATTCTTTTGTACAGTATGTAACCTTTCAGATTTACTTAAATTGCTGCCTACAAATAAACTGACAGTAACTTCTCAGCTACTCATAAAAATAACTTAATTGGATTGCTATTAGATATTTAATTGGCTTCACAATGTTGGTACAGTATCTGCCTATAAAACTTCAGACAATATTGCCTTAATTCATCTGAGTAAACTATCAATTCCCTTACAACAATAGACAAAAAAAATCTGCATTCCTCTTTTAACTTTCCCCAGGGTGCAGATTAAAACTTTCAGGTGGCAGATCTTTATTTTGCTATAAGCTCTCCAAATAGTTTAGAATGATGAAGAAGTTTCTGTTCAGGAGAGTGGAATGATTTGGGGCTGAGTGATTTTTATATCCTGGGTTTACAAAAGATAAATTGTTCCTAGAAGCCTGGGACCAGACAACAGCACAACAGGCAGCAGGAGCCTCAGTTCTGAACACAGGACACAGTTGTGTACAGAAGGAATGTGTAAAGTTGTGTACACAAAGAATGACTTGCATGAAAAAATTAATGGATGGAATTTGTACCTGCTCCAATTCCAGAGCCTTGTGTGGGATGATGCAAATATAATCTAATAATATCAGGATCAAAGATGAGTGGAATAAACCTTCCAATTTTAGATGCTCTTTATCTGCAGGTGTGAATGTATAATGAATTCTCACCACTGGCTCCTATTATAAATCCAATGATTTTGTACTCTGTGACAGCAGTTTCTACAATTTTCTTTTGGCACAACCTGCTTGGAAGATACGACAAACCCGCGGGGTGCCAAAACGCTTCTCTAAATGATCTACTTTGCAAGACAGCTTCCAAGTGTGACCCTGATGAATCTTATCAAACTCTTGGAATAGAATAAACATGAAGGAAAGAACCCACGTATCATTTACTTAAGTGGGTATTTAGTTGGGTTTTTTTTGCATCCTACTGCACAGCCATGCCAAAGGATTCATCCCAGCATTCGGAGCATTTTAAACCCAGGTTAAATAGAAAACCATTACTGGGTAGGATAGAATTGCACTGTGGCTATTTTTGAATCCTGCTGCCTCAGACAAGTGCAATGAATCAGTTGATGTCACCTCAATTACCGTGTTAGCTCTAATCAAGGAACTGCTCTTCCCATCCATTATGTGCAGGGAACTCTCTGAACTAGGTGGCAGATTTTCCAGTGGACAAAACCACCCTCTGGCAGATTACAAGGGTCAGGATTTGACAGAATAAGGCTGGATGACTCTATTTTAATTGAATATCAGATCATTTGAATGGCACAGGAGGCATTTCATTGCCATTCATGGAGACAGTTCAATGTTTACTTGGGGAAAAGCATTTATGTGCAAAAGCTACACAAACATGGGGAGGGGATCATTGCACATCTGCCAGAATACTGCTTGGAATTAAGGTAGATTCCAGTTTGCAACACAAATTTTCAAAGGCTTTTCATTTTTTTCAGCTCAGCATGCCATGCCCTGCTGCAAACACCAAGGACTGGACAGTGAGGAGCAGCAGAATGCACTGAGAGGGTTCCTGAGTGCACAGGTACAGGGAAAATCCAGCATGCAGAGACTGAACTGGGGTTGTTCCCTCCTCCACTCTTGGTCTAGGAACCCTTCCATGTGCTGTGTTCTATTTATTATTTCTGCATTGCATCAGGGGGGAAATATTCACACTGAGCCACAGGGATTAAAGACTGAAGCTCTAGAGAAGTCGGATCACATCCGTCATATCCAGCTGTTTTCAATTCCAACACCTCACACCTGCTTTTATTTATTATTCCTGGGCTAGACAAGACAGGGCTCATTTTTCAGTCTTTACAAGCTTTCCTAGAAAAGACACAAATCAATCTATCCCTTCCCCTTTTGCCTCTGCAAGAGAACATTACAGCAAAACTCCTGACACTGTGCAGACCTGACCTCCAGGAGCCACTCACACCCTGAGGCTGGACAGCTCCCTCTCCTCTCCCAGCATGGGGACACTGGCCCAAAATGGAACAGAAACATCACCAGTTACAGAAATCTGTGTCAGCACAGACTCTTAACCCCACTTACTCCCACAGATTTCAACTGCTTTGTCTTCATCTTACCTTGGAGATGGACTCAAGAGGTTTGGGTGGTGGTGAATGAACAAAGTGATTCATGGAATACTTTAAGTAATGGGTTCTCCACTTTGACTCATTTTCAGCTTCCATTCCAGCAGCCTGTTTGCTGGCAATCCATCTGAATCACTCTCTGGTTCTTCATCTGGATATCACACTGCCTGAGCATTTGATTGTCCTTTTTATCAAGTACTTTTTCCAGAGAGGGACTCACAAGTCATTCCTTTTGCAACCCTCTCTCATGTCACAGGTTTGTCTTACATTGGGATCTTTATAACTAAATGCTCAAGAGTAATAATCCAGACACATTAAAAATGCAAGCCAAATGTCCCAGGCCTCCTTGTCCTTACTGCACAAACATTTTCACAAGTGCAGTTGTTCCTCTCACACATCTGGCACACCAGGTTATTATTTGGTGGAGCAAACTTGTGTCTTGATTGCAATTCATCCACCTCATTTTTTGAATCAGCCAAGTGCATGGAAAACCTTCCCACACCAAAGAAACAAGTCCTTAAGTCCTTAAAACATTTGAAATTCTTCCATGAAATTTAGCAGAGAGTACTATCATCTGTATTGAAATGTGTTAGGAGATGCTGAATGCACTTGCTTTAAAAGGCAACTCTGCCACATTACTCATTAAAAAATCAAGGATACTCCATAACAAGAACAACTGTCAGTGTGAATTCAAAACCAATCTGATTCCCTAAAATTT
The DNA here is from genome assembly GCA_013398995.1 of Alaudala cheleensis. Lineage (NCBI taxonomy): Eukaryota > Metazoa > Chordata > Aves > Passeriformes > Alaudidae > Alaudala > Alaudala cheleensis. The sequence continues at coordinate 17,127 of VWYE01004777.1, forward strand.
GAAAGCCTGTAATAAAACACACCTATAGCTGCCATACCACTGATGTGCTGTAAATCTACCCAGTTTTGGGAAGAGCAGTGCACACTTCCCAGACAGATATCAAGGCAATTGCCCATGATACAATGTTAAAAAAAAAAAAAAGCTTGTACGTTTTGCAGTAGCATCAAGTCTCTATTCAAGTGTAAAAAAATTAATTGACTCCATCTGTATTGGCCTAATGACTGATTAAATGACTAATCACGGAAGTCTTAATTAAAATCATTTTTCTGTGCAGAAGAGGATGGAGGGAGGAAGGCAATCATTAATGTGTTCTAATGTATGTCAGATTCCATTTGTGCCTTTTCCTAACAGCCACCAAATGAGTAATTACACACAAGGTCATTCTGTAAACTTTGTGCTCACTTGCACTGATTGGATCTGGGTTCTGCACGGGGCTGCCTCTTCCCCATCACAGAGCAGGTAATTAATAGTGCTCAGCATAAATAATAAAGGAAGCTGACATTTCCTCTTCCATCACCAGCCAGCCCAGATTCACACACAACTCCCAGCCACTGCTGGTGAAGTCCCACTCCTCACACACTCCATCAGAATTCAATCTTCTCCATGCACTGACAGGGATCCCCATCAGACTGTGGAATTCCAGGAATTCTTCCTGCATGAATAAAATGACCAGGCAATTAAAAGAATCTTTCTCAAGTAAAGCAGGATGGCAGTAGGAAACTTATTTTAAATTTTATTTGCCAGCCACCTGATGACCTGATGCATGGTGACCTCTGCTATGGAGAAATAACAACAGCTGAGAAGAATCTTTTTAAAACAATGTATTAAAATGTGTAATGGAATAAAAAGTGCATCTTGAGACTGGATAAACCAACTTTCCATTGGCATGTAACACAGCACTTACACTTTTTAATGAAATATTGCATATAAAATATTGAAGTCTGAACTACAAAGTGTAACACAAAATATTTTGTTTGCTGAATGCTGTCCTGAAATTCTAGAAATTGTTATTTGGAGCCACAGCAAATCTGCACATCACGAGCTGCAACAATTTTCCACATCCCAGATGACAATACATTACCATGTATAAAATAAGGGGTTGAATAAAACTAAAATCAAATGTTTTAATAGGAAAAAAAGAAGTTTGTACAGTCCTGTCATTTTTATCAACAAATGTCCAATTCTACAACTTTCCTTCAAAATCCCGAATTCAAATGGTGTGAGCTGCAGGTGCAAAATTATTGACCAAGAAAGTTCCAATTTTTCTAAAATAACTGAACAATTAGTGTTGACTGAATTTCTTCAGTTACTGTTTTTCCAGAATATCAGAAGTATTCTGACCCACAAATCTGATGAAGATCTCTGCAGAACCACTAGACATGAACACCCTCCTCTGAACAGACAATGCTTGAGAGTGATTGACTAAAAATAGGGCTCAGAATATGGAGGGAGAAGCTAAAGGGATGAAAAATATGAAAAGGATCTTAAGTCATTACATGACTCTATAATGTCCAATTACACTTCCAGCATGATTAAGCACTACCCTGTCTAAATCATTCAAAATCATTGAAGTCACAGAACAATGTAAGTAAAGCTACATCAAGCTGCATCCAGATTTCAAGAAAATATGATTTCCAACTGCTCTGAATTAATTATAACACAATCTTGACCCTACTTACCACATAACAGAAGAAAACAAAAATATGTGACAACAACTCTCTGCTTGCAATAACTGTCAGTGTCACATATGAAAGAAGTTCATTTTACTAATAAAGGAAATAGAATTGAGTGATAGATTTAAAATTAAATTCAGCTATTCTATAAATGTCAATCAGAGTTTTAAGGTGGCTCTCAAGGCTTCAAACCAGCACTGAGACTCAAACGTGCCACTCTCTGGGCTTCTAGGGAATTAATGAAGCTCAGTTTCATCTTCCTTTGAAGACACACACATTTAAAACAACCACAAAATCCATCACCACCACACCAGAACACTCCAAAATAAACAACATACAGATGGCACAGTAAATCTTTCAAAACCTGAAGATATTTTTACGGAATAATTCAACACAATCTGCACTACTCTGCTAATGCAAATGCAAACTTGCACAACTACCTAAATTACAGGGTGGTGTGCCATTCTTAATCTTCTCAGAAATGTAGGAGTTCCTGTTTCAATCATTCCTATTGTTTGAAATGCAGCCGGTGATAATGGAGCCACTGCAGGCAGAGAGAGGCTTCTGGGTGAAGCTAATTAATAACTCACTTCTTGCTGCTGCTTGGAAGTGATCAGCAGACAGAGACAGGGGGAGGGTGGAGGTGTGAGAGAGCTGAGAGGACACTGAGTGCCCTGTCCGAAATCCAGCACTCTGCTGTTTCTGCATAAATGGATTCCTTGGGTTACTCCTGGTCTTTAATGGTGTAAAATATTTAAAAGTGTTTCATTTCAGGGACCTCTCAGGTAGATCCCCTCAGCACACAAGGACAGACCCTTCCCATCACAGTGTGACAGGTCATCTGGATGAACAACACCCTTGGTATTTCTTCAAGTATTGACAAGTACGAAAGAACTAAGACATCCTATGCTGAAGGATGATGGTGTCCTGTGAAGGCACCTCCAGCTATTCTAGATCCATTGCTCTGGGAATTTGCCACTCTTTAGGCCACTTAATTGGGTAAGAAAAATGGGATCAGACTAAAGGGTCCCAATGCATCCAGGTGGTGCCATTTAAGGAGAGGAATCCAAACAGTCTACACTCAGTTACCTGGTCACAAGGCAAAAATGAGGGACACAGCTGCTGCTTGTGGTAAATGAAGCTTTTTTGAGTGTGCTTTAGATGGCTCATGGAATCATAGAATCCCAGAATGGTTTGGGTTGGAAGCCTGGAAAGTCCATCCAGTTCATCAGCAGCTATTCTTTTCACTATCCCAGATTCCACACCTCTGATTTCTGTGATTTGCCAGGGCACATCATCCCTTCTCTTGTCCTAAACATGACTTCTCATACTGGTTGAAGGTGAGAAAACATCTTGTCTGCAACAGAGGAACTACTGCACCTCAGGGCCCAGCCTGATGAGACCCTGAGAGCACTGTCTGTCCATGGCAGCCAGTCCTGTTATCATTATTTGGTGCTTTGCTGAATTAGTGGCAAAGGTGGAGAATGCCACCAGGGCAGATCTGCTCCAGTATTTTGAGAGCATGTAACCTATTCTCCAGCAGAGAAATGAAAGCAAACACTAAAGGAATTACCAGTAGCAGGCTGGAGTAAAAGTCACTTTCATCACAACCCAAATAATGGGGAAGTTAAACAATACCTTTCTCTGAACTGCTGCAACTTCCATCCATGTCAGAGGATTTCTATCTCCCTGCTCATTTTTTCAGCTAAGAAATGCAAATGAGCTCTGCCCTATTCTTCTGTTTGTTTTGTACAGTGAGCACAATTTCTGCCTGAACGTCCAACTGTATTTCCATCCTCTTTGTGTCACACAAACCTCATTTACCAGTCATTCTTCTCCACATGAAGAGATCTATAATGAGGAGTCTTTCTGTCATTGCCCTGCTCCTCTGAGTCAGGAATTTTCATTTCCCCCTAATACTTGCTGCTGTAGCTGCAATTTCATTTACTGTCATAGCACAGCCTTAATGTGAGCACATCTGTGGCTGGAGCATGGAAAAGATTCAGGATTGCTCTCTGAGCTGCCTATCGATTAAACAGTTACAAGAAACCAGAGGGTTTATTTACCATGCTCTCACATGGCACTTATAAAAAGGAAGGTTTATTCACTGCACTCCAAATGACAGTTTATTCTTCTAGTTACTTAATTGCCCCCTATCAAGCAGAAAAATGTAACACTGGTGTTGTTTTCAACCAGCAAAACGCACTGAAAATCTTCAGCTTGGGTTGATTCTGATTCATTAATGCCACAAAGGCTCGTTATATTCTTTCCACACCAAATTACATCCTAAATTTTCAGTGAAGTCAAACTAGTGTATTTTGGTGGCAGTTTGGTTTGCTTTTTTTCCTTAGGAGCAGGGATTTTCTGTGATCAAATAAACAATAATTTTGATATTAATTAACTAAACAATGAACATTGCCATAGTTCAAACCACCATTGCAAAACTTGACCAACCTAATAAGCAGAAGAAAAGGTTTTCTTCTCTATGTAATTATTTCCTTTTTAACTATCTACATGCTGTGCAAGGCCATTTTGGAAGTTTGTTCCAACATGCCAGTTTTCAAGTGGCAAACTTAGGTGTAATGGCAAGGTCAGGTGGAATTACTCAAGTCTCATCATGGCAGATTAAAATTTAGTTAAAAAGGTTTTCTCACCTAAAAACCATGTAAAGTAGATTTTAAAGGTGTGGTGAAACCTCTTCCCCAACCTACTTCATTTGAATGAAGGGGGCAAAAGCTCTACTAAAACAAGAAAAACACTAAAAACCTCCACCCAAGCACCAAAAACCCCAACACCGAAACCTCTCTGGAGTGAAGGACTGAAAAATGTTATTGCAAGCACAAGCCCAGGCTCTAAGGAAGTTAGAGGGGTAGTGGAGTAAAACATGAAGAGCAGTGTGAGCCCAGAACCCAGGGCTTTGTGCAAGGGGACAGCACCAGGGAGGGGATAATTGCAGGGGGATAAGTGAGCTTTGGGCAGGCAGCAGCCTCCAGCTGAGCAGCAGCAATCCTGCTTCACACATACCTGCTGCCTTCTCTTCTCCTGTGAGACTGTCATCTTCTCAGCTTTCTCAGCAGATATCCTGCCACTTGGCTTTTTGCCTCCTTTCTGCAGGAAAAAAAAAAAAGAAAAGAGAATTTCTGTAGTGCTTCGGGGAAGTGCCAAAAATGGTGTAATTTATGATGTGCTAGTGTTTTCCTTTGCATTCTTAAGTTAAGAACAAATGCAAAATCATCAGTACTTGACTATGGTGGATTTTGATTTACATACATTAAGATTCTCTTGTGATTTCCTATTATTTATTTCTGTAAACAAAATTGGATCCTGGTCACTAAACTATCAGCATCCCCTGCAGTGTGGAGACAAAAGCCAGAATGTACAACTCAACAATCAAAATAATCTGAAGCCAGAAGTTGGAGCACATTATCTGATCTGAGATTTTCATCTGCTCTTCCTTTTTGGAACATTCTTACTGGGAGTGAAGTAAATAGTTCTCTATAAATAGTAAATAGTTATCTATACCTGAACTTTGGGAATTGGCAAGTCTTACTTTTTCAGTTTGAATAATAGGATCTAGGCTTTTCCTTAGAATTTTCCCAATACAGCTTCAATTATTTTTTGAACAAGTTATTTTCTGGACTATTTCCTGGAACTAAATGCATGCACCACTGCTTTGCTCATTTTAGTGTGTTGTATCCATGCAAACACTGTATTTTGCACTAAGGTTGGCACAGACAGGAGTTTAACAGCTTTTACTTTTCTTCCTTTCCTGAAATCTCTTCAGGATCTCACTGTAAGAATTACTGCAAAGCCTGAGGAATTCTGTTGACAGAATTACACAAAATTGGGTTTTTTTTTTTCACCTTTACACCCACGTGTAACAGAACTGATTCCACCTTGCATGGTTTTTGCCACAACCAACACAGTGAACAATTATGGAACACTGTGACCCCTCATGATAATTTTACACCAACACACCCTGCAGGAGCCCAAATTTCCCTATTAATTAACTTCTATTCCCTGTGAGACCTGCAGAGAGGCTGCTTTGGTCACATCCTTAATGGGTGGAAACTTGCAGAAGCATTTCACAACACAAACCAAGAGCCAGGAGAAGGCTTGATGGGTCATCTTCCATTCTGGCAGGAATGTTTGGTGTTGGAAAGCTGGTGTTTAATGTGGATCATTAATAGCACTGCTTGCCTCAAATTTTGTGGGATGAAGTGGAAAGGAAGATCATGTTCTACTGCAATGCTTTATCTGTGCTAGAAGGCCTTAAATAAGAACTTTGCAGTTGGCAGTGCTGCAGTTCCCTCCACAGCACCATAACTTTATCATTATATGGTGTGATAAAAGTTAAGCCTTTGCCTGTGCAAGGACATTAAATAACATCTTTCTCCCCATTAGGTTTTGCTGTAGTAGCAGTATTTATTCTCTGGGCAATGAGTGAGAACCACACTCCTTACAGAATAACTCCAGGTTCTTAATGCACTAACAGTTTCAAAAAGGTTCCTGTGTCACTAAATTTAATGTGTTTTTAATGTTATTATATTATTAATTGATAGCTCTTGTGCCACACTGTTTTAAAGGAAATGTTTAAGAGCCTTTTTAACATCAGTGAAGTCCTACATGTGGATAACCCATTTATTTAAAAAAAAATTCTTCATGGCACTCTTTAGCAGAAATAATCTCAAAATAAGCAGCTGTTCAGAGGAAGGTGTTCAAGATCAGTGGTTTTGAGGTCCTGACAGGATTTCACATCAGTCCTCTCCACCTTACTCACCTCTAGTGAGAGCTCAGTGGTCCCACTTTACACAGCACAGGAGCTTCAGACAGCAAATGAAACTCTTATGCTGAGCATTAAAATAAATTCCAGTTTCACATGCTTTCAAGTGAAGCTAAAGTATCCAAGTCAGAGAATCATTCCTCAGATACCCCCTTCATGTTAATTTTAATTACAATTATTACTACCAGCAAGACAAGGCTCATGTGCCACCTCTGAGGGCTAAGTGCCAGCAGAATGACTCCTTCCATAACAACCCTTCAAGATAGGGCAGCCTGACCTCTCTGGGAGTGAAATATCAATTAATTATCTTTTTACAGTCACTTCAATTACAGCACACTAATCACTTGTGTAGGACATCAAGCCAGAAGTTGAGGGAGGGTGGGTGGTTGGGGAGAGGAAGGAAAAATAACATTGCCAGGGAAGGACCCTCAGTGAGGCTGAGGGGCAGCAACCCCACAGATGCAGCTGAAATGTTTGTTAACATCCCACAAAGAGTTATTATCTGTTTGTAGCAGAATGAATGCTGCAAAATCATCCTCATTTAACTGAAGGTTTTTAAAAAAAAAGAGTTATTGGTCCTATGGGTAATAGACATTTCATTTAAAGGTGACCAGACACACTGCATTAGTCTTTAATGCTGGAGTCAATTCACCAAAGAGCTTTGTTCATTCAGGGAAAAAATAAAAAGATAAGAGATGATCTATTCAGCAGAAAGCAAAATATCTTTAATTTTTGTTAAATGAACTAGTATTAACTCAAGTTACTGAGGTCTATTTCACTACTGTACTGATGCCAAAGAAAATTATCAAGTGTGATGGATCTACAGAAATGCACTCAGCAGAAGAGCAGTATAGAAGCAAACATGTTTTAATTTATGACTCCATTAGCATTGCTACAGAGGCCCAACTTCTGAGAACATGAATAAACATGCTGGTGTGTGCAAACAACCCCCAGACTCAACTCTATTTCATTGATGGCACTGGCAAAATAAAATGGGGAGGTGGGTGTCCATCCCTTCTCCCTAATAACAAGGGACAGGAGGAGAGGAAATGGCCTCAAGTTGCACCAGGGGAGGTTTAGAAAAGTTGGGAAAAGGTTTCTGGGGCTGACCTGGCAGCTGGATGGAGTTCCCATCCCTCAGAGTGTTCAAAACCCTGTGGCAGGTGTGGCTGTGTTTGTGGTGAACACAGTGGTGGTGCTGGGTTCACAGCTGGTCTTGGTCTTTCCCAACCTCAACAATTCTATGATTCTGTGACTTCATCACAATTGTTCACTTTCAGCAACTTTTAAACACCATCCTTAGGAACTAAAATTGAATTTGAGTGGTTTTAATTGAAAAAAATATTATCTTACAGTGAAAAATATGAGACTCTTCTATTTTTGACCCAAATTTTCCTCTTTTTTCTCTGTATAGTAACTTCAGCTCACTAAAGATATTTTTTGAGAGAATGACTCTCATCCATATTAAAGCATTCTGTGGAAACAAAGACTTCGCTCAGGGGGAGGGCTCATCAAACCCACTAAAATTATAATCATTTAATAAAAGTAATGACTAGTCTGTATTTAAAATATTTTCCCAGGCAGCACTTTTGCATATTGTGTATTCCAAACAAAGTGCTGTTGCATAATCATTAACTCTGCAACATGGAGATCTTACGGAGAAAATAATGAAGATTTTAGTAAAGTAAAGAATATTAAGTTTTCTGATGGATAGAAAACACACCCAAGTGCCCACAAAGATAATAGGAGAGAGTTTTGCTGGAGTTCAGAGTAGCCACAAGGCTCTGAGATGCTTAAGGAAAAGCAATCTGTTATTTTACCCTGAGAAAAGCAGAGCTAGAAGGAAGCAATATGTCCAGCATCACTCAGAGGATCTGGGCTTGGAGCACAAAGCCTCTCTTTGCCTGCCATTCCCATGTCACATCCACTGCATTATGATGTTCCACCCAGCAGCCTTCAGGAACTACCCCAGAAAAATTCCTGCCAGCATCCAAACCCCCAGGGAAATGTTAAACACGACACAATGGCTGTTGAACCTGAGTCTGCCCTGTGGAGAGAGGTTTCAAACTGCAAGGATGGAAAACTGTCTTAGCAATTAGAGGAAAAATGTCTCCAGCTCCTTTCTTTATGGTCAATATAACGTCAGGCTATCTTCAAATGCCGGATTTATTTTTTTTTAAAGTGTTCTCAAATCCAATTTGAAAAGAATTGTTTGAGACATCCACGCTGCAGCCAGCAGACAATCACAGTCCTGCAATTACCAGCACCTGCATTCCAATTCAGTGGATTGACATTCCCGAGGGGCCGTGGCAGATTCCCTACTGACAACAATTAGCATCAAAATGTTCCCCAGTGTAAAGCTGTGGGTGGGAATTACAAAAGGTTAACAGACTAAATATAAAAATCTTTTTGAATATAAAATCAATGCGCTTTGTTACCGAAATCTGGGTACTGTAATTTAACCAAAATAGGGATTAGAGTCTCTGGCAATCTTCCATGTGTGTGAGCTTGGCTTTTCTTTAAGCAAAATGCTAAGCAGCCAATCTGAAAGTTTTAAACAAAACAAACCCAAGAGCCAAAGGAAAGCATTCTATAGTTTGGGTTTTTTCATTTTCCTTAGCACCAAAAGGAACACCACTCCTATCAAGGCTCACAATGATCCTGTTACATGGTCAGACTCAAAATCTCAGATTAATTTAGTGCATGATTTAGACAGGGAGATATGTCAAAAGTGATTAAAATAAAAGTGCTCAAAATCAGCCAGAAGTTTCTTTACTCAAATGAGTTCTAATAACACAGAGTTTCCTCCAAAGGTCATCACTACATCACCATATCCATATTTTCAGAAATGGCTTCTAATTCTGTGTAGCCACCAGGGTAATGAAAAGAATTATGTGTTTTTATAATGCTTGGAACCACAGCTTTGCTTTATTTAGACTGAAGTTACAAGCAGAACAGATGAAAAAAAAAAAGACCATTAAAGGTACAACATCAAAACACTGAATTTGATGAGAAGATGGAATTGTAACAGACATCAACAAGAAGGATATTCAGTAAAAATACAGAGTGGATAAGTTTATCTAGCTTGTCCTTTGTGTTTTTGATTGAGAGGATAAGTGGCCATGCAGGAACTTTGGATCTAGATAAATTCAAAGTAAGAGCTTTGACTTGAAAGCTTAATTCCTGTTGCCAACCAACAAATAACCTTTTTTTAAAAAAAGAAAAGTTAACAAGTCTCAGAATAACAATGTGGGAGATTTCTCCTGGGCTGTGGAGGCTGCAGTAAAGCTGAGCAAGTACAAGATTTGTACAGTGAGAGTCTGACTCCAAATTGATGCCTCATTACACTGAGTTAACGTGGATGTGCTTGGCACATGCTGGGACCCCTCTTATCCCAATCAGTGCAGCAGCTCCTGCTCTCCTCACACCTCTGAGAGAATCAGCATGTTCAGGACCAGCCCAAGGATTCTAATTGCTAAATCAGCAAACATGTTAATCATCACTTTGTTGTGAAATGAGATTACAGATGTGTACGAGAGATTATAGAGGGGAATCTGACAAATTGATTTAGTTGCTATTTCAACACAGGGCTGCAAGGTGCTTCTCATAATTATATCTTTGTAGCTATGGTTCTGCAGGGTTCCCAGTGTGCAAACAGGTGTCTGAAAGGTAAAATACCATGGGAGGTAACCCCGATGTTTTACAGGAAACTAAACAAGCACAGCACACACACCCCACACATGTCTGTATGTACATGTTCATACAATGTGTGGTTCATTGACCTGTCATGACAGGATTATTATTATTAATTATTTCAGACTTTGAGTAGAGAATAAATTATCTGCACAGAGGGTGTGCATTACTCCACACATAAGCTTTAGTTCTACATTGCCAAAGCCTCGAAGCATTTGCAATGAAGCAGAGGAAGATGCAAGCAGGAAGGGACTGAAAGGGACACATTTAAATCCAACAGCAGAAAGACAATAATGGTTTGTGGTTTGGTTCTGCCAAAATACAATTTCTGGTGTCATTATGGATGGAAGTAATTAAGGATAGGGGTGGCAGGTTTTATTTTACACCTGCTACAGACAAATCTGAGCTGCTACAGAGAAGCAAAGTCATTGTGACCTGGCTGTGTGATTGTATGGGATCTCTGGTCCTGACACGTCTCCAGGGAGGTGAACGTGTACATTTACATTCACACAATTTATGTACACTAATTTGTTCTTTCAAGCAGCCACCGTGTGGTGCTGAGAAATCCGTGGGAAGCAGTGCCTGGGGGAGGGCTGCATGCACAGCCATGAAATGCCTGGCCCTGGGCTCCAGCAGGGTCTCATTATACCCAAAGAAATGTCTTTCAGACCCTTAAGAGAACTCAAACTATGAAGAAAGTAAAGTTATTGTAGACACTTTATATACCAAATTTACATATTGTTGCTAATGGAAAATTATTTCTTCTTAGAGCACATTAATTTACATGAGTGCAAAATTTAGTATTTCTTTTTCCATGTCACATGTGGAGAAGTCTTTCTTTACTTTGGAAATAAGGTAATTGCTACAGTGATGGCTTCATGCAAAAATCCAGACAAAATGATCAAAATTACAACAAATATCTATCAGCTAAAAGAAGCAGAACTATTTGCTGAAGTGCAGGTCAGATAAGAACAAAACTGAATAATAAAATAGAGGGAAGACCTCATAACAGCTGCAGTTATTATATATATAATGACTGGATGTGGCTCCCAGTGCTGGGTGACAAGGTGGGGACTGGTCACAGGTTGGACTCGATGTTATTGGAGGTCTTTTCCAACCTAAATGATTCTGTGAGTCCCTTTGTCCTTACCCAAGAAAACGTATGAAATGTCAGATTAAAAATAATCTGATCACTGCCCACAGGAAAGAGGGGGCAGAGTCAAAACCTTTTATTTTCAGCTCCAGAAGTATTTGTCTGGAGTGGAAATTACTACCAAGTGTTCAAAGTCTCTGATGATCCTCAGGCTACCCTGAGTGATGATGTCAAATTTTGGCACTGAGGGCTTCAGAGGAGACACAGAAAACACGTCTGGGGAAGGGACTTTGAAGCAGGCTCAGAGGGGCTGACACAAAATAGAAAATAAATCATGTCAAGGCTTGATCACACAAACTCTGACATCAACAGTAAAATTCCTGTTGACTTCAGACATGAGCAGGATCAGTTCCTCAACAATGAACCCCCAAAAAGAAAAATTCAGTAATTCTAAAAGAAAAAAGAATGCTCCCTAATATGTTTAGAAATCCAGTGATCAGGGTTGGGAGTTTTGGTTTTGTTTTTAAACGTAATTTCTTGCATTGCTGTTTCAATGGAAAGGATCCTCTTAGGAGCACAATCTTATTTCTGAGATCAAATCTTTATTTGAATAAGAAAAAATAGAATCATTCTTGCCACCCATGAGAAGTGTTCCTGCTTGTTCCCTGACAGCACCAACACACATGGACTGACCCATCACATTTTCTTTTAAGATATTCTCTCTCTTAGAAATACAAGTGGTGAGTCAGTTGTTATGGTAACTATTTTTCTTTTTATTTTTTTAACTAACATATGACAGCCTGTGTGTCATCTGATGCTGTTCCTGAATTCAGTTACACACTCACTTTTGTCAAATAGTCTAAAAAAGGGCCTCTTGGATGAAGAAATAGTAGGGAGAAAACAGGATATTTTTTCCCCATGCACATGGTTTCAATCCATGAAACCACTGATTACGTGATTAAATTTATGCACCCAGTCAACTTTTCCTAGTTCAGAGCTATGACATGATGATGTAAAGAGCAGCTCTCATTTGACACCTTTTTGGTTAAATAAGCTGCTGACGATTCCATGAGCTCCACTTTGCAAATCCAGTCTTGTTTGCCCTGTCTCCTGATTAGCCAAGTCATTTGAACTTGGGCCTATCTGAGTGAGGATCTGCTTCATTGACCAACTGAAATGATCAGTGATTACATCACTTGAGTGGGTTTGGTTTCCCACTGGTGTTACCAGTTATATACACTGATATTGCAAAATGAAATTGGTACTGGAATACTCACAAAAGAAAGGAGGGATCTGCACAGTCCTAATGAACCTCCAGAGAAGGATCTCAATTAGATACACCTGTAGTGGAACTCAGTGGAAGATAGTGGGTGAAGGATGAAAAAACATCCAATGCTGATAAGTTTGGAATAGATGGCAGAACACCTCAGGACAATACTTGGACCTAAAAACAGTAGGAGCCAAAACTTGAACATTTTACAGCTCCAACCTCCTGAACAATGACCCAGTGATGTGTTTGAGTTGGCTGCACACCCAGCTCCGTGCATTCCCAGCCCTGGTTTCAATTGAAAGCTTGTTACTGGCTCTTGTAAATTCCTGTCAATTTAAGACACATCGCACCAGAACATTCTTCAGTCCAGAAAAATGAGAAATATTCTCGCTGATGCAGCAGAAATGTGATGATATGGAGCAAATGCAAACCAGAGGGATTACAGTGATCTGGACAAGCAGCAATGTTATGTCACTGCTATCAGTGCCTAGAAATTGTTTTCTTTATTACACTGTGATATCTTGTAATAACATCAAGAATCTGGGGGAGAACATTCCTTACCATGCACGCATTGCTTCCATCAGTGTGGCAAATTGAAATAACCAAGGGAAAATTGCTGCTCCGAGTCCATTTAGCAATGAATCTCATCCTGCTTCAAGCAGCCTTGGAAAATAATCAATATCTTAACAAAAAATGCAAAAATACATCAAGTATGGTAAGAAAAAGAGGAAAAAAAAAGAAAAGAAAAAACCTTAAGAGCTGCAAGTGGAGGTCACTTGCTTGGCCAACACCATGAAACTACCAAAAATTAATTTGCAAGCATTAAGACACGTTACAAAGTAGTGATAAAGGAGGTTTTCCCATCAAATACCATCAAAAACATCTTCCATGGGCTTGGATCTCATTACCTATTTGAAATATGAAAATCATCCATATTTAAACTACAGCTACACAGATATTATTACTAAACAGCAAAGCCTCTTGGAACCCTTTCACTGACAGTTCATCAATACTGGATGAAGCTGGATGATTCTCCATCACTGAATGATTATATCCATACCACGGGCAGTGGTGTGTGAATGCCTCCAGGCTCTCATCATTTACCTGTTGGCACAGATTTATTCCCAAGGGATTTTGAGAGTTAGCCAACATTTCTCTCCAAAAGCAGAGATGAGAAGAATCAGAAGGAAAATCAGTAGAGCAATGCCCAGAGGAAAGATCTTTGAATAGATTTGAATAGAACTTTGTGTTCATTCTTCTTTTTCCTTTTTCCTTCCCTCCTTTTCTTCAAATCCCCCAGGTGTGTTCCCCACTCCTTCTGTCCCCTCTGCCTCACTCACCTTCCAATGCCAATTATCCCAATATCCCTGGCCAAACTGAAATCAATGATTAGTGAGCTCTGAAAAGCCCCAAAGTTTGCCTGCCATGAGCACTCAGACAGGACCAAAGACAATCACATGCACAGTAACACACCCCCAAGCAGTGACACCAACACCAGAAATAGTTGAGTGCCCATAACAACAGGATGACTACAATCCCCCAAACGATCTTTAGCTCAGGGAACTATGCAAAACAACGACTGGGTTTTGTTTTGAAGTCCTAATATTTAAAGCCAAACACATTTTCTACATTTTCTCTCCAATGTCATCTTTCCAAAAACACCAAACTGCCTCCTCCTGAAGTGCTCTTTTTCTGTTGCACCATATGGTGCCCCATCCAGAGAGTCACAAGATATTTTGTTTCTAATTGATTAAATTCATGAGTCACACACAGGATTTGCACTGAGGTTGCAAATCAACTGGTTGTTTTTCAGGGCTTCCACACAGTAACTCAGGTGGGACAGTCACCTCTGCAGCCACAGCTACCAAAAACCTCCTCAGCAGCATAACATTTGAAACTTAAAGTTAGCAAGTCTTCTGATTTTATTTCATAGCCAGGAGGATTTTGTGGGGGGTTTTTGTTGGTTTTCCCCCCTGCCCCTAAACTTTCTGTTGCAATTAGGGCATCAAGTGAAAGTGTAATGTATCCATTGTTGTGGTTTAGGAATTCCACTGTTGCAAATCTCACTATATAAATAAACAGAATCCAAATCCACCACTTTTAGAATCTTAATAGAATTAGCCAAATCAGCTGTTTCTGAAGGGAAAGGGATTTTTTAACACTCAACTTCTCACTGCTTGGAGTGGCAGTGCTAGAACTTGTTACTCCAGCACCAAAGTAATTCCCAGGTTAAAATGGCTGTTCAATCTCCATGAATTACAGATCAGACAGAACATTAAATCAGGAAAAAAACTGAAACATTTCTGCCTCTGCCATCTGCTTGAATACTTTGTAAATGTGCAAATGGCTTTGCGTGGACATAAAAGCCTACATGCCTGAATATTCCTGATTTTCCCTGAAAGTAGAACTCCCACAGTTTAAGATCCTGTATTTATGGGGCCATTTCAAATGCCAAAGTTGTTACTGAAAGTATGTGAAGTGCCAGCAGTGTTTCTGAACATCAGTGAAGGGTATAAAGTCTGGGGTCCAGATTTAAGTATTAGGCCCTATTTCATTCCTGGTAAATGAATTAGGACTGCAGAAATTATTAACTTGAAACACTTTTGATCTCATTGCACACCACTGTGTTTTGCCTGAATAAAATAACTGAGCAGAAGCCCCAGGAGGGAAAGATTTCTCTTACAGAATGGAATAAATGTCAAAAAATTACTTTGTTTGTATTTATTATGAGGAATTCAGCACTCTGCTAAAAAAAATCCCTGCCTGTTTGTATTACAAAGGTTGTTTCTTATACTCTTAAGTTATTTTACTGCAATGCAAAGATACTTTTTTATTTTGCAGTTAACTAGAAAGCTGAGCAGTTGACTAATCCATTATCTTTACTCACCATGCTGGCTGCTCGAAGCATCTCCTGCTCTATATTGGGTGTCAGCCCCAGATTCTGGCTCTGTCTCCCTTAGGGAATGGCAAATCAGCCAGTGCAAATCCAGAATTGCTAATGACAGGAACAGGAGATTTCAGTTCCCAGCTTCCAGATGCAACATGTCAAAAGATAGCTTATACACTCAGAGCCAGGGAGAGAAAAGAGTTTTGGCATTTTTGTTTGTTTGTGCTGATGGGTTTTAAATCTTAATTAAGTCCAAATATAAGGAAAAAATTCACCATGACATCCATTAGGTGCTCAGTATAATGAATTTACAGCTGGGAATCCTGCAGAAAACGTACATCAAACATCATATTGAGAACTACCCCTCCAACAACTGAGGTCTATTAGGTTGTGTCAGACTGGAGATGGAGCTGACAAATGGGAATTTGGAATTCATTTAGATGACTTCTTGTGTTTTCCGAGTCTTTTGAAATGCTGCACAAACTTAAAGCAGTGACTTTCCTAATAAACAAAGAATCAAGTTTCACAGCTTCAAAGAAATATTTCACTGTAGGGTCTATTTAATCTGGTTCTGTACTTCAAATAATTATTGTAGAGTATTTACAATTCTGACATCAGCTATTATCCTTGACAAGGAGAAAAAGAACAATGTTGCTATAAAATATGGAGAGAAACCTAATGCTGGGTGAGATTTTTGAAACGAGTTATATCCTTCATGGCCTTTGTGGTGGTTGCCCAAGGCTGGCTGCCAGGTGCCCACCCAGCTGTGCTCCCATTCCCTCTTCTCAACAGCAGGGAGGAAAATAAGATGGAAAGGCTCATGGTCAAGATAAAGACATGGAGAACGTTTACTAATTGCCACCGTGGGCAAAACAGGCTCAGGGAAATAATTAATTCCAAAGTAAATTATGCTTGGACAGTCCTCCTGCCCAACTCAGGCCCTTTCTTCCCAGCCTCAACCTCATTCCTTCATCCCCTCCCCACAGAGTGGTGCAGGGGATGAGGAGTGGGGGGTTGTGGCTGGGAAAATGAGATTCCCTCTCTGGAGCTCCTCCACAAACCACAGTTCCCATCAGGAGAAGCTGTGTGGGCTTTCCCTGGGGCTGCATTTCCTTCAGGACACCTCCCTGCTCTGGTGTGGGGTGTGAATCTGCTCTGCTCTGGTCTCTCTTCATGGGCAGCACACAAACACCTGCTCCACCATGGCTCCTTCCACACCACAGGAGCAAGATCTGCTTTGACACCTGCTGAACCTCCTTCCCCTCACCTCAGTCTCCACAGGGTTGTTTCTTGCTCCTTTTTTCCCCCCCAGATCCTCCCTGCTGTGCAGTGGTAAAGCAAACCTGTCTTCCCAGAGGGATGGAAAGAAGACATTCATTCCCTCAAAGGCAGTTTCTTCACAAAAGCCAAGCTATCTCTCTGCCTGAAATAATTACCTAGATGTTTAAACTGAAGTCCTGTGAATAACCTCAACTTCCACAAAAATGCATTTTAAAAAGATTAAAAAAAAACACAATTAAGTTTTTGCAATAAACAGGAATATCATGCTTTCTTAATGCAGAATGTAAATGATTGCACTGCTGAGAAAAGGGAAAATTAAGTCTTCTAAGTACCCAATGAACAGGAGTGGAACAAATTTTCTCTCTTCAAATATATCCTTATAGTAATCTGAAGAGAATACTCCCATGATTGTGTAGCGATTTCTTCAAGACCTATTCAATTCCTTATTGTTCAGCTTACAGTGCCAGAAAAAAGGGCCTGTTAAAGTTAACATCTGCTAACTAATCATGGAACAGACCATCCCAACATTCCACAGCATTTGAACATTGCTATGAATTTTGATTACTATCAACTTTGGCTGGATTAAAGAAGCACTTTACTGTGAGACTTTTGAAACCTACAAAAACTTATTCCTTTAGAGGAAATGCTTCTAAAAAGAAACATTTTCATTCAGTTCAGAACATATGACCTAGCACTGCAAGCATGTCTAGTATTAAAGGTAGAAACAAATCAATCTGGTGAACTATATTCCTCTGATTTTTTAATTAAATATTTCATTTTGAGAGTGTGAACATCCCACAGTAGATTCTGACATGCAAATATTGTTTGGATGGGCTGGAGATTGGTTCTTCTGAGTTCCATTTCATGTGTTTTGCTTGCCTGAACACTGAGAGTACATCCCTATTTGCTGGATTCCCAGGTTTTGGGATCATTTTCTTTGAGGTGATACATTCATATCTGAGAGGGGCAATCCAAGATGTACTTCTGAGCTGTGCTCTGGTTGGAGCTGTGTGTGCTGTGCAAACACAACCCCCCCCCCAGAAGTCAATTGGATTAAATGAGCTTTCTATGAAACCATGGATTCCATATCTCTGCATTAGGATGGGATTCATTTGTGCTCTGTGCTTGACAAATTACATCCTGCTGAGCAATTCTTTACTGTTTCCAGTGGATAATGTGCAATTTACACTAACTGGGATTATTCTCTGACAAACACACAAACCATGCATGCACACTCAGAGCTGTTTTTTTCCTATTTTCCCAACTATTTATTCCAAAATACTTTCCTTTAAAAATTAAAAAAAAAAAAAATCCACAGTATTAAACACAAAAACCACTCCCTCATTGCAAGAATAAAAATTCATTAGAAGAACATTGGAGACCTCACTGTACTTCTGCATTTAACCAGAATGAAGCTGTCTCCCCTCAGGAAAGGTCTCTGTCCCTCTTGCTCCAGAGAACTTTGTGTTCTGGGGGAGCTGAGCCCTCAGAGGGTGCCAAACCCTCCAGTCAGATCATATCCATCAGAAGAGAGGCAGCCCAAGCATTATGTCAGAGCCCTGTCAGCAGCTGGGGAGCACAATGACGGGACGTCCCAGGCACTGAGCCTGTCACAGGTGTCACCACCACAATCATCCTGTCCATCCAACACGTCACTTCTCCCCTGCCCCTTGAACAGAAATACACATGGAACTTCAATTTCCACAACACCACAGCGAAATTATAAAGAAGGGATTATTTCAGCCAATTTTCAATAGCAAAGTGGGTGGTCCTCAAGACTTTTTATAAATACCCTTCCAACATTTGTGTGAAAAGTTGAATAGGAGACCACACAACAACCCAGGATTATGTGGCACTGCTCTAAAGGGGAAAGGGAGGAGAATCAAACATTTCTTGCCCAAGGTTTGTTACTGTGGGATACTATTATGTGAAGCCCTTCAGTTCATATAGAACATCGCATTAAATTACATGGCAAGAATGAATAACTGCTTTGTCACATACAGAATCACACATTATTTTGCTTTTTAAAGATTGTGAAAAGTGAAATAGTGTACCAAACTCCATTCCAAAAAGCTTTGGTTATTTAAATCCAGCCTGCATTTTACCCAAGGTATTCCCTTTGCATAAAAGTTTAAAGGTTCCTAAGGCTGCAAAGCCAAATACCACAGAAGTTTAGGTATGAGCCAATTAAGTTTCCAGCAGTGTTAAAACTGGACACGTAACTGTGCAGCTCAGTCTGATGTCATAATGAACATGCAGTTTACAGCCACCATTTTAATGACATTAACTGACAGCAGAGCCAACCAGGACAGGAGAGGTCACAGTCAGGAATACTGGTTTCAGTTCCTGCTGGGAGAAGAAAGGATAGGATTGTATATTGTGGGACAGTTCTGTTCCAAGATACATGTAAAAATCATCTTGAAGCCCAGAGCTGGCACTGACATTTAGTGTGAATTCTTCCATTTTATTGGAAGACTTTAGAGTCACAACTGAGATGGAAATCATCAGACAATGGTCAAAGTGCAGGCTAAAGTCCAGGTATGGGAAATAAAACAGCTCAGTAAGAAACCTCACTGGTTTTATGTGGTATTAAACTGTTTAGCCATCAGGCAACATTCTTCCAATGACAGAGTGCATAAAGAACTAAAGAATAAGAATATTTAAAACCTAAAATGATCATTCTTCTATTAAGTTGGATATCGGGATTTTTATGTGATAACAACAGAGGTACCAATAAAAGGGCTCCTACAATTCTCAAACGTGTGTGAACCCAGCTGAAACTCCAGACAGAGACAAAGGTGTAGCTTGGTTTACACCTTTAGCAGTTACAGGTGTGCTGAGGATGACAACAAAGGCAAGGCACCTCTTTAGAAACACTCCTGACACCATGAGCTCTGCTCCCCCAAAGCACAGGATGTTCTCATCAGCAGTTATCCCAGGATAGCTGCACTGATGGTAACTCATGTACAAAATCATGTGTAACTCAGGTGTACAAAACCTCTACAAGCAACGAGCCAAATTCCAGGCTCCCCTGCAATAGGGGAAGGACCTCTAAACAGCAGCCAGCCAGTCACACTCCTGGATGGACAGAACAACTGGAAGATGTAGAAAAGCCTCATTGTCACTGGAGCTGTATCTAATTTATAAACTGAAATCCCAGGGGCCTTCATCTTGCATCATGCAATGGGATGCAGCCAAGTTCTGCTTCCTGCAGGGAGGGAAGAGGCCAGGGGGTATAAAATATGCCACCTTTCCCAGAGCTTCCTTATCACTACCTGTGAAGCATTGTGCCTGCTTTCAATCACTTCTGCTGATTGCCTACTATTAATGTCACTCATTCTCTTAAGCAATTAAGCCACCTCTTTCTTAGATGTGCCTTTGTCTCTCCCTGGCACGTTTCCTTGTCTAATCCTCTTTTCCAGATGGCATAAGGACGCGAGATAAGTGTTGCTAAAAGTTGCTTAGCAATGCAACACATGCAAGGTTTGGAAATGCTGACGTCCACATAAGCACTATCTCTACATCACACATTTCTGCAGAGAAACAAAGGCGTGAACACCCGCAGGGACACGGGGGCCTCCAGAAAAAGAGCCACCAAAGGGAGCAGGGAGGGGAAAAAGGGAAAGCTCCGAGCTCCCAGTGATGGGATGAGTTCTACTGCAGGGGGTTTGTTTGTGTTTGGCTTGGATTTTACACCAGAGCTGGAAATTTTGCTTTAAACACGTACAACCCCTCGTGTTTTAGCAAGGCCCTGTGTTTTCTGTGATTCAGAGACACAGGATGCCACAGACACACTGCAAACCAGAAATGGATGCCCCATCCCTGGAAGTGTCCAAGGCCAGGTTGACCAGGCCTTGGAGCAAGCTGGGACAGTGGAAGGTGTCCCTGCCCCTGGAAGGTGGCAGGGATGGAACTGGATGGGCTTTAAGGTCCCTCCCAACCCAAACCAGTCTGGGATTCTGTGTAGAGTTCATCACAAACAGGAACTGATAAAGGCAAAGCTGTTTATCATCAACTCGATATCAACCCTACAAATCCTCCCCTCTTAAGAATCACTGATAGGGAATTTATTCCTGCAACTGCACCATGTAATTGTGGATTGTTTCTAAACTCTGCAGTGAATGTGTTTATATGGAATTTATTTAAACTACAATTAAATGTTACGGGTAATAAATAAGAACATTTAGTACATGAACAGTAGTAATTTCACAGGGTCATATTATCATATTAATTCATTTCTGCAGCAGCCTACGAAAACAGGTTGGCATGACTCATTTTGTGTTTGAAAAACCTGAGATGTTACGAATTTATTCATCATGGGGAACAACTTTGAAACAGCTAGATCTGAGAAAACAACTCAACAGTAGTAAATTAACTACAGAAATCCACACGTAGCTTTACTCAGGGTAGTCTCTTACTAACCAGAATTTAGTGGTCCCCTCCAAAAGCCATTAAAATAGAGCTCAGCACTTGCTGGTGGGGAGATTCATTCCTGGTCTTTAAATCAGAAATAGTTTTATTTATATTTTTGCATCATATATCCTTATGTTGTAATAATAACCATAATGATGTCATAGTCAAAATCAAGATTTGTGAGGATTTATCGTATCTGCATATGTCCTATTGCCCACTCACACGCAGCCTCATACTAAATAACCAAAATTGCAGAAATTTAAACAATTTGCACTGAACTGAAGCCGCAATGAGTGTTCTGAGCAGGCACCTGAGATTGATTCCTGCAGGTGAGGGAGCCCAGAAGGCTGGGCACCTGTTTGTGTGGCTAACAGGTGTGTCAGACAGCAGGGCTTCCTCAGGAACCAGGACAAAGCACACTCAGCCAAAGCACACAAGGAAGCAGCCACGGGGACAGAATGGAACGAGGCAGCAGCAGCCAGAGAGGAGGGATCACAGGGAGGAAACATTCTGATGGCAAAAAATGAGTGTTTTCCTTCATTAACCTCTGCAAACTTCATTCATGTGTCATTGTTTCCTTTCATTCTCATGCACATGAAAATGCATGAAAACCAGACAGGCCACCACAGGTCACTGGGGGCTTTATTTAATGATTTTTAAAACCAGCTTTCAGAGATGCTGCTCCATTTTCCCTATTACTCAGTTATAGTTTCTGTCTTTCACCCCTTTGCAACATTTTTACCGAATGCAAAACCAGTTTTTCTGTTAAAAAGGACATAAATCAGAGTTGTTTGCTATTATTGGTCTCCTCTGTTGATAGTTGTAATTATTGCTTGTTTACTGGACATTTCATCGACCTGAATCTCTGAAGATTCCCAGACTGCAGTGTGCTGTTAACTGACAGCATCCACTCACTAAAAAAATTATCACTTGCCAAAGATTGATCTAAAAATCTGGCCCTGATGCTGCTGCAGCTGAAAGCAAGGACAGATTAAACATTCATGCCACGATTCAATCCATTCTATACCACAGAAGAAATGTTGGGATACCCTGGAGATTGAAATATTTGCCCAAGTTTTCTTGCTCCAGCAGATTACTACAGGATGTCCACAGTACTATTTCAGGAGAAGGAAAAAAACCCCAGATTTTTTCAAACTCCCCACAGTTTGACACAGTTTTCAGGCACAGAACTACCTGTGAGATGTCTTGGTGCACTGATTGATGGGCAATAACCTTTGGTGCTCACTGAGATGATCTGACCAAGGAAAACAAACTTCAAAATCACGTGCAAAACCTGATGTGCACAAAGCAGACAGAATCCCCAGATCCTTAACCTAAAGATTTGCCCTTTTTTGGGCACTGAACCGAGTTTTGACATTTATGTTGTGACCAGGTTTGTGTCCCCTGGGCTGCCCAGGCCTAATTCCTCCACTGATGATCTTTAAGGTCCTTTCCAACCCGGATTGTTCCAGGTTTCTGATTATTTCCCATATTTCCTGTTTATTTTCCAGAAGGCTGGTTAGCTCTTCCATAAATCTATAATAATCTCTGCCAAATAAATAAATATGTCATTCTAAACAGCTTAAAAAACTCCAAAACTTTAACCTATTATTTTCCTTGAAAATAGAAGTACTTATGTTCTTATTGTTTCATGTTAACCTATATTATTTGAAGGCAGTATATGCTGAGGGATCACTTGTATTAAGGGTGTATCTTGAAATTATATTATAATATACAATTATAGATATGTATATTTATGTGTAAATATAAAAAGGTTATCTATTCTATAAATGTATATAAATAGGACATATTTATATAAAATTTATATAAATATACCAATATATTAAATTGTATAATTTGTATATTAATATATGTAACTGTAACCTATTCATTATATGTATGAAATAAGTATACTCATATACTTGCATACTACAGATACTAAATCAACAGATTTTCAGAAGTGTCAAGACTAATTTTTTTGGCATCTTGTCACTTTTAAGCACGTATGGAGTGTAAACTTTAATACTAAATGCTGCAGGCACGGAGGCTGAAGAATTTACGGATTCAGCCCCAAAAGAGATGCTGGAGAGACGCCCAGTGGTGCCCGAGGGCGGTACAGAAATGTTCGGAGCAGCCTCGTGGCAGCGAATCCAGGGAAAATCAATTTTGATCCCTGGCTTTAATTTCTCAATGTTTCTGTTCCACGGGAACAAACGCACCTCAGCACGTGCAGGGATGTTTGTGTCACCTCTTTTTCCAAGTAACGAGTACTTCTTGTCTTCTCCTACTGATTTGGAGTCCCAAACGTTCACGTGTTCATGAAATAAAACACACTGAACTCCTTAAAACTTTAAACCCTTCAACAGCTTTGGCCTCATTCTGTGAGGGGGCTCCGCTCGGCTCGGTTCGGGTCAATTCCGGATCGACTCGGCCCGTTTCGGTAGAGTTCGGCTCGGGCTCGGCTGAGTTCGGCAGGGCTCGGTCCGGCCACGCCCTCGGCCCCTCCTCCCGGCCCGTCCCCGGCCCGCCATTGGTCGCGCGTCCGGGCCCGCCCCAGCAGCCGCTCCCATTGGCTGAGCGAGCGCAGGGGGTGGGGCCTGGCGCCCCCCTAAGGGTGGCAGGGCGGGCCCGTTCAGCGGCGCGCGCCCCGTTCTGTCCTGCGCTCGGTCCGCACCGGAACCGCCCTATCCCGCCCCGCCTCACAGACCACATACACACACACCTCCCACCTCTCCGCCGGTACCGCCCCGCCGGCTCCCCGTTCCCCCTCACGGACCGCGCACGCCTCCCGCCGCCCCGCCCGGCGCCGCGGCCCCGCCCTCTCACACGAGGGCCAATAGGGGGGCAGCACCAGGGCTGTGCCCCGCCCCTGAACCCCGGAAGCGGAAGTGTGTCCCGGTGCTGCCGCCATATTGGTGTGTGGAGGGGCGGGAGCGGAAGGCAGGACCGGCCCGGTGGCCTGTGAGTACCGGGACCGACCGCGGCTGCAGCAGGGTGGGAACGGGGGTGGGCACTGCGCCTTCGGGCCGCCGGGTGCGGTGCTGACACCCGCGGGCGGGCGGGGGCCTGGAGCGAGCGGCCCCTCCGGGAGCGCGGGGGCTGCTGCGGGCTCGGCGCTCCGGCCGGGGCCTCCCGGAGCTCGTGTCTCCTCTCTGCCGGCCCCACTCCGCTCCGTGCCGAGGCAGTGAAGCCTCCCCCGTTCACTGTACCGAGTGTCCCGCCGCGCCGGGGCTGAGCAGAGCCCGGGCAAGGGGAA
>VWYE01004777.1:41861-52570 GCA_013398995.1 Alaudala cheleensis
AAATCATTCTATGGTTCCATGATTATGAAAGAGAAATTGCAGCTGTCTAGGTTTAATCATTCCCTTAAACCAACACAGCCCAGTGTTCTTAAACTGTAAACTGCCCCCAGAGCAGTGCCAAGGGCTCCTGCTCGTGATAATTGTTCATTACAGGTGTTCCTCCAGCAAAGTTTTAATGTGATAAGAAATATTACCTTAAATTCTGGTCTGTGTCTTGTGATTAAACCGAGCCCCAGAGAGGTTTCTCCTCAGTGGAACTGTTGTATTTCTTGCTCTGCTTTGGAAGAACGGTGTGCATAATAAAAAAATCATACCTAATCACATATAATGTAATATTTTACACCAAGCAAGGTCTCTGCTCCAGCATAAAGCCTTCAGTAACTTCACACACCTGATTTAGCCCTTGCTCTGCACAGGGTAACATTTATAACATTGTCATGTAAGGTCTGCTTGTAGCCCATTATTGCTGTGAATGTATCTATAGAATTAATGTTGAGACTATGAGAATTTTCATTGGTCTCTGATAAGTTATTGTGTGATTCTAATTAGTTGAATAACTTTTTGTTACAGCTTTATAGTTCAGGACTTTAAATAATACCCCAAAATAAAGCACCAAATGATACTCAGCTGAGAGTGCTGAACAGTTCCTGCAGAGTGTGGGGAGAATAATAATTACTTACTTTTGCCTGTGATGGAAAAATGTGTGTATTGAATGACTTTCTGCTCGGTTCTTTTCCTTTAGCTATACCTTCAATCAAAGTGGACTCAGCTCTTGAAGCCTCCTAATGAGTCCCCTTAGCTTTTGAAGTGTAACAGGGCTCCTTTTTTTCTACTTTCTAATTATTCCAGAGGATGCAGTTTTCAGATGTTACAGAAAAAATACACAGCTTTAAGATTTTGTGGCTCCTCAGATTGTACTCAATCTTAAATTTTCTGCAGCAGTCACTGTATTGCAGCCTCTAAGACGATTGACTTTTTTTTTAATGTATGAATGTTTCAACCAGACCTGTTATCCTCTGAGGCTCCTGAGGAGGGCTGAATGTATTCCCAGTATCCCAGAGTGACAAAGTCCCACCCACAGATGAGGCTTCCAGGAAGTAATGCCAGGGGTTGCTCTTGGTGATGTGGCAAAATGTTTCTGCTTAGGATCCACTTTCTTTGGCTTCTATCTTGAAGTGAGCTGTAAAACTCACTGATAAGAAAAATATAGCTCTTCAATTGGTAGCAGAGGCATGGACTGAAAAATAATCCCCTTGGGTGATTTATTTATTTAAGTTCAGGCTCTTGGCCCTTTGACTGTTCAGATTTGCTGTTGTATAAAACTTTTCTGTCACTGCTCAGCCCTTGGTGTTCAAGAGACAGAGAAACTCATTGAATGGTTCCAGCGTGGGCAGCATTTTGGGTTTGGTGCTCTGGCAGAGTCTGAAACCTCTGGTGTGCAGAGTCCTGAATTTATTTCTTCACTGTGTAGTTACTCAGTATTGAAAATCTTAAGCAGCTTCTTAAAAAAAATGTACTTGCTCTGGTTTTGTTCTTTGCCTTTGGAGACTGAGGTGGCAGGAGGGAGGTGCTGCAGTTCCTGCCTCACTGCTTAGGGGCTGTACCTCAGCCTGTGCCTTAGCAAGGTGATAATGTCCTGCTGCATTTCCTTATGGACTTCTTTATTTCCTTCCCCAAAACACACTGAGTCCTGTCTTGCCTTTGTAAAACACCCTGTTCTTTGCTTTCTTGGACAAGGAAACTTCACTCATTTTGGCATCAATGTCATCTCTTTTAAGAATACTTCATTCAGAGTAATTTGTTTCAAACAGGACAAGCCAGAAGAAAATTGTGTGTAAATGCTGGTTCAGAGAATGTGCTGTAAGCCTCCCTGAGCTTAGATTTTTGGATTTCAATGTTCCCTTGTCCTGTGTTTTGTTTCCACAGCCACCATGTCAGAAGGGGACAGCATTGGGGAGTCTGTGCATGGAAAACCTTCTGTGGTCTATAGATTTTTCTCAAGACTTGGACAGGTTGGTTTTGTGAAGGATTTTTCTGACTCCTTTAGAAGCAGATCTCACTGCAGCTTCTGGAACTCACTGCTTGTTGGCTGGGTTGTTGAAATGCTACAATCTTTACAAAAGATTTCTTCTGAAGCCTTTTAAAATAGATAAATACCTATATATTATTATCTATGGAATATTTAATGGGTATATGTGGCACTGCTTAGTGAAAATATGTTGTTACTGTCAGAAATGAGGAGTGAGTTCAGATTTCATTTCAGATTCATCTTAAGGGAAGCAACTTGCATAAAATACAGAAAATATAAATTGCTTTACAATGCCCTATGCACTAGGGATTTTTTTTCTTTTGTAAAAATATAAAATCTTGTAAGGATAATTCTGTATAATTTATTTATAGTAAAGAATACAAATGTTTCATTACTCTCTTTCTGAAAATAATCCTCCCAAATGCTTCCTTTTGCCCATACTACCCTCAAATGAGCTTTATCCATCAAGTATTTGACAGTATTTATTGTTTGCTGTGCCCTTTGTGTTTCCTCCCAGATCTACCAGTCCTGGTTAGACAAATCCACCCCCTACACCGCAGTGCGATGGATTGTAACGTTGGGGCTGAGCTTTATCTACATGATTAGAGTTTATTTACTGCAGGTAAGACAGCTGGATTTGATGCTGAAGCAGTTCCAGATATTACTGCTGGTCTAATTTTAATTCTAAGAGTGTTTTTGAGGTGTGCTTTTACTTTAGAATCCCGTGTGGTGTTGTTCAGCACGTGGCAGAAGGTGAATTGTGTGCTCTGGAGAGAGAACACCTTTGGGTGTGGAATTTGCTGCTGCAGAGAGAAAAATGCGTGAAGAGCTGAAGATACTCATATGATGACAATCTGAAATCACAGAATAAGTCTCTGAAAACTGTTGTCATTAAGTTTTTGCTTTTATATTGAAGCTGTGTAACAACATGCTCAGAGCCAGGGGTTCCTTTTTGTCATGAAAACCACAAGGAATGGCTTTGTCAGCATTTCTCTCCCTGCAGGCCAGGGGCAGACTGTTCCAACTGATCAGATGTTTCTGTTCCATGCCAGTCTGCAGTTCAGTTAAGAACTTAGAAACTGTCGTTCCCAAAAACTGAAGGTTACAGAAAGCTAAACCTTTACAGGTCGTAGTAGTAGGAACATTTCAGACACTGAAGGCTGCAAAGATGATTAAAAAAAGGGATGGTTTTATGCTCTTACTACTTTTGAAGTTCTGGGTACCAGACCATGGTTTCATGTTCAATCTGTCACTACATGAGAGATTTGCTCTTCTGTCATGTTTTGTCCTGTTTGGATCACTGAGAATTCTTGATACTTTTACAAGCCCAGAAACCTTTCAGTTAATATGAAGACATAGAAAAGCTTCTCAGGGAAGCAAAAAATCCTGAGTTGTTTAGTCTTGTTAAAAAATCAGTACCAGGAAATGATTTTCAGGAGGATTTAACCCTTGTCTGTGCCTCCCTGTGCAGGGTTGGTACATTGTGACATATGCCTTGGGAATCTACCACCTCAACCTCTTCATAGCTTTCCTGTCGCCAAAGGTAGACCCCTCTCTAATGGAAGATTCAGGTAGGAGGAAAAGTTCCTTTTTACCAGCATTTGAAACTTGATTGAACTCGCAGCTCCTTTTGTCTGTGCAATTTTAGCACCACACTGCGTTTTTTAGACCTGAAAAAAAAATCCATACAACTTAACATCAAGAGTTGCTATAAAATTTGTCCTTTTTTATGGGACTTGGATGTATTCCATATTGTACTAGTTTGCTGTGTTTTGAAAGGAGGTTTATGACTTAAGCTCTCCCCACAGTAACTCAAATGGCCTGGCATTCTTTTCCCTATTTTCTTAAAATGAATCTATGTTAAGTTTCTTTTAAGGAATCTATGTGAACTTACATTAAACCAGCAACTCTTAAATGGCATCTGTGTGTAACAGTGGAAATTGGGTGTGGTTTTGTTTCGTGGGGTTTTTTTTTTCCTATCATAAGATAGAAAGTATAAATAAAACTGGAGTCTGAATAGTGTAAGAAACTGCTGTGAGGAGGTTTGTGGTTTGGTTTCTCTTCTGTTATTTTTAGATGATGGTCCTTCCTTACCTACAAGGCAAAATGAAGAATTTCGGCCTTTCATTAGAAGGCTCCCAGAATTCAAATTCTGGTGAGTGGATCCGTCTGCCTGTGATCTGTTTTTGAAAAATACAAATATCTGTGTGACATTAGTGGTAACTGGCCTTGAAGGATTAATTGTTGCTATTATTTTTCAGGCACTCTGCCACGAAAGGAATCCTGGTTGCTATGGCCTGTACGTTCTTTGAGGCTTTCAACGTTCCTGTGTTTTGGCCAATCCTTGTGATGTACTTCATTATGCTATTTTGTATCACTATGAAGAGGCAAATCAAGGTAACTTGGCAAGAAACAGAGAACTGGTGATGTCAGGATTTACAGCATTGCTGCAAACTGGCCATTCAATGGAGCCCTTCAGGGGTTAAATGTGCTGCAGACACTTATTTTACTGGAGGAACTTCAGTAACTAATATTTAAACATTAATTGTTCAGGTGGGGCATGTTGACAGTGCTGAGCAGATTTTACAAAATTTTGTTCTTGTTTTGACTTTAGAGTGCAGTGCCAGGGTTTTATGCAGGTTCTCATCCACTTCCTGTGGCTATTTTGGATGCAGAGGTGTTGAACCATCTCTGGTTGGGTGAAAAGGGAAGTTCTCACAAGGTGGTGTGAGAGAGTAGGTGGGGGAAAGGGAAAGAACATAGGCAAATTATTCAGACCATTTTAACAAATTACTTACGGTTTGTTAGCATTTATAAAAATAACTGATTTTTCCCCAGAAATTCTGAATTTTGGACAGGTACTGTGATTCAAAGTGGTCAATTAAAGATGAAAGGGTAGTAAAGAATTAGTACCTCTGTGCTCTCTGCAGTTTCCCCAATCACTAATCTTCACTGTAGTGTACAATTTGTGGGGTAACCCAAAATCTGAGATTTATAAAACTGCTCTCATACTCCTATTTAGATATAAACTATTTAATTACCTTTACTAAGAACTCTCAGGAGGAGTCAGTAATTTACATTACAAACGCATTACAAACATTTTTTTTCTAAATATTCTGT
The DNA here is from genome assembly GCA_013398995.1 of Alaudala cheleensis. Classification (NCBI taxonomy): domain Eukaryota; kingdom Metazoa; phylum Chordata; class Aves; order Passeriformes; family Alaudidae; genus Alaudala; species Alaudala cheleensis. Next base: position 47,011 of record VWYE01004777.1, read on the forward strand.
AACTTTCTTGCCTCAACAACTGCTGTTTTCTCTTTGCAGCACATGATAAAGTACAGATATATACCCTTCACACATGGCAAGAGGAAATACAAAGGGAAGGAGGATGTGGGGAAGACCTTTGCTAGCTAGGAAGAAGCAATCAACCTGTTGACCAATTCTACTGCTCACTAAAGGAACGATTTTTGAGCCATTGTAACAATGCCTTTTTTCTTCATAAAAGTGATTAACAGAGTGGTGACAAAGCAGTTGAATTTTCATTTTATGAGGATCTTGCTATTTTTATCTGAAACATCAGTTTCTCGAGGAAACTGGCATTCTAACCAAATTGCATTGAGTTTATTCTCTTTTGTAAAAAGTTGGAGAAACTCTGGCTAATCCCATGGATTTGGGATGATGTATTTCTTTCAAGATCCATTGCACTGGAGAGGTTAATGGCCTAGAGTTGGATATTTTTACATAGTTCTCCTGCTCAACATCACCCTGAAGTGCTGTGCACATCTGTGGAGGAAAGTGTAAGCTGGCACACGTGATGCTGTTTTCTGCTTCATGGCCGTGTGCTGTTCTCATAGAAAAAATTCACTAGACCTAAATTAGATGCAGAACTTCAGCCAGTTTCCTAAATGCATGGTAATACTGAGTTATAACCAAACAAGTATAGATAGGAATAAGAAATTACTAAATTATGGGGTTTGCAGTAGGGCAAAAATACTCATTTAGCTTCCAAAGCAACTCGTTTGTGTTGGGTTTTAATGCCAGTTTCACTGTTCCATCTCCCAGCAGATGCTAAAATTGGGCTCTTTTGTGATGACTCAGAACTTTGTTCAAACTCTATCACAATTTCCTTCGAGGACCTGGAATTATAAAAATATATATTTTAATTGTTATTAGTTGGAGTTTCTTTCGTACTTAATGGTTTCTTGAATAATTGAAGTTGACTTCATGCAGCCCCACAGGACGTACCCAAACTGGCCAGGACAGACAGTGGTGGGGGTTTTAACACAGGTTTTCTTTTTTTTATGGGGGAAATAAAAATGAGAGATAAATGACCTGCATGTAAACTTTTTCATGTGATACAACTGCAGTTTTATTAAGTGACTTTTTAATTCCAAAATTTATTAAAAGACAGTGTTCCCCTTTACTTGTTCTCTATCTTTATATGCATCTCTTGATCTAACACTATTTATGACTCCTTTTCAATGATGGTTGCCCTCAGTTTGCCTTCATGCAATGCCTTTTTCAACTCTTCAGGGAGCATTCACTTGCAGAAGGTAGGAAAATACTAACTCTTGAAGATTCTGAATGGAATTCAGCAGCTTCAGCAGACAACTCATTGGAAAATGAATGTAGGCACCTTTTCCTCTGATCTTGTCAAATGAAGGCTTTGTGGAGCTCTGGAATTCAGTAATCCTGGGAAGGTGACAGGTAGTTTTAACTGACATTGACCTGTGGCATTTTGTTGGTTTGCCTGTGTTGGTTTTTATGGACATTATGATGTTACAGGAGAAAGGGAGTCTTAAGATTAAATAATGGAATTTTATTAATTCCTGAAGGATGTTACGGAAGACTGGAGGACTTGTCTGCACTTGTATTTTGAGAATGAGAATTTAAATTTACAATTGTCCAAACTGAAGAAAATTATTAAACTTGTGTTAAACATGTTTTAGAAGCCCATTTTTAATATGATCAAGAGCTATATCAGAAAAGCCAGAAGGGTGGAAGTAGAAACAGCTTTATTCTGTCACACAGGAATGTAGTGCCACCTTGCACAGGCAGTTTCCAGTTTAATAAAGCCTTTTCTTGGACCAGCTCAAGGACAAGTGTGAGAGTATGAGCTCCTTGGCAGGAGACAGAAGAGGTTCCCTTTACATTTGGTAGTGCCGTAGGTAGATCAGTTTCTGAGGATGGAACTTCTCTCTGCACAGTGGACATTCTGCCTGCAGAAAGAAAAGGGAGTAGATGCACATACTTAAGAGTTCTGTTAAAAAAAATCTGAACAGAACTGCTTAGAAAATAATTTTTCAGTCCCAGCAGTGGTACTATTGGTGTTTCAGTCCCACCCAGTTTAACGTGCTCACCTTACTGACCTCACCTATGGAATTGTCACTGCATTTCAACAACTCCACAAGTGCTGGTCACTCTGGGTGCCTCAGTGAGACCCAGGGCAGTGCTGTGTACTCACCCTGGTGTGGCACCAGGCAGTGATGCACTCCCAGCAGAAGAGGTGGCCGCAGGGGGTGGCCGTGCTGTGCCTGCGCTGCTCCAGGCACAGCGTGCAGCGCGACTGGCGCCCGGCAGCTGCCTCCTGGCTCCTGCTCCTAATTAACACAGAGGGGTTAATTGCACTCAGCCTGCTTGCCAGAAACACTGGCTAACTCTGTCCTGAAGTAAAGCCTGTGCTCAAGTGTCAACCCTTTGCACAAAGGTCTCAAAAACACCAAAGCATGAAATGTGAGACATGCGCGAAACAGCGAGGAATTAGTTTTGCTAATTAATTACATTGTAACCTAAATTGGGGTGTCACTCCTGTGTTGTCCCTGTGACATTCCCACCTCTCTCCTAGGACGTAAAGAGTCACCCCCTTACTTCTGGTGAGCGAGGTTGCGGTGCAGCCTCCACTCCTGCCTTGCTCTCTGCTTCTGTTTGAAGCTGTACACCTGAACTCCAATGGTCAGCAGAAGGTGGAAGAGGGAAATCACTCCAAGAAACTTGTAACTTGATCGGATACTCTGATCTTCTCCTTGCAGTCCTCCAAACTGCAGCTACAGAATTCACAGAAAGAGAGATGTTTTGTTGCTGTGGTTTTAGGAAACTGTGAGCCCTCTCCCCATCTGCAATAAATTTGATTTGGGATTCTCATTATGTCCAAAAAATTGACATTTTGGGACTTCTCAACCAGCTGTCTCAGGAGGAAAAATGACCTTCAGTCAGGCTGGACTTAGCTGCTGTCTGCCCATAGAGGTTGCAGCTTTAATTGGTTTGGTTTTCTTACGTATCTCTGAGTAAAGAGACACCTCTTTCCCACAGTGATGGTGGGAATTACTGAGAACTCTTGTGTCTACACACGTTTCTGGGCCAGTATGGCTGATGTTGGTTTTTTTTTGTAAAGATACAAAATTANTTGATTTGGGATTCTCATTATGTCCAAAAAATTGACATTTTGGGACTTCTCAACCAGCTGTCTCAGGAGGTGAAACCACTTTTAGTGAGGCTGAACTTAGCTGCTGTCTGCCCATAGAGGTTGCACCTTTAATTGGTTTGGTTTTCTTATGTATCTCTGAGCAAACAGACACCTCTTAACCACAGTGATGCTGGGAATTGTTGAGAATTCTTCTGTCTACACACATTTCTGGGCCAGTATAGCTGATGGGGTTTTTTTGTAAAGATACAAAATTATCTTCATATAGAAAAGTGCTACCTAAATGTTTATTGGGTNAGTGCTACCTAAATGTTCATTGGGTGTTGTTCAAAATTGTATTTCCCATGGATTTATCAAGTTGCCTCTCACTTCCAGTGTTNGTGGTTTTAGGAAACTGTGAGCCCTCTCCCCATCTGCAATAAATTTGATTTGGGATTCTCATTATGTCCAAAAAATTGACATTTTGGGACTTCTCAACCAGCTGTCTCAGGAGGTGAAACCACTTTTAGTGAGGCTGAACTTAGCTGCTGTCTGCCCATAGAGGTTGCACCTTTAATTGGTTTGGTTTTCTTATGTATCTCTGAGCAAACAGACACCTCTTAACCACAGTGATGCTGGGAATTGTTGAGAATTCTTCTGTCTACACACATTTCTGGGCCAGTATAGCTGATGGGGTTTTTTTGTAAAGATACAAAATTACCTTCATATAGAAAAGTGCTACCTAAATGTTCATTGGGTGTTGTTCAAAATTGTATTTCCCATGGATTTATCAAGTTGCCTCTCACTTCCAGTGTTGCACAGGTATTAACAGGTATTAACTTTTGACACCACGTTCATGTTTATTACCTATAATAAACTGACTGCATGGACTCCTCACCCCCCACGTAAAGCAAAACCTTCCCTCTCACACCTCTTCTCTGCCTTCAAATTCCTTATCCCTTTTACACATATGGCACCCCCAGAAGAGGCCAAAATTCAGCAGTGGACACATCTTCAAGCAAAACCACTCACATAAGAGATCCCTGTGATCCTTTTGGACAGGTGATAGAAGATGCCCTGGATGTAGAACACTGCCAGGTGGAGCCGGTGCAGCAGAGGGATGGATTGTTTGAGGACATACACAACTTGGGAGGCTGCTTTCTTCTGCTGCTCCGTGAGCTCCCCGACCCGCCTCCGAACCCAGCTGCGAATCAAGGTCCTGCTGGGAAAGCCAGGGGCTGGGGGGTTCTCTGGGCTCCTGGAGTCCTCAGCCTCCATCTGCAGCTCGTGTTCCAGGTGCAGCAGTGCCTTCTCCAGGCAGTAGGGCACCACGGTGTGCAGGGAAATGAAGAGGGCCCGACGAAGGAAAGAAGGCACTTTCTTCTTGCTTGGGTCAACCTGAATGATGTTCACGTACTCTTCTCCCAGAGTCTGATAACCTAAACAATGTGTGCAACAGAGAACAGGGTGAGAGGGCAACTTGCAGGATCATTCTGGATGTGGTGAGCAGTGGGGATAAGCTGTTCAGGCCACAGCTCAGGCTTTGGAATTTGGAAATTCCAAATTTTTTTCTGTTGAAATAAGATAAACGTCATGGTAACATCCAGTATCTGCAGTTTTAGGTTTAAAGCAGGGATACTTTTCATGGTGTCATCTATTCCTGCTTTTTTAAAAAGAAAATTCTTTTAGAAAACATCTATCTGTGTTGATAAAGTGCAATTGAACCCAACCCTGACAATTTCATGGTTTCATATTTACCAGAAAGCATTTATCCAAACCAAACCCCACGCTGGAAAGAACTGCTTGGCCAGTCCCAGGTGGTGGTCACCAGCACAGCAGCCGCGGCACTGGCCCCTCAGCGTTCAGATGTTGGGAGAAGTGATAAACACTGATAAAGGGCAGAGCAGGTTACCTGACAGCGTGGTCAGCACGAAATAGGCCACATCGGAGAGCAGCTCCACCTCCCTCCTCCACTCCAGCCACGGCCGGGCACCTGCGGGTGCACCAAATCCCTGCTGATCCGAGAGGAATTCCTCCCGGACTCGCCATCAGCCCCCTCGCCCCCTCCGACCCCCATCCAGAGCCGCGGGGCGAGTGGGGGACCCGCTGTACCCGCGGATCGCGGAACAGCCGGGACGGCTCGGGGTGGATCCAACCCCCCCNGGCGGGAAGGGGCTGTGAGGGGCAGGAAAAGGGGCGGGAAGAGCGCAAGGGGAAGGGAAGGGACTGTGAGGGGTGGGGAAAAGGGCGGGAAGGGGCGTGGAAAGGGGAAGGAAGAGGGTGTGAGGGGCGGGGAAAAGGGGCGAGGAAACCGACAGTGAGGGGCGTGAAAAGGGGAGGGAAGGGGCGGGTAAAAGGGGAGGAAGAGGCTGTGAAGGGCGGGGAAGTGGGAGGGAATAGGAGCGGGAATCGGAATCGGCAGGAGCACCGCGATCACAGCTGAGG